>CM033798.1:14857477-15365477 GCA_019656835.1 Rhododendron ovatum
CGAAAACTTATGCCCAATTGGGAGGGCCCCTACCGAGTCCTCAAGCACCTCGGATCGGGAAACTATAAGTTAGAAAAGTTGGATGGCTCTCCCATTGCCAAAACATGGAACGCAAACAACTTGAAAAAGTTCTATGGGTAGAGTTCGGTTACTGAAGCCCGTTTAGTCTTTTATTTGTCGCATTCTCTTTTAACAAGTATGGAAAGCAATTTGCTTATGTATTAACAGCACTTCAAGTTTGAATGAGAATTCCTTCTTTGGCACCATTCGCACAAATTAAGTTTGGCTGTTTACATTACTTACTCGGTCCATTCTTACCCGGACCGTTTTATACCGACTTCAGGGATATTGCTCTCCCATAGGTGTTACCCTCGGGCAAAATTCCTACCAAGTCATCCTGGCCTCTTCGGTCATCTGGATTTCTGACCACTCGCTTTAAGGATACTCAGCTTCCCCCCCGAGCCCCTTAAACCGACCCGCTAGAAGTTCCCCACTGCTCGGACTCGCTGTGTTACGAACCTATGGCGCAAGCCATACCCCTTCGTACCCCCGGCCTACATCCCCTAGCAGTAGTACGATCTCGCGCTCGCTCGCTAGATTCAAATCCATTAAATGAACGGGCGTACAAGCCCAAAATTCATTAAATAATTGCTCCTGATTCGGTCCCTTCCGACCCTACTTAAAGCAGGGGCTGCGGATCCAAGTCACTTCTTCTTGATTAAACATCTTTTCATGATTGGCAAAATGCTTCGGTCGATGCTTCGGTCACACTTGTTTTTACAAACTTCTCAAGTTTCACCAAAGCAGGGGCATCATAACCTAGGAAGCAAACCAGTCATTCAAGCATTCCAAAGATAACATTCAAGAAAAGAAAGCATTCATTCACAGAAGCACTATGGGTTTCGACAATAATCCACAAACAAAGTTACTGCTTCAATATCAAATATTTACAAACTCTGGAACAACAAACTCCTAATGTCTGGAGCTGTCCAGTCAAAAGTTGCAGAAACTAGAAACATGAAAAAAAAAGAAAATAAGACTATCCTAAGAATGAGCTAGGTGGTCGAGCTGATCCTCGGACGCAGGGGCATTTGGATCAGCTTGATTCCCGAGACCCTGGCCCTCGGACGCAGGCTCCACCACCTTTTCCTCTTCCTCAGGAAGTATGAGCTCCTCGGGAGGCGCCTCAGGAAGTGTTCGAAGGTCAGAGTCTTTAGGGAGGTTCAGCTTCATCACCAAGGCTTCATGGCCATACCGAAGGCCGTCCAAGAAACGGTCCCGGTGCAGCTCAGCCTCAATTTCTCGAACCTGTTTCTTGTATTCTACTCCGGCTGCATCCCAACCTTCATCGTAGCCCCTCTTCCTCGCAAAGTCAACCTCTGTGGCCCGGGTGACTCGCAGTGTGCTGGCATCCTCCTCGGCCTTGGCGGCTCTGGCTTCTGCCTCCACTCTCTCCCTGTCGCACCTTTGGAAGTTCGCCAGGTAAAGATTACAAGTCTCCCGAGCCAGCTTGAGATCTTCCTCCTTCCGAGCCAGCTCCCGAGCAAGCTTGTCGTTCCTTTCCTCTTGCTTTTTGCATCGGTCATTGATAGCCAATGCCTGAGCTCCAGCCTGCAAACAAAAAAAATACGAGAAATTCAACTAGTGCAAACTTTAAGATTGAAGAAAATGGGACACAAACCATTCAACTTACATTGAAGAGGGCCTGAGCAATCTCGGTCGTAATGTCCTCGGTCAAGCCGGTGACAGCCCGGGCGTCCCTAGGAAGAATGCTTCCTTGGAGCATCCCGAAGGCCACACCGAGGTTCTTGATGCTGTCGGCGTGGTGGATCGGACGGCCAGCAAAGTGCCGGAACTCCGGGGCCCAAGGTAGCTCCCTGGGATTAACCCATTCTCCACCTTCCTCCCGGCGTTCCCACCTCCTCCGCCCTGCTCCTCCTCCTCAGGGATCTCGATTGTCTCCTGACCTCCCCCTCGGCCATCCCCTCGGTCCTCGAACCGTGGTCTCTTCTCTGGGGGCTCATGGGGGGAAGCGGGAGGCGCCCCTGAAGTACCGGCTCCAGGAGTACCGGGGACCGTCCCCCTGCCTCAGCCAGCAGGCCTTCGGCGTCTGAGGTTCAGCACCTCTCGGGTTCCAGGGCCCGCCATCTCTGCGCTCAATTCTGTCCTCTCCGGCGTTTCCCGGTTGATTTCCTCTCGAATAACCCCCCGAGGCGCGGACGTGCTTCCCTCAGCTTCGTCCTCTCCTGTCCTCCTCTCCCCCCTTCCTGCTCCTCTCCCGGCTCTCCCTCCTCGGCCTCGTCCTCGGCCTGCCCGAGGTAGCCCCTGCTGCCTCGGCTTCTTCTTCAGAAAGCTCGTATAGGTAGGGACATACCCGAGTAGCTCTGGAGCGTACCGGTTGGTGATCGAGATGGCGTAAGCTGCTGTAATCCGGGCTCGGTCAGCTCTCTCCCGAAGCTGTTGAACAATTCCCTCGGCTGCCAGGGAAAATGAAAACAAGTGATTAGTACAAAGTATGCAGGGCATAACCAAAAGCATAAGTACTTACAGAAGAGAAATTTCTACCGACCAGGAGCCCCGGTCCCATATTGCACCCTCGTAGTGGTATCAACATTTTTCCCGGGCCCGAACATAAAATTCCCGGTCACTGAGATGTAGATATTTGCCCACTCCTCGGAGTCGGAGAGTCGGTCGACGAGGAACGTATCGTACCCCGTCCTACAGGAGAGATAGTACCGGTTGCTCTCCCGATTAACTCCTAAGAGGTACACTCCGAAGAGCTCCTCAACGCCGAAGGTTAGGTTGAACTGCCTCCTCAGTTCAATAATGCTTGTAATGATTCGGTAGGAGTTTACTATAAGCTGGGAGGAGGTCAGGGAAAGGGTTCGGAGGACTCGTCGGACGAATTGGTGAAGGGGGAATCTAATCCCTCCCTCAGTGACTGCCATCAAGGGAAAGATCAATTCTCTTGGTCGGTGAGGAAGGGTCTTAGGGTTGTTGTCAGGAAGCAATCGGACCTCTACGTTCGGAGGGATGCTGTAGACCCTTCTGAACTCAGCAAGGGCAACTGATGTCCCGTTGAAGTATTGGTTCAAGTAAGGGCATGGCCTCATCGGCCTCCTTCTTCCCCGAACCTCCTCAGGGGCGTCGGCGAATGGACCCGGACCGTGGCCAGAAGTACTTGGGATTTCCATTTCCCAGGGGGCAAAGGCTGTAATTGGGCGTGAGGTTCTGGAAGGGTCCGATGGCTCGATGATGTCTAAAGGGGTTCGGTAGACGGCTTAGGCACGACACTCCGCAAAGATCTCCTCAAGCTCGGCAGAAATATTGCTACTGGTACTGTCCGAGGAGACTTCAATAACCATTTGCCCCTACCTAGCAAAAAGATGTGCAAAAACCCGTTAGCTATATGCCCAGGGAAAAGCAACATGACCTAGTAGAAAGGGGCGAAAGCTCGTATGCTTTAGACAGTCTGTGCATATTCTCGTATGCTTTATGCATGTATTTGTATGCATCTCAAGGTTTTAAGTTTCTCGTACTTGAATTTCATACAAGTGTTTTCATACTCGTATTCGTTTGAGTTTCACGTACTTAAAACATCACACATCTGTTTCGTACTTGCGTTTCTCGCTAGTGTCTCGTACTTAAAAGTTTCAAAATCACACAAGTGTTGCATACGTTGTGTTTTAAGGTTCACGTACTTTAAATGTATACCCTGCTCCCCAATACGAATGAGGGAAACGAATCTCGTAGTTCGGATTTAAAACAAACACTAAGAACAACCCAGTGAAACTAAAAGAGTAACTTCATTCATAATCTGTAAAACTCAAGTGGGCGTTTATTTGTACCCCTTACAGCTAAAATAACAAAACTAGAACACAAGAGAGTTTTATTCGTAACTCTCACACAATCACGATGTGCCTAAAGAAAAGTATATTCATATAAAATAACTTTCTCAAGTTGTGGACATTCCAAGGTCTTGGCACCGGATTCCCGTCCAGGTCTGCCAATTGATAAGCCCCAATGCCCACAATCTCAGTAACTCGATATGGGCCTTCCCAATTGGCCACTAACTTTCCCTCATTAGCCACTTTAGTGTTGCCGAGCACCTTTCGTAGTACAAGGTCCCCAACACCGAATTCCCGTGGATGCACATGTTTGTTGTAGCCTTTGATTAGCTGCTTTTGGTACGAGGCCAAGTGCACTAGGGCCCGTTCTCGTCTTTCCTCGGCAAGATCTAATTCAATTTCCAAGGCTCTATCATTTCCTCCACTTTCAACCAAAGTGGTCCTGTTGGTCGGCAGACCTATTTCTAATGGAATAACAGCCTCTGTTCCATATGCTAAAGAATAGGGGGTCTCTCCCGTAGACCTCCTAGGTGTTGTTCAGTATGCCCATAGAACCAATGGCAATTCATCAGGCCATTTCCCCTTTGCTTTATCCAAACGCTTCTTAATCCCATCAAGAATGGTTTTGTTAGAAGCTTCTGCCTGTCCATTGCTTTGAGGGTAGGCCGGAGTCGAGTAGTAATTTCTTATCCCATACTGGGTACAGAAAGTTTTGAACTTCTTCTGAAACTGAGACCCATTGTCTGTAATCAATGAGTATGGGACTCCAAAACGAGTAATGATGCTTTTCCACACGAACCTCTCTATCATAGATTCGGTGATTTTAGCCAATGATTCTGCCTGAATCCATTTGGTGAAATAATCTGTTACAACTAGCAGAAATTTTCGATTCCCAGTTGCTTTTGTAATGGACCCACAATGTCCATTCCCCATTGAGCAAACGGCCAGGGACTTGTCAAAGGCACCAAATCCTCGGCTGGTGTTCGAATCATTGGTGAAAACTTCTAACACTTCTCACAAATTTTAACGTACACCTTAGCGTCTTCTTGCATGTACGGCCACCAATATCCTTGGGTGATTGCTTGGTGGGCTATGGACCGGCCCCCAGCATGGCTTCCACAAGTTCCCTCATGAATTTCGTGGAGGAATTTTTGCACCATTTCAGGATGCACACAAAGCAAGTAGGGCCCTGTAAAAGACTTTCTGTATAATTTTCCCTCAGGTGATAACCAGAACCGAGCAGATTTGGTCCTTATTTTATGAGCCTCCTTTTTGTCTAAAGGGAGTTTTTCATCTCGTAAAAACTCAACAATTGGGTCCATCCAACTTGGTCCTTGGTTCACGTCCAAAACCGTCTCCACGCTTCTCCCAATGCTCGGCTCAGCTCCCAATGCTCGGCTCAGTTAGATACTCTACGGCTATCTTTCTTTTAAACTCAGTCGGTACAGCTGCAGCCAACCATGCTAATGAATCTGCATGTGCATTCTTTCCAGAACTTATCTGTTCAATATACACCCTTTCGAAAGTATCGAGCAGATCTCTGGTTGCCTGTACATAGGCCGCCATCTTTTCGCTCCGAGTTTCATATTGCCCGGACAGCTGATAGACTACAAGCTACGAGTCACAATATACCCTAACATGTTCGGCTTTTAGGGTTTTTGCACTTCTCAAACCAGCTAAAAGTGCCTCGTACTCCGCCACGTTATTGGATGCATTGAACCCAAGCCCAACAGATAGTTCCAACATTGATCCTTTAGGGGGAAAGAGCACTACCCCTATTCCTGATCCGGTGTTGCAAACTGACCCATCAACGAACAGCTTCCATTCCAGGGGATCTTGTTCGGCTAATGCTTGTTTCTTCGTTACAGGAGACTTTGCTTCACACTCCTTTCTCGTAGGAGGCAAAGGTGCAACCGCAGGTGAGAATTCTGCCACAAAATCCGCCAACACCTGGCCTTTGATTGCTGTGCGCGGCTGATAGTCGATGTCATATTGGCTCAACTCAACGGACCAAGTCGAGATCCTTCCCGAGAAATCTATCTTTCGGAGCTGTGATTTTAATGGGAACTCAGTGTAAACCACAACTTTATGGCTCTGGAAATAATGTGGCAATTTTCTAGTTGCTGTCCTTAATGCTAGGACTAATTTCTCGAGGGGCAAATATCTTATTTCTGCATCTAATAATGTCTTGCTCACATAATATACAGGGATTTGCTCGGATCTCTTATTTCTCAAAAGGACTGCGCTCACAGCATGCTCAGAAACAGCTAAGTACAAAACTAGGGACTCACCTGGTTCTGGAGTCGAAAGAAGGGGAGGAGAGGCCAAATATCCCTTCAGATCTTGGAAGGCTTGTTCACATTCTGCTCCCTATTTGAATCCTCCTCTTTTCTTTAACAACTGAAAGAAAGGTCTGCACTTGTCACTTGACCGGCTAATAAATCGATTGAGAGCGGCTGCCATCCCAGTCAACTGCTGGACTTCTTTCGTTGTCTGAGGACTCTACAGATTCTGCAAGGCCTTTATTTGGTCGGGATTCGCCTCAATCCCCCTCAAAGTTACAAGATGGCCCAAAAACTTTCCAGAACCGACTCCAAATGCACACTTCGAGGCGTTGAGTTTCAACTTGTATTTCCTCAAAATTTCGAAAGCCTCCTTCAAATCTGCTATATGTCTCTGCCCAGTTTTATTTTTCACCACCATGCCATCTATGTAGACCTCTATAGTTTTGCCGAGCAATTTTCTAAACATGATGGTTATCAATCTCTGATATGTTGCCCCTGCATTCTTCAATCCAAAGGGCATGACATTGTAACAGTACAACCCACGTGGTGTAATAAAAGAGGTTTTCTCTTGATCCGGCCCAAACAAGGCAATTTGATGATATCCTCGATATGCATCGAGAAAACTCATCCGTCCATATCCTGCTGTTGCATCAACTAACTGGTCAATCCATGGAAGAGGAAAACTATCCTTCGGGCACGCCTTGTTTAAATCTGTGAAGTCTACACATATACGCCATTTGCCATTCTTTTTCTTGACAACAACAGTATTCGATAGCCATTCTGGATAATAAACTTCCCTTATTGCATTGGCTTCCAACAAATGGTCCGCTTCTTCAATTACAGCATCAACGTGCTGTACAGCTGCCCTTCGTTTCTTTTGAATGACCGGCTTATGCTGTGGATCTATATTCAAATGATGGCAGATAACATCTGCACTTACTCCAGGCATCTCCTCTGGTGTCCAAGCAAATACATTGACATAAGTTTTCAAAAAACTTATCAGTTCATTCTCCTCCTCTACTGGCAATGATTCTCCAATCAGGAAATACCTATCTAGATCACTCTCGTTGATCTGTGTTTTCTTCAGATCCTCAACTACCCTCTCGGTTGGATCCTTTCCGATGTCTTCAATGGTCGGCTGATCCGGAATTTCCACAGTATTAACATGGTGGGCATTGTGGATTCTTTTTATGATGGATATCAAACATTGTTGAGCTACTTTTTGGTTACCTTTGATGTGCTCAATCCCATTAGACCCTGGGAACTTTACCATCTGATGAAAAGTTGAAGAGACTGCCCTCATCTTGTGCAACCATGTTCTTCCTATAATCACGTTATAGGAGGACGGTACATCTACCACTAGGAAGTCGGTTCGTAGCACCAATCTACCAGCCCGAACAGGCAAGGTTACTTTTCCCAATGGCCAGACTGCTCCTGGCCAAATCCGACCAAAGGTGTCACTGATTGTACCAAATCTTCATGAGTGAGCCCCAATTTTCTTAATGCATCGTAGTATAGTACTTCGGTGCAACTCCCAGAGTCCACTAGGATTCTTTCCATGTCATATTCCCCAACTCGTAGGGTTATGACCAAAGCATCATTGTGAGGTACCTGGACTCCTCCCAGATCTTCATTTATAAAAAATATGCCCTCATTGCTCGCCCCTTCGTTGCGCCCTCTTTTCTTCCCCAATTGCATCACATGTTGGTCATGTTTCACTTGTCTCTGAAGCAATCTCACCTCATTTCTCGTATAAGGTTCGGTTAATCCATGTTTCATATGAATTACCCTTTTTGGATTCTGTTCGTAATCCAACTCCATTGCTTTGTCTTTATCCTTGGGATCTTCTTGGATAAATTCTTTGAGATAGCCTCGCGAGACCAAATCATCAAGGTGCCGTTTAAACATCTCACAATCCTCCGTCATATGGCCCCAATCTTTATGATAGCTGCAGTGCTGATTTGTAGCGCGTTTTGCATCTTTATTCCCACCTAGAGTTGGAGGCCATTTGAAATAAGGTTGATTCTTTATTCGATAAAAAATCCTGTAAATTGGCTCTTTCCAGACCGTGTTTATTGAAAAGAACGATTTGTGGGCCCCTTTACTTGCTCGGCGGCCAACTTACCATCTTCCCGAAGAATATCATCTTCGTTTCTGGCGTGCTGCTCAATTCTCTCCATTAGTTTTGCCAATGTCTGCACCGGACTCATGTTAAGGGACTTACGTAGCTCCCCCCGAACAGGCAAACCTGTCTTGAAAGTGGCAATGGCATATTCCTCGCTACAACCTTCAATTTCGTTAAAGGTCTCCCAATATTTCTTTGCATATGTTCTGATCGGCTCGTCCTCTCCTTACTTCATAAAGGAAAGACTCTCAAAGGTTTTGGGAGCTTTCCTGCTCTTCAAAAATCGTGCAGTGAATTCCTCGGCCAACTGCACCCATGTTCGGATGGAGCGTGAACCCAATCTGTGAAACCAAGACAAAGCAACCTTCCCTAAACTTGACGGGAACATCTTGCACATAATCGCATCATCTTCTTCATGCATAAACATTGCCTGCTGGTAATGCTGTATATGTGCCACGGGATCAGCATCTGTCTCGTAGAGGATGAACATTCCGTGTTTTACTCTGGTTGGCAACCTTGCCTCCTGTAACTTTTTTGCAAAAGGGGAGGATGCTATATTCTGAAGTGCTTTCCGGGCTGCTTCTCGTGCAGTTATGGTTTCATCCTCTAGTCCTTTCTCTGATCTAGTTCTTTCCCAGTCGGAATCAGGTCTCTCGTACCTATCCCTGTGATGTTTCCTATTCCCTTCCTCCTCAGGGGTAGAACTTCGACCTCCGCTTCTCCTTTTTCTCGGAGAAACCCTCCTTTGCCCGGGTGTTTGGATCTTGCTTCTTCCTTTTCGTGGAGAAGCTTTATGTCGTCTTGGGGTCAGACTTCTGCTTCTGCTCCTTCTTCCTCGTGAAGGAGCCTTTTGGTACTGTACCAAAGCATATTCACTGACTTTAGAATTTCTTTGAGATAATCCGGAGTCCTCCGGATGTTCCCTGATCCTCTCTAGTTCTCTGATCTCATGTTCTCATTTTTTGATCAAACGAGCATACTCCTCGATCTCTTGTCTCTTTTTATCAAGAACGTCTTCGCTACGGTATACACTTCTGGAGTGTGCAATCGATTCATCCCCTCGATGGGATTTAGTCCTTCTCGTGGACTTCGATACCGTCTCTCCATCTCTATTTTTGGAGTTGCCGTGGATGGTAAGAGGGTGGCCCTTACTCATGGTCCTCTCGTGTCCTCCTTCGGGCTTTCTCGGAGCCCCGGGTGGAGATTTATCCCCTCCTCCAATTAACACGTCCTTTGGATCGTGTGGTGTTGCTGGATCCACTTCCACCATGGTCGTATTTCGAAGGGAACTCTTTCGTTTCCCACAGACGACGCCAATTGTAGGTGGAGAAATTCAATTAGTGCTTTTAACAGCACTGGTTTGTAACGGCTTGTTCGTGCCTCTTCGCCGGTACCCTAATCCGTCGTCTGAACCCTAATCTGCAAAATAGATAGGGGGTGAGTGCACCTTTGCCTCTCGTGGCAAAGGCCCTCCGATGCCAAAGTTAGTATCACGTACTAGCAATTGAACCTTAATTATCAGTGGGAAAGCAATAATAATGCAGTATATTGTGTACCTTTTTCCTTTAGGTTCACCTCATATTTATAGATTTGTGTATGCTTGTTGCCCAAGCATCCCTGTCGCCCTAGGATTCCTATCTCGTAAAGGAAACCTAGAATATCAAGGATTCTCATTTCCTTTACCAGTTAGCTACCATAGTCATTTTAGGACTCTTTCCCATATCTAGCCGAACATCCCATTCCTGTTAGGTATCTTTTCGAGATCCTATATCCTCAGGATCTAATTCCTTAACGGAATACCACTGTTTCTGGACTCTTCGAGAATGTTCCCTCTATCTCAACATTTGATAGGACTTCTTTCCTTGTTCGGCCGTCTCATAGCCGAAAAGAGGGCCTGGACCAGTTACTTCATATGTAACTGGTCCTTTATCAATTATTTAGACCATTCCTTTCTTTAGGAGTTCTCCTCCTGTTCGGCTTTCTCGTAGCCGAACAAGGTACTTTGAACAGTGGCTTCACGTGTCACTTTCCTTTTAATTGGTCTAATAACTTCTCATGTTTTACCGAACTGAGAGTCATACAACCTCTCTGGACCAATGACTTCTCATGTCACCGGTCAATCGCGTTGACCGTTCCTTTAGCACCGTGCTCGGGCATTTTTCTTGCCTGTTCGGGAATACCTCCCTACAGGTGGTGGAACGGGAAGTGATCCTAGAAGTTTGTTTGAGCTGAGGTCAAAGTTTTTTAGAAAACGCCATGGGATGACAGCCGGCTGTTGCTGGAAGCCTGTCTCGAAGTTCTGGCCGAGTATGACAATTTCCATTGTTTCTTTACTTGAGTGCAAAAACCATGTTGGTATTTTGCCTCGAATTTTGTTATTGTAAAGAGTTAACAACTCCAATTTATCTTGAAATCGTAGAATGCTAGGGAACTCAACTAAGTTGCATGATGCCAATCCTAGAGTACTGAGCATTGGAATAGTACCATTGGTACTATTTTGTTGAGCACTGTTAGTTTGTTTTCCCCTAATTGCAATGAGGTCAGGTATGGGAGTTTCATGAACACGTCTAGCTCCACTACACCAGTGAAGCTATTAGTATTAAGACTCAAAAAATCAAGACACTTGAGTTGAGTGATTGAGCTAGGAATCGTTCCATGCAAGTGATTCTCTCCAAGGTCTGCCATTGTTAATCGGGTGAGGTTCATGAACCAGTATGGGATTTCACCTTCCAGGTTGTTTCCGAAAAAGACTAAATAGAAAAGTTGGGTCAGGTATGCAAGGAATCGCGGGATCTCACCTTGCAAATTCGTGTAGCCTATAGACAAGTAAGTGAGTTTGAGTAGCTTCCCTAGAGGAAAAGGAAGTGGTCCCGGGGTAAAATTGTTACTGCCAATTCTAAACTCAATTAGTTGTGATAGGTTTGCCAACGACGAAATAATCTGGCCACCAAATTTGCACATGCCAAGGTACAGGACAGTGAGCTGGGTTAGATTGCCAAGTGAAGTTGGAAGCGTCCCAGATATAATAGTTTGACTCAAATCCAAATAACTTAAGGATTCAAGTCTACCAATTGAATCTGGGAGCTTACCGGACAAGCCCGTGCCGAAGAATATCAATGCCTTAAGGCGACTATTGCTTTGAAATTCTAGTAGAGAGCAGGTGAGATTCTTGTTCAAAGCTGCATTAAGAATCTTCAGTTGTGGTAGACGAAAAATGTCCATTGGAAATTCGCCATACAACGAACATATATCCTTCAAGATTAAGAGTTGTTAGAGAGGATATATTTGACAAAACACTTGGCACAGAAGAAAATATGTTCACCTCAGATCTCAAGTACTTTGAGGTTGGTTAGGTTTTGAATTAGGTCTCTTAGGCTGGGTTTTTCAGGTTTCAAATAAAGACTTTTAGAATACAAATCACTTTTCATAGACAGATCGAGGACAACCAATTTGGAAAGAGAGGAGATTTCTGAAGGAATCTGACCAAAAAATCCAGAGTTGGATAGATTGAGACTTGTTAGCCTGTTTGTACCATAACTAAGACCACCATTTTTACCCGTCGATCAGGCGACACGTGACAAGGGTAAATATGGGCAAGTAGAAGAATAGAATGGACTCACCTTAATAATTTAGAATGGAAGTAAATCGATGGTGAAACTATAAAAAGTCTTGTCCGTCGATTGGCCTACACGTGGCATATTCCTATGACCTTTTGGTCCGTCGATCAAGTGACAGGTGTCAAAAGGAATTGGATCCCATGATTCCACGATTAACGAGGATGTTAACCGCAATTAACAAAACAATTTTCCCAACGTGGGCATGATCGGCAGTTAGAGAAGTTTCTTCAACAGAATTCGAGAGAGTTTTCAACTGCTGCTTTGAGGGAAAGATTTGAATTCAAATGTAGGGAGGCCTATTTAAGAACAAGTTAGTAGCAGTTTCAAGGACACACAAACAACGCCAATCAGGCCTTTATCTTTTCTTTTCTAGGAGTAGAGTTAATTTGTAATTGTTCACTCAATCATCTCGATTGGTTGTTCTTCTACTTTGAGGGTTAATAAAGTCCATTTTGTTAATCTTCTTCTATACTTCACCCACTTCATTGTTTGTTTTCAAAGAAGTCCTGAAATACGGCAAGGAACCAAACTTTACTTTTCACACCCACATTCCAGCAAGCTTACGATACAATTTTCCGTCGATTCTTCGTCGATTGGAAAGAAAACAAGAATTTTGGTAACATAGCCCCGAAAGATTTCCAGTTCTGGATGGTATTTTAGAGAAAGTAAATCTATTATCGGCAAGGTTTAGGCTACGAAGGTGGAGAAGGGTGAATAGACTGTTGTTGGAGTTAATAGAACCATGGAGAAAGCTACTACTGAGATCGAGGCAAGTGCTGTACCTGTAGCAAAGTTCATTTTTTAAGGGGTAAACTTGAACACACTCGTGGCAGTGCATTTAGAGGCTCCTGGACCTTGTCTTTTCTGAATTACCAAAATTGCCCAGGCTTCTTTACTTCTTTTTTTTTAATGACAAAAAAAAACAAAAATTTGCTCAGGCTTCTTTGCTAGTATTTCGAAGAGATGAGGACCTCTCTGTTTGAAAGACTGTAATTCACTCCCTCCTCCTTCCCCGGGAGCTCAAGTCGTTTCCTTCAAGAAAGCATGGCGACTATCACGATGATGTCTCAGTTTCACTGTTCCAATGTAAGAAAAACCTCAACTGCATAGCTAAAGAATTCTAATCTCTGATAATTCACACCCGTATACTTGTGCACTCGTCAATGTATTCCGTCTTTGATGCGAAAAAAATTCCTACAATTACGTCTTTTTGAGGTAGTGTAACTTTTTCTTGAATTCATGGTGTTCACTCACTGCAAAAAAGTAGAGCCCATGTTGGGCTTGAATATAGCCCTTTGGGGGTAGCTGGTCTGGTAAAGAGTCTGCCTTTGTGTTCAAGGAATACCCATTTCGAGTTCCCCTCGAAGGCCACTAGAGGGTTGTTTGGTCGTTAACTTCAGGATCCCCTAGATTAGTCTCTTGACCCAATTGTGAATTGGCAATAGTTGGTTTGGCTAATCGTTAACTTCAAGACTCCTAGTTTAGTCTCTAGGACCCAATTGGGTGGGGATGGGGGAACTATGTTATCAAGAAATGGAAAAAGGTGGATATATGGAATCTCTATATGTGCATTTTTATTTTTTTTTTGAGTTTTTCTGCATTTCGTTGGTCGCGACAAAAGCATAATGAGAAAATTTTCCGGTCAAACTTGAGATTTATAGGACCAAATGTTGATTTTTAAATGGGATCACTATGAGCTGACCAGATTGATTTTTTGGTATGAAATTTAGAGATTAAATTCTTAGAAGCTCTGTTGGTGCGGGAAAATGGATTGGGGAAAGGGGAGGAAAATCAAAAGGAAAACTATTTTCCTTCATATTTGCACCCGCAGTTCAAAAGAATGTGACAAAATGATTTTCAGATGTAGCTTAATTTTTCCTGGCTTTCTAGGTAACAATCGAGGAGACACGATTCCCCTTTTATTTTCTGTTTCTTTTTATCAGATCCCCGACCAAAATAGGAAGTTAGTCTGAAATATGTAGGATATGGGTTTTCACCAGGGCACCTTGTCTTTCAGAAGGTAATGGTTGCTGCAGTATATCTAAGTATGGATGTTTTATGGCCCTTTAAAGGACCCTTGTTTTTTAACATACTTACCATTAGTGACTTTTCTCCTTAAAGAATACATGGAATCGGAGTTTCTATTGCATTATGTCTTGAAATAGCTTATGATATACGACTGCTCCGTTTCCACGACCATTGATTCCATTGAGTTGCTCCCTGTTGTATTATTATTATTATTATTTTACGGCAGGTTGCCTTTAGAAGCCTGCAGAAGCATGTTCAACTCGAAACTAGTCATAATGCAACCAGAATCAATTTATGTTCTGCACAGCACGATGCACATGGGAGGTACACTTGGATCCACTGTTTGTTTGAGCATGTCTCCTTTGCTTTGATTGTTGATTCAGCCGTGTACTTTGGAACGTTTGCTTGATAAACGAGTTTGGACCGTTCATTCTTTTGGATTAATAATCCATTTACGATTCTTTCAGTTAATGATCCAAATTTACAATACTATCCTCACAAATTCACATGAAATGGACATGTTACACGTGAAACAAGAATGGTACTTGCATTGCTTGACGGCCTTGGCTATTTGGTGAAGTTTAGAGTGCCTGCACCATTGGAGTTCACGTGAGTGGTTTCTTTCCCTTTTCAGACTAATAAACATCTGTAGCTCGTCGAGAAGAAGTCTTAAACGTTTGAAGCCAAAATCTGCAGCTGGTTCAGGTGATCTTACCTTTGAATGTACAAGTTCATGTTACACCCTCATACATCATAGCCTATGTCTATTTCCTGGATAAAGTGTCTTCAAACTTTTGTATTGTAGGTGTTGAGGTCTCTACTGATCCAAAGGACAAAGCAATAACCATATCTACTGCCAAAATAATGGTGGAGTCTGAAGATTTTGATAATATACAAGTACGTTTGCTTGCTTGACTTGTGTGAGTATTTGTTTTTGTCAGCAGTATGGTGCCGGTAGTAAATTTGTCCTTGTTGATTTTCGAACCAATTAATGGAGTACTGCGAACAGAGTTGTGCTGGTTTTTAGAAATTAGCTTTTCATGATTGTCCGCCAAAGTCATGTAGTAATGGGTTTTCACTACTGTTGTGGGTAAAAGTATTCTGAGCCCCCCTTGGCCCATCTACGTCCATTCGAATTCGGTCGGATATCACATGTTCCATGTTATACAGGTTTATAGCCATTGGAACTCCTTGGAATCATTTGACATCAGAGCGATGAATATGACTGTTCATAATGCACTTCGTTTTTTTTTTATTATCATTTTCTTAGGTTTGTGTTTTGTATATATTGTGGCTTGTTTTGAAACTTTGAAAACTCATTCTGTTTTCAGCTAAGAGTGGACTTGACTGGGAAGGAGACACAAAGAGTGTTTGACCAGGTTTTGAAAAATTTGGCCCGTTCAGCACCTCCATTCCCAGGTCTTCGAAAACTAAAAGGAGGTGAGCCATCTAATTTATTACCTGTTTTGCTCAACTTCTCGCTAATCAAGTACAGATGCTTCGCCGGAGGTCCCCTGCTGGAGTCAAACACTTGTCAAACGCCTATACTCTCCAAACAGGTGTCCCACCAATGCAGCCAGCCCTAGGTATAAAGACTTGATCTGCACCGATGGAAAGCGGAATCAGTCACACTCATATTCGAAGTGTTCCATATTTTTTCAAACTTTTCTCCATTTGGACACCCCGGGGATGACGAGAATCATGTTCTTGTAAGTCTATTACAAAGTAGTCTACTACCTGAGGTATTCAAATTAAGCCTTCACCTTATCGTGGAAACTCCACTTTAGCCTTTAACTTGACAAAGTTGGTAAACTTTAGTTGGGAAAACGGCTCCCGCTTGAGTAGAACTAACAAGGACTTCCTATTCCAATTTATTCCAAATGATGGAATCATGAGGACTTGAGATCCCATTTCTATTTTCCCTCCAGATTCGGGCCAGCCAAACAGAGCTAATAGTGTCTAGCGATGAAATTGACAGTTGAAGTTTCTGCGAACAAAAAACCGCGAAGTGCGTATTGACCATAGGTGTCATTCTCTAGTGTTTCCACCATTGACTTGGAGGAAATTTGCACTGGGACAAATTAGGCACAAATGGAAAACTCGTGGGACGGAATTGACAAAATCAAAATTTGGTGGTCCCACGTGACACTGAATGCTTTGCTTTAGGGACTATAGTGTCCATTATGGCTGAAGTCAAATTTCAAAACTAGACTTTGACTTGCACACTTACTTCAATTGTATAGAGATTTCATCTGCAAATTTTCAATTAAGAGATGTTGAAAACGCATCAGACATGCTTTTAGGAGTGTCCAAGGATTGTCGGTGTCCGAGACTTCTTATGAATAGAATACTTTCTTCCTAATCTATTTTTGAAAAAGAGAAATTGTTCTGATTGTGGCAGATTAATAGTTGGAAGATCTGGTGTAGTTTCGGTTAATGAATACTTAATAATGTTCAGAAATCAAATAGGGATTTGAGCTGTTTAAAATGGGCATCAATGCATCCACAGTCATCAACAGCTCCTTTGTTAGCTCAAAGATTTCTATGAAAACCTTATTGATTTTGATGATAACAAAGTAAATTTTATTGAAGAGAAATACAATTAATATTATTTGCTATTGATTTGAATAATATTTATTTTGTAGGACTTGATTGAGTTACACAAGGAAAGACTCTACATCAAAACTCCTATCTCTAATAGTCAAGATTGAAATTAGAAGGAAGAAGATTAAGGACAAATCTTCTCCTAATTTGTGATTGACTATGAGGACTTCTATGGAAAGCAAATATTAATCAAGGAGGAAAATTGAATACTACTTGGAGCTTTATATTATTTCGGCAAATTGAAGGCTTGATTGTAGTTGATGTTGCTCAAGATGGAAGATGCAAACGTTTGGAAAAGAAAAGGATTGGAATTCAATATTCCAACGGCTAGTGGAGCTTCCACATGTCTGAAGTCTTATTCTCCAAGAATAAATACAGGAGAAGAATGAAGACAATACAAGAGATCTCCGGAGAAATAATATAAAGCTCCAAGTAGTATTCAATTTTCCTCCTTGATTAATATTTGCTTTCCATAGAAGTCCTCATAGTCAATCACAAATTAGGAGAAGATTTGTCCTTAATCTTCTTCCTTCTAATTTCAATCTTGACTATTAGAGATAGGAGTTTTGATGTAGAGTCTTTCCTTGTGTAACTCAATCAAGTCAGCTCAAAGATTTCTATGAAAACCTTATTGATTTTGATGATAACAAAGTAAATTTTATTGAAGAGAAATACAATTAATATTATTTGCTATTGATTTGAATAATATTTATTTTGTAGGACTTGATTGAGTTACACAAGGAAAGACTCTACATCAAAACTCCTATCTCTAATAGTCAAGATTGAAATTAGAAGGAAGAAGATTAAGGACAAATCTTCTCCTAATTTGTGATTGACTATGAGGACTTCTATGGAAAGCAAATATTAATCAAGGAGGAAAATTGAATACTACTTGGAGCTTTATATTATTTCGGCAAATTGAAGGCTTGATTGTAGTTGATGTTGCTCAAGATGGAAGATGCAAACGTTTGGAAAAGAAAAGGATTGGAATTCAATATTCCAACGGCTAGTGGAGCTTCCACATGTCTGAAGTCTTATTCTCCAAGAATAAATACAGGAGAAGAATGAAGACAATACAAGAGATCTCCGGAGAAATAATTCATTGAGCTTTTCAATTGCAAATCTCCATCAAACTCTACACTTACATCTTGAATATCTACACTAGCTTGAGTGTTGTTTCTTGAACCTTGTTGTAAAAGGGATTGTTCACCCTTATTCATACTCTTGTGAGAGTTAATCTTTTTGTGAGTGATTTTGGAGAGAAAATCACTTGAGAGTTAGGTGTTACTAGCACCGAAGTCAAAACTAGTTGGGTTAGGTGTGACTACCACCGGAGTCAAAATTAGTCAGAGTGATTGGGGATAGATTGCTCGTTGTAAAGGTGGTCTGGCACCCGCGAAGCTAGAAGGATTGTAACTATTGGAGATAGTGCAGCAAATCCTGAGTTGGACACTTGGGGAGTGGATTAGGCCGTGAAGTTGCGGACCGAACCACTATAAATCCTTGCGTTCAATTCTCTCTTCCCTACTCTCTTTACTTTCAGTTTTGCATATCTATATCGCATGAGTAAATTGCTATATTATTGAATAATGAGTTGTGGTAGAATATCTTGAATAATTAGTCAATTAGTTTTTAAATTCCACGTTATATTTGAGATACCCAATTCACCCCCCCCTCTTGGGTTGCTATTTGGACCAACAATTGGTATCAGAGCTTGGCTCTAGTTATTTTTGACTTAATCGTCTTAGGGTAAGATCCATGGCAACCCCTTATGGCACCTTTCTTCCCGAGGGCCAATCGAGCAATAGACCTCCTTTATTTAACGGGTCCAACTACAATTATTGGAAGGCTAGAATGCGTATTTATATTCAAACTGACTACAAGTTGTGGAAAGTTATTGTTGATGGGCCGCACCGTCCTACCAAAACCGTTAATGGAGTAGTAGTTTCTAAAGAGGAAAAAGAATGGGATGCGAGTGATGTTAAAGGAATTGAACTGAATGCTAAAGCTATGAATCTATTATATTGTGCTTTAGATCCTAATGAGTTTAATAGAGTCTCTGCACGTGAATCGGCTAAGGAAATCTGGGATAAGCTAGAAGTTACGCATGAGGGTACTAGTCAGGTTAAAGAATCCAAAATTGACATGCTTGTTCATAAGTATGAATTGTTTAAAATGATGCCTGATGAATCCATCTCTAACATGTTTACACGCTTCACTGATATTATTAATGGCTTGAAATCTCTTGGAAAGTCTTACTCTAATGTTGATCTTGTGAGAAAGATTCTTAGGTCATTACCAAAGCAATGGGAGCCAAAAGTGACGGCAATAATTGAGGCCAAACAAGACCTCACAAATTACAGTTTGGATGAGCTTTTGGGTTCTCTTATGACGCATGAAATCACGATGAACTTGGAGGATAATGGAAGCCGTAAGAAAAAGGACCTTGCTTTTAAAATTTCTACTTCAAGTACATCAAGTGAAAGTGAAGATGACTCAGAATCAAGCGATGATGAAGATCTAGCGGTAATCACAAGAAAGCTCAAAAAGTCCATGACAAGAAAAATGCGAAGGGCAAAAAGAATTTTAGAAAAAGATGGTTCCAAAGGAGAAAATAGCAAGAAAAGAGACATCATATGCTACGAGTGTAAGAGGCCGGGCCATTTGAAATCACAATGTCCTGAAATCAAGAAGTCAACGAAAAAGGCAAAACGAAGAGCAATGCTTGCAGCATTGAGAGAAATTGATCTGAGTAGTTCCGAAGAAAATAGTGACCAAGAAGTTGCTAACCTATGCTTGATGGCACATGGTGAGGAAGAGGTAAACTCTAGTGATGATTTTGATGAGCAATTTACTTATGATGAACTGTTAGATGCTTTTGAAAAATTGCATTCCAAGTTTAAGAATTTGAGTTCCAAATATAAGTCTCTCAAAAAGACAAATTTTTCCCTCTTAGCTGAAAATGAATGTTTGAAAAATGAGAAAGATGTCTTGAAAGGGAAATTTGAAGAAGTTTGTTCTCCAAAAGAGATTGCAAATGATTTGGTACTTCAAAATAATTTGAGACTTGAAAATGATGTTTTAAAAAATGAGGTTGAGGATTTGAAAACATCTCTTTCTAAGTTTGTTCAAGGAAAAGAAAATTTGGATATGCTTCTTGGAAAACAAAGATGTGTTTTTGACAAAGCAGGCATCGGTTTTAATCCAACCAAAAAGCAAAAGTTTTATCAAAATTTGTTTGTGAAATCAACTTCTTCTAGTCATGCTTACACTACTTGCAACTATTGTGAAATGATTGGTCATTTATCATATTCCTGTCCTATTCGTAAAAATATTTGTGTTGGAATGAAAAAGACATGGGTTCCTAAGCATCTTGTTACTAACCCTCCCGGACCCAAGAAAATGTGGGTACCAAAGAACTACATATGATTTTTTTTGTAGATTTTGTGCGCTCAAAGGTATCTGTTAAAGATGATTTTTAGACAGCGAGAAAGGTGAGTTCTTGCAATGGAGTTAGCTCAAACAGATTGGAGTTAACTCAGACTTTTACGGTATGATTTTAAATTATCAATTTTAGCTATCAAAGGTTCTAATCATTTAAAAGGTATTATTGATTTTGATGAATTCTGTAAAGGTTATTTGTTCTTGTGCATTTGAAAAGTTTTTAAACGTGCTCGAAACTTTTGTGAAATGCCTTTTCAAACGAGCTGTTGGATAAATGCTTTACAAGTAGCATCACATGATCAATCCTCTTTGTGTTTATAAATAAAAAGTAAAAAAAAAAATTTATATGTCTAATGCGTTTTTCAAGTGGAGGCAGTTTATGAATTATTTGTGAAGCTTGAAGTTTTGTACTACGAAGAAAAGGAGTTTCCACCTCTTGACAATGATGAATTTTGTGGAGTATTATGAACAAAGATTCTCCTATTTTTTGTTGATGACAAAAGAGGAGAAATATTGTGGAAGCTAAAAGAGATGATTCTATTGGTTCTTCTTCCCGCGCTCTTTTTGTTGATGACAAAGGGGGAGAAATATAGTGAAAGACAAAGGGGGAGAAATATAGTGAAAGACAAAGGGGGAGAAACAAAGGGGGAGAAAAAGCTCAAGCAAGGATGCATAAATTCAGGGGGAGTATCTTAATTCTTTTGTTATAATTAAATTTCTGAATTTTTTTGAATAAATCATTAATTGTTTGTCATCATCAAAAAGGGGGAGATTGTTAGCTCAAAGATTTCTATGAAAACCTTATTGATTTTGATGATAACAAAGTAAATTTTATTGAAGAGAAATACAATTAATATTATTTGCTATTGATTTGAATAATATTTATTTTGTAGGACTTGATTGAGTTACACAAGGAAAGACTCTACATCAAAACTCCTATCTCTAATAGTCAAGATTGAAATTAGAAGGAAGAAGATTAAGGACAAATCTTCTCCTAATTTGTGATTGACTATGAGGACTTCTATGGAAAGCAAATATTAATCAAGGAGGAAAATTGAATACTACTTGGAGCTTTATATTATTTCGGCAAATTGAAGGCTTGATTGTAGTTGATGTTGCTCAAGATGGAAGATGCAAACGTTTGGAAAAGAAAAGGATTGGAATTCAATATTCCAACGGCTAGTGGAGCTTCCACATGTCTGAAGTCTTATTCTCCAAGAATAAATACAGGAGAAGAATGAAGACAATACAAGAGATCTCCGGAGAAATAATTCATTGAGCTTTTCAATTGCAAATCTCCATCAAACTCTACACTTACATCTTGAATATCTACACTAGCTTGAGTGTTGTTTCTTGAACCTTGTTGTAAAAGGGATTGTTCACCCTTATTCATACTCTTGTGAGAGTTAATCTTTTTGTGAGTGATTTTGGAGAGAAAATCACTTGAGAGTTAGGTGTTACTAGCACCGAAGTCAAAACTAGTTGGGTTAGGTGTGACTACCACCGGAGTCAAAATTAGTCAGAGTGATTGGGGATAGATTGCTCGTTGTAAAGGTGGTCTGGCACCCGCGAAGCTAGAAGGATTGTAACTATTGGAGATAGTGCAGCAAATCCTGAGTTGGACACTTGGGGAGTGGATTAGGCCGTGAAGTTGCGGACCGAACCACTATAAATCCTTGCGTTCAATTCTCTCTTCCCTACTCTCTTTACTTTCAGTTTTGCATATCTATATCGCATGAGTAAATTGCTATATTATTGAATAATGAGTTGTGGTAGAATATCTTGAATAATTAGTCAATTAGTTTTTAAATTCCACGTTATATTTGAGATACCCAATTCACCCCCCCCTCTTGGGTTGCTATTTGGACCAACATCCTTTTTACATCAGCTAATCTTGCTTCTTGTTTCCAAGTGTCTCATTGGATTTCCAAACCTCACTATAGCATATACCATTTTCGTTTTTTTTTTGCTCGGCAAACGAAACCTTTTATTAAAAACTCAAAAGGGTACATCGAGGAAGAAATAAAACAAAGCACACATAACTAGCCCATCCAACACAAAGTTGGACAGACCCAACACCTCAACACGAACTACAACTTGAGCTTACAAATGCCATCAAGGTACACCTTAAACTCCTCCACTGATAATGTATATCCTCCATGTAGTACTGTGAGCCATGTTTGTAACTGTTCTTTCTTATGCATAATTCCATAGAACTGAGGTGAAGCTTGCGGGATTGCTTCTTCTCGGCAAGACTATAAGCTTTAACGATCTGAAATAGGAATTAGACGATTGCAATACTCGTGCTCACGAAAGTGTGTTCGAAAGATCTTTATCATTTGCTGCATTTGTTCTTTATGCTACCACCCGCCAATTTTTTGATCTTGTGTCCATTATGTCTTATTACTTGTACCTTATGTTTAGAAACTCCAGGGACTTGTTAATCAAGGCATTTTAACCTCTTGACATATTTTATTTTGCATGGATGCTACACCAGGAAAAACTTCAGAGGTAAACCGCCGTTCATGTCCCTTTCTATTCGTTTATTCTGCAAATATATAGAGATATTGGTTGATTACAATTGGTTGAACTCATAAGAAAGCTTATAACCAGCTTTGGATTTGTACAACTGTGGACATGAAATGGATGTACCCATTTATGTTGCAGTTTGGGAACTCGACTTGAAATTAGCTATTTTTCCGTGTCTATTTTTCAAGTGAGATTCTCATTACGGGTGATCCTGTCTCGTTCAATTTTAGACGGCTGACCGGGAAATCTCTGCAGATTCCAAAGAGCTTCCTGTTTGATGTCTTTGGTAAAGACACCGTCATGGAGTTTGTCGTGAACGAAATAGTTACTTCAACCATGTGTGATTATGTGAGGAAGGCAAGTCATTGTTACTTCTCAGTTCTATCCTGCTTAATTATAAAGGCTTTCAACTAGTAACCCATTTTGGATCCGGCATTCACCAGGAAAAACTGAAGGTGAAGGACTCGAAGGTCAACACAGTCCAGACCGCAGAAGAACTCAAATCGTCATTTGCTCCAGGAAAAGAATTTGGTTTCAATGTCACGCTGGAGCTCGAAAATTTTTTAAGTTAGAAACCAGCAGTTCACGATCATCTGAAACGTGAAGGATATATCCTTCGGACTATTGATCGGTCGATTGCTCTTGTTAATTCTTTTATTTCTCTTGTTAATTGCATTTGCTCGTCCAATGATTCAATCCAAGTAATACGAAAGAGGGTACCAACGTACTCATACTTGAAGTGTATGTCCTAATTTTTTTTCTCTTTTCTTTTTGTTTTCAAGTATTTGAGAAGGACGGAAGATCCATTTTCTAATTACTATTGTTGGAGTAAAATCAACTTTTTTTCTCATAATACAAAAAAAAAAAAGGTATCAACTGAATTGCATATTCCTGTCGTCTTTCCCGATTATGAATACTGAATTCCAAGTCTACGATGTTCAGAGCTATCTCATCCGTATGCCAACTCTTATACAAGAGTTTTTGAGAAATATGCAATCCATTCGATTGTGAAATAAACGTCAAATCTGCCATATTAGATTCAAGAAATAGCACAAATTCTTACTCAGTTGAAGGGTTCTTCTCTCATACTAGCTATTTGCAATTGTGCCGTCATAATTCATTTTGAATTCCAAAATAATGCCAAAAACTTGATGTTTGTAAACCTAAATGGACAAGCTCAAGAACTAGGGAAAATTGGACCATTTGGTTACAAGGGTGGAATAGCCAACTTTACACCTATACCCATTGAATAAGCAAAACTATAAACAGTTGTTAGTGCACTTGATTCTTGGCCATGTTAGGGAACTGGAAATCATCCGAATCATGTCGTCTCAAGCTTCTTCCACAGATAGATCGCTCTTCTGATTAGTGAATCGGCCGAAAATCCTTCTGCATAAGCACTGATTGCTGTCAAGAGACTTGTAAATTTCTCCCCATTGTCCTGTATCCACAAGATCCAAGTTCAGAAATTCTGCTGTCGGTTCTATATGCTAACGGCTTTCAAAAGGTACTTCATTCTTGTCCATAATAACAAAAAGGGAGGGATTTCACAAGAGTGCTGAAAAAAATTGAACATATTATTTTATTTTATTTTTGAAAAAAGAAATAAACTCATGCAAGTTAGAAGACACACGAAAGTGTCCAGTTAAAATAAAGAGTAAAGACAGCCTTGATCATAACAGTGATAAGTCGTCCGGGTATCGTACTCAATGGAGTTTGTTTTTTTCCACTTAGATGACCAAAATTAATTATTGTTGACAATGTATTCGAATTATCCAAAGAAAAATAAGATGCAAAATATAGATGATTTTTCAGATGTCCAAAATAGTCAGTTGGACATGATTCATAGAACAGTATGTACAAACCTCTGGTTTCGTAAATCTGAGATCCTCAGTTGCAAATGGAACCATGTAATATGGAAGATCTGAACGTAGCATTGCCTGCAACAAAGTTGAACCTTCGTACATCACATTCCATCCAAAGAGTGTTCAAACATCTAATTACTAGAGACTCCCACCGTCTCAAAAAATTTAGTCCACTATGAAAAGAAGTGAAATTATCAGACCAAAAAACAAAGTACTTCATATATAAGTTTTTGAATATCTTTGCATTGAATTAAAGATCTCAACATCCCTAGCTGCTATTTCAACCTCCTAGCTACACCATTAAAGCTCTTGAAAATTTCCCTCGCCACCTTTTCAAGAATTCATTAGTGTATTATCAGGTCTTGTACCTGTCATACCATCACCAAGGTTCTCTACTTATAAAATAGGACAAGTAATCAACCCCTTGGGACCTTAGTCAAAACTCAGCAACCCTGTTGAGAGACAAATGTGGAGGTTGATGGTTTCAACTAGCAAAACAGAGGACATGGTCTTCAACAGCATATTGCCTAGAAGATCTATAAAGCAAACTATTGAGTTCATTATCCCCGTAAACACACCATCAGACTGCGTGATTAAAGGTTCCACGTAGCCTATCACCAACAAATCCATCACACACAGAGAGAGCAAGAAAGAGAATAACATAAGGGAGATGATATTCACTGTAGGGAGGTATTCCCGAACAGGTACAAAACAAGCCCGATCACGGTCAAACAAAAGGTCAACGCATTATGGACCAAGTGACACGAGAAGTCAATGGTACAGAGAGGTTGCGCAATCCTCGGTACAGTAATACGAGATGTTATTAGACCGAATATTATTTAATGACATGAGATGCCAATATTCGAAGATACTTGTTCGGCAAGAGAGCCGAACAGGAGGAGAGCTCCTTAAGAAGCATATGGTCTCCATTGTTTCTTAAGGACCAGTTACATGTGAAGTAACTGGTCCAGGCCATCTGTTCGGCCATGAGATGGCCGAACAAAGAGAGAAGTCCTATTAGGGGGAACATTCTGGAAGTGTCCAGAATCACTGGTATTCCGTTACAGAATAAGATCCCAAGAATATAGGATCTAAGAAAGATACCCAACGAGTATGGGATGTTCGGCTTGTTATGGGAAGAGTCCTATAAGGATTAAGGAAATAAACTGATAAGGGAACGAGAATCCAAGAGATCCTGGGATTCCTATACGAGTTAGGAATTCTAGGGCAACACGGATGCTTGGCCAGCAAGCATACGCAAATCTATAAATAAGAGGTAAACCTAGAGGTAAAAGGTACGCAATACACTGCATTCTTATTGCTTTCCTACTGTCAATTAGGGTTTGATCATTAGTACGAAATACTAACAAAGGCATCGGAGGGCCTTTGCCACGAGAGGCAAAGGTGCGCTCACTCCTTGTCTGTTTTACAGGATAAAGGTTTCTCTGACGAATTAGGGTTACGTTCAAGAGGCACGAGAAGCCACTGCATTCCTGTGCTGTTCAAAGCACTTCAAAGAATTTATCCACCTACAATTGGCGCCGTCTGTGGGAAACGAAAGAGTTCCCTTTGAAATACGACCATGGTGGAAGTAGATCCAGCAACGCCACACGACCCAAAAGATGTGTTAACTGGAGGAGGGGATAAGTCTCCACCCGGGGCTCCGAGAAAGCCCGAAGGAGGACATAGGAGGACCACGAGTAAGGGCCACCCTCCTACTATCCACGACAACTCCAGAAATAGAGATGGAGAGACAGCATCAAAGTCCACGAGAAGGACTAAATCCCATCGAGGGGATGAATCGATTGCACATTCCAGAAGTGTATACCGAAGCGAAGACGTTCTGGATAAGAAAAGACAAGAAATCGAGGAGTACGCTCGTTTAATCAAAAAACGAGAACATAAAATCAGAGAATTGGAGAGAATCAGAGAACATCCAGAGGACTCCGGATTATCTCGAAGAAATTCAAGAGGGAGTGAATACGCTTTGGTACCATACCAAAAAGCTCCTTCACGTAAAAGAAGAAGCAGAAGCAGAAGCAGAAGTTTAACCCCGAGGCGACATAAAACTTCTCCACGAAAAGGGAGGAGCAATATCCGAACACCCGAGCGAAGGAGGGTATCTCCAAGAAAGAGGAGAAGCAGAGGTCGAAGCTCTACCCCCGAGGAAGAAGGGAGTAGAAAACATCATAGGGACAGGTACGAGAGACCTGATTCCGATTGGGAACAAATTCGGTCCAAGAAAGGACCAAAGGATGAAGCCATGACTGCACGAGAAGCAGCGCGGAAAGCACTTCAGAATATAGCATCCTCCCCTTTTTCAAAGAGGCTACAAGAAGCCAGATTGCCGACCAGGGTAAAGCACGGAACATTCATCCTCTACGAGACAGATGCTGATCCCGTAGCCCATATACAGCATTACCAGCAGGCAATGTTTATGCATATAGGGGATGATGCAATCATGTGCAAGATGTTCCCGTCAAGTTTGGGGAAGGTTGCTTTATCATGGTTCCATAAATTGGGCTCACGATCTATCCGAACATGGGTACAGTTGGCCGAGGAGTTCACTGCACGGTTTTTGACGAGCAGGAAAGCTCCCAAAACTTTTGAGAGCCTTGCTTTTATGAAGCAAGGGGAGGACGAGCCGATCAGGACTTATGCGAAAAAGTACTGGGAAACCTTCAACGAGATTGAAGGATGTAGTGAAGAATACGCAATAGCTACGTTTAAAACAGGCTTACCTGTTCGGGGGGAACTGCGTAAGTCTCTGAACATGAGTCCCGTGCAGACATTGGCAAAATTAATGGAGAGAATTGAGCAGCATGCCAGGAACGAGGATGACATCCTACGAGAGGATGGAAAGTTGGCCGCCGAGCAAGCAAAGGGGCCTATAAAGAAAGCCGACAAGCCAGAGCCCAAAACTTATCGCGAAAGAAAAGAGTATGGGCAGGCGAAGAAGGAGCAGTACAAGGAAAAGCAAGCCCCGGATCCCAAGTCATTCTTTTCAATAAACACGGTTTGGAAAGAGCCCATTTACAGGATTCTTTATCGAATAAAGAATCAGCCATATTTTAAATGGCCCCCAACTCTTGGTGGGAATAAAGACGCAAAACGTGCTACGAATCAGCACTGCAGTTACCATAAAGATTGGGGACATATGACGGAGGATTGTGAGATGTTTAAACGACACCTTGATGATTTGGTCTCGCGAGGCTATCTCAAAGAGTTTATCCAAGAAGATCCGAAGGATAAAGACAAGGCAATGGAGTTGGATTACGAACAGAATCCAAAGGGGGTAATCCATATGATACACGGATTAGCCGAACCTTATACGAGAAATGAGGTGAGGTTGCTCCAGAGACAAGTGAAACATGACCAACACATAATGCAGTTGGGAAAGAAGAGAGGGCGCAACGAAGAGAAACTCAACGAGAGCATAGTTTTTACAGATGAGGATCTGGGAGGAGTCCAGATACCACATAATGATGCTTTGGTCATAACCCTACGAGTTGGGGAATACGATATGGAAAGAATCCTGGTAGATTCAGGGAGTTGCACCGAAGTGCTGTACTATGATGCGTTCAAGAAACTGGGGCTCACGCAAGAAGATTTGGTGCAATCAGCAACTCCATTGGTCGGATTTGGAGCAGGAGCAGTTTGGCCCTTAGGCAAGGTAACTCTGCCTGTTCGGGCTGGGACAGTGGTGCTACGAACCGATTTCTTAGTAGTGGATGTACCATCTTCCTATAACGTGATTATAGGGAGAACATGGTTGCACAAGATGAGGGCAGTCTCTTCAACCTTCCATCAGATGGTGAAGTTCCCAGGGTCTAATGGGATTGAGCACATCAAAGGTAACCAAAAAATAGCTCAACAATGTTTGGTATCCATTATAAAAAGAGTCCATGCTGCCCACCATGTTAGTACTGTGGAAATTCCGGATCTTCCGACCATTGAGGATATTGGAAAAGACCCAGCAGAAAGGGTAGTAGAGGATTTAAGGAAAACACTGATCAACGAGACTGATCCAGATAGGTATTTCCTAACCGGGGAGTCACTGCCAGAAGGGGAAGAGAGTGAACTGATGAGTTTTTTGAAAACTTATGTTGACGTATTTGCTTGGACACCAGAGGAGATGCCTGGGGTAAGTGCAGATGTTATTTGCCATCACTTGAATATAGATCCACAACATAAACCTGTCATCCAAAAGAAACGAAGGGCAGCCGTACAGCACGTTGACGCTGTAATCAAAGAAGTGGATCAATTATTGGAGGCCAAGGCAATAAGGGAAGTTTATTATCCAGAATGGCTATCAAATACTGTCGTCGTCAAGAAAAAGAACGGAAAATGGCGTGTATGTGTTGACTTCACAGATTTAAACAAGGCGTGCCCAAAGGATAGTTTTCCTCTTCCAAGGATTGACCAATTGGTTGATGCAACAGCAGGATATGAGCGGATGAGTTTTCTCGATGCATATCGAGGATACCATCAAATTGCAATGTTTGAGCCAGATCAGGAGAAGACGTCTTTTATTACACCACGAGGGTTGTACTGTTATAATGTCATGCCTTTTGGGTTGAAAAATGCAGGGGCAACGTATCAGAGGTTGGCGACCATCATGTTCAGAAAGTTGCTCGGCAAAACTATGGAGGTTTACATAGATGACATGGTGGTAAAAAGTAAAGCTGGGCAAAGCCATATTGCAGATTTGAGGGAGGTTTTTGAGATTCTAAGGAAATATAAATTGAAGCTCAACGCCTCGAAATGTGCGTTTGGAGTCGGTTCTGGAAAGTTTCTGGGTCATCTGGTAACGTTGAGAGGGATAGAGGCGAATCCCGACCAAATCACAGCCTTGCAGAATCTACAGAGTCCCCGAACAACGAAGGAAGTCCAGCGTCTGACTGGGATGGCAGCAGCTCTCAATCGATTTATCAGCCGGTCAAGTGATAAGTGCAGACCTTTCTTTCAGTTATTAAAGAAAAGGGAAGGATTCGAATGGGGAGCAGAATGTGAAAAAGCCTTCCAGGATTTGAAGGGATATTTGGCCTCTCCTCCCCTTCTCTCAACTCCAGAACCAGGTGAGTCCTTAATCTTGTACTTAGCAGTTTCTGAGCATGCTGTGAGTGCAGTCCTTCTGAGAAATAGGGGATCCGAACAAATCCCTGTTTATTATGTGAGCAAGACGTTATTAGATGCGGAAACAAGATATTTGCCCCTCGAGAAATTGATCCTAGCACTAAGGACAGCAACGAGAAAATTGCCGCATTATTTCCAGAGCCATAGAGTGGTGGTTTATACTGAGTTCCCTTTAAAATCACTGCTCCGAAAGGCAGATTTCTCGGGAAGGATCTCGACTTGGTCCGTAGAATTAAGCCAATATGACATTGACTATCAGCCGCGCACAGCAATCAAAGGCCAGGTATTGGCAGATTTCGTGGCAGAATTCTCACCTGCGGTCGCACCTTTGCCTCCTACGAGAAAGGAGTATGAAGCAAAATCTCCTGTAACGAAGAAACAGGAATTAGCCGAGCAAGATCCCTTGGAATGGAAGCTGTTTGTTGATGGGTCCGCTTGCAATACCGGATCAGGTATAGGGGTAGTTCTTTTTCCCCCTGAAGGATCAATGTTAGAGCTATCAGTTCGGCTTGGGTTCAGTGCATCCAACAACGTGGCGGAATACGAGGCGCTTTTAGCTGGTTTGAGAAGTGCAAAAACCCTAAGAGCCGAACATGTAAGGGTATATAGTGACTCACAGCTTGTGGTTCATCAGTTGTCCGGGCAATATGAAACACGGAGTGAGAAGATGGCAGCTTACGTACAGGCAACCAGAGATCTACTCGATACTTTTGAAAGGGTATATATTGAGCAGATAAGTTCTGGAAAGAATGCACATGCCGATTCGCTAGCTTGGTTGGCTGCAGCTGTACCAACCGAGTTCAAAAGAAAGATAGCTGTGGAATATCTAACCGAGCCGAGCATTGGAAGAAGCGTAGAGATGGTCCTGGACGTGAACCAGGGACCAAGTTGGATGGATCCAATTATTGAGTTCTTACGAGATGAAAAGCTCCCTTCAGACAAAAAAGAGGCTCATAAAATTAGGATCAAATCTGCTCGGTTCTGGTTATCTCCTGAAGGGAAATTATACAGGAAGTCCTTTACGGGGCCCTATTTGCTTTGTGTGCACCCTGAAATGGTGCAAAAGTTCCTCCACGAAATTCATGAGGGAACCTGTGGAAGCCATGCTGGGGGCCGATCCATAGCGCACCGAGCAATCACTCAAGGATATTGGTGGCCGTACATGCAAGAAGATGCTAAGGTGTACGTTAAGATTTGTGAAAAATGTCAGAAATTTTCACCAATGATCCGAACACCAGCAGAAGACTTGGTGCCTTTAACAAGTCCTTGGCCGTTCGCTCAGTGGGGAATGGACATTGTGGGTCCACTGCACAAGGCAACTGGAAATCGAAAATTTCTGCTAGTTGCGACAGATTATTTTACCAAGTGGATTGAGGCAGAACCATTGGCTAAAATCACCGAACCTATGATAGAGAGGTTCGTATGGAAGAGCATCATTACTCGTTTCGGAGTCCCGTATTCATTGATTACAGACAATGGATCTCAATTTCAGAAAAAATTCAAAACTTTCTGTGCCCAGTATGGGATAAGAAATTACTATTCAACTCCGGCCTACCCTCAAAGTAATGGCCAAGCAGAGGCATCTAACAAAACCATTCTTGATGGGATTAAGAAACGTTTGGATAAAGCAAAGGGGAAATGGCCTGATGAATTGCCATTGGTCCTATGGGCATACCGAACAACACCTAGGAGGTCTACGGGAGAGACCCCCTATTCTTTGGCGTATGGAACAGAGGCTGTTATCCCATTGGAAGTAGGTCTGCCGACCAACAGGACCAAGTTGGTAGAAAGTGGGGGCAACGATCGAGCCTTGGAGATTGAATTAGATCTTGCCGAGGAAAGACGAGAACAGGCCCTAGTGCACTTGGCCTCGTACCAAGAGCGGTTAGTCAAAGGCTACAACAAGCATGTACATCCACGGGAATTTGGTGTTGGAGACCTTGTGCTACGAAAGGTGCTCGGCAACACTAAAGTGGCTAATGAAGGAAAGTTGGGGGCTAATTGGGAGGGCCCATATCGAGTTACTGAGATTGTGGGCATTGGAGCTTATCGATTGGCAGACCTGGATGGGAACCCGGTGCCAAGACCATGGAATGTCCACAACTTGAGGAAGTTTTTTATATGAAATATATTTTTCCTTGTGCACATCGTGATTGTGTGAGAGTTACGAATAAAACTCTCTTGTGTTTTAGTTTTCTTGTTTTAGCTGCAAGGGGTACGAATAACGCCCTCTTGAGTTCTATAGCTTATGAATAAAGTTGCCTTTCTTTTATATATAATTATTGTAGTTTCCAGTATTTGTTTTAAATACGAATTACGAAGTTCATCTCCCTCATTCGTATTGGGGAGCAGAATGTAGGATATCCATCTAAAGTACGAGAAACTTACACAAGTTCGAAATACTTGAGTACGAGAAACTTACAACAAGTTCGAAATACTTGAACACGAGAAACTTACACAAGTTCGAAATACTTGAGTACGAGAAACTTACACAAGTTCGAAATACTTGAACACGAGAAACTTACACAAGTTCGAAATACTTGTGTAAACATCCATTTTTAAGTACGTGACACTTACTTGTTTAATGTACGTGAAACTTAAACTCAAGAGACTATGCAAAGCAAACGAATACATGCACAAGCATACGAGACTATGCACAAAACTGTTCAAGTCATACGAAGAATGTGCACAGGTTTAGAAGCATTCAGATATATTCACAAGTACGAAATACTTGACAAACAAGTACGAAATACTGTTAGAGTTTTTCAAAAAGCATTGGCCAGGCCCACAAACAGACAGTCAAATATATTGTCAAAATACAAAAACATATTCATTCATCTTCTGTCAGGTCTTGAACGGCTGTAGGAACAGTTGAAGGAGCTTCAGTTGCAGTGGGAGTTTCACCTTCAGGTTGACCACCACTGGCTTCCTTTTGGCCAGGATTGGTCATATCAATCTGAGGCTCCACTTCAGAAACAGGTTGCTCAGCAGACACGTTCACCACCTGCTCATCATTCATCTCTTCTGCAATATCCTCCTCTTGACCGGCAGCACTGGGTAGTTCAATGTTGGTCCAGAGAGGAGATGATTCTGGAATCTCAGCTTTGGCAAGGCAAGCTGTCCAAGAAGCCACCCAGACTTGGTCTTGTATCCCAGGCATTTGGCTTGTGTAACTTTCCGTGGCCACCTTAATCCCTTCGTTGTATCCCTTCTCAAATGCGGCTTTGGTTTCATTCTGACTCGCCTCGAGTTCCTTCAGCGTCTGATTTAGGCTGTCCTCAGTCCCCTTTAGTTGTCCCTTTAAACCATCAGCCACTCCCAAGGCTTGGTTTCTTTCTCTCTCAAGCCTGATGATGGTGCGTTGAAGCTTGTTGTTCTCACCAACCAGTTTGGCACGTTGGGGCTCAGATTGGCTGAGTTTTTGAGCCATAGCCACCATTTTTTGCATCACCTGGAAACATTCAAAACAGTTAAACAAACGCTATGGTATACTATGGTCTACAAAAGCAAAATTTTACCTTGGCATTGTGAGACATGAATGAGCTTAGAAGGTTGTCAGGCGAGCTCGCCACCTCCTTCTGCATATCTCCTGGCAGCAGAAAAGCTTGAGACAAGGCAAGGGCAGTGCCTTCTGACTCAACACTGTCCCGAGCAGTGATAGCTCGGTTCCCGTGTGAGAATGGAGGAGCCCAGAGGGGAGCAGGTGATGAGGAGGATGTAGGGAGTCTTTCTTGAGTTTCCTCCACTCGTTGACGTTTTTCACGGTGAATGGCCTCGATTTCTTCTGGGGAAAAGCCAGGAGGAGCATCAGTCTGGGTCTGAGTGCGGCGGCCACGACCTTGGCCACCTTGTCCCCGAGCAGCTCCACGACCTCGACCAGGTATGGTAAGGAGACTCCCCAAATCGATTGGTTGGTTCATTGCTGGAGGCGAAGGGGTATAACCGCTGGAAGACGAGTTGGATGTAGAACTGGAAACTTCCTCAGCAAGAGGGATAGGTTCGTCAGAAATTGGAGGAGTCTGGGAACGCCTCTCTTCTTGTTCAGGGATTGGTCTTGAAGGACCAGCTATTGCAGGGATGTCAGCTGCTCGGGTTCTCCGATCAATAAACCCACCATACGAAGCCTTGTAGCTGAGAAGTACTTGAGCTGCTCTTGCTCGGCCTGCAAGGTATGTCCCTTCGCCGTTGAACGCAAGTGCTCGTCTGATATCAGCTACGTGAACTTGTGGGGTTATAATGTTATAACCACGATTAATATTTGGTGCTGAAACAAAGCATAAGCAATTAAAAGCACGAAAACGCTTTTCCTATGAAAGAGGACAAAACAAATGATATTAAGGGAGAGCACTAACGTGGGCTCCCGAATATGTGAGGGGCATGAAAACCAATCACTTGGTCGTCCTCGTCTCTGGGTTCGAAGTTGCCCGTAACGATCAGAAAGTCGTCATCATCCCCTCGAGCAGAGTCAGGGAGTTCGAGAACGAGCTTCTTTCTAGAATCCCTACTCTTTAAATAATACGTAAGGGCATCCCCAGTTCTGGAAATACTGTATAGATGGTGAATATCATATAGGCCTAGCGAAGTCCCTAACATTTGGTTTAAGGTATCTATGCCCATAACTACCCTGAAGAAATTAGCAGAAACCTGCATTGGCGAAAGCCTGTAATACGCTAAGACTTGGCGGAGCAGAGGGGCTAGGGGAAACCTAACCCCGCCTTCAACGACGGCTACTACTGGAATATGAAGGGTGTCAAAATCGAAGCTTTCACGAATGGCATCCTCAGGAGCCAAAACAGTGGCTACGTTGTCAGGAATCCCATATCGAGATCTAAAACTAGCCATGGTTTGAGGAGTATTACAATGTCTACGAAATCTCCCCATTACCAGAAAACCTTTTGGGGTTCTTTAAAGTATAAAAAAGGGGGACGATGAAACCCTAACGAAAGATTGTGAACAATCTACCAAGAGAAACAGAGTAGTAAGGAGAGGAATGATGACTTACGAAAAATAGTCGATTGAAATCCCTAAAAGCAGAAAGGAGGAGGTCTTGAAATGATGAACAGAGCTTCAATGGCGGGTAAACCTTGAAATCGCCTCTTTCTGCTGAGGAAGTCTAAGAGAGAGATTGAGATTTTTGAAAATGGGACGAAAATCCAAAAATACCCCAAAAAGTGGGTGGCGTACGTAAAACGTCATCCCAGACGCCGTTTGAGTGTTCCGTTTTCCCATAAACACGTCTGTTCGTATTTAATGAAACGCAATACGATGATCGACGCGTGTAAAGGGTGCAGAAACAAAGTGAATTTGTTCGGTAAAAAAGCTTTACTCGTCATCTGAGTAAAAATATAAACGAGCAAAGCTGGGGAGCAATTGTAGGGAGGTATTCCCGAACAGGTACAAAACAAGCCCGATCACGGTCAAACAAAAGGTCAACGCATTATGGACCAAGTGACACGAGAAGTCAATGGTACAGAGAGGTTGCGCAATCCTCGGTACAGTAATACGAGATGTTATTAGACCGAATATTATTTAATGACATGAGATGCCAATATTCGAAGATACTTGTTCGGCAAGAGAGCCGAACAGGAGGAGAGCTCCTTAAGAAGCATATGGTCTCCATTGTTTCTTAAGGACCAGTTACATGTGAAGTAACTGGTCCAGGCCATCTGTTCGGCCATGAGATGGCCGAACAAAGAGAGAAGTCCTATTAGGGGGAACATTCTGGAAGTGTCCAGAATCACTGGTATTCCGTTACAGAATAAGATCCCAAGAATATAGGATCTAAGAAAGATACCCAACGAGTATGGGATGTTCGGCTTGTTATGGGAAGAGTCCTATAAGGATTAAGGAAATAAACTGATAAGGGAACGAGAATCCAAGAGATCCTGGGATTCCTATACGAGTTAGGAATTCTAGGGCAACACGGATGCTTGGCCAGCAAGCATACGCAAATCTATAAATAAGAGGTAAACCTAGAGGTAAAAGGTACGCAATACACTGCATTCTTATTGCTTTCCTACTGTCAATTAGGGTTTGATCATTAGTACGAAATACTAACAAAGGCATCGGAGGGCCTTTGCCACGAGAGGCAAAGGTGCGCTCACTCCTTGTCTGTTTTACAGGATAAAGGTTTCTCTGACGAATTAGGGTTACGTTCAAGAGGCACGAGAAGCCACTGCATTCCTGTGCTGTTCAAAGCACTTCAAAGAATTTATCCACCTACATTCACAATCCACTCCAAGCTTCTCAGATGCTCCCTTTTCCCTTTTAGCCTTCTGCATGGGGAGTGTGGGAGTCCAAAATTGAAGGGTGAATACCATTATCCAAACCTAAGATCTAGAAAAGGAACAGAATCTCAAAGAAGAACCTAAAGCAGAAAATGTAATGTTCTCACAGTGACAGTCACAGAATGACTTAAAGTGGAAGAGATCTTTCCATTGTTATCTTGTATCCTGTAACCAGGTACTTACAGATGCTTATATGGACTCACCACATTTCATTTTATACGTTAAGTAGGACAATATCTCAACACTCAACATTGTAAATTACATAAAAAATAAAAAACAAAGTTGCAAGGAGGAAACATAGCAGAAGGCAGAGAGGATTACCAAGTTCTTGCTTAGAATAGCCTGATGAGAATTTGACATCAAGGCCTACAAATGAAAATCAGTTGAAAGAAGTTACTATCTTCTTTTGGTTATCATACAAAACCAAAAAGGTGTACTTACTGTTTCAACCCACAAAAAATGGGAAAAAGAAAACACAATCTACTTCAATTCAATAATATACGTAGGTAATAAAAAGACTACACTACTTCACACACATCTTATCGCCCCATTTCTTTCTGCTCTTCACAGTACTCATTTCTCTTTGAAAAACCAAAAGGAACTAGTTTTGTATCCATGTTTCCTCATATAACAACTTTTGAAATGCAATGACAAACATGACGTGCAGCTGTGAGATAGTAGCTTCCGAGTGGCACATAAAACGGACCAGACTGAACGTAGATCCACATCATGCAGATCCATAATCTGACAAAACTTAAATCAGCAATACAATCAGGCCCTAAAATAAAGAATGCTGATCTTGTTCGAAACACTTGGGTAAGAGCTAAGAACCGCTGATGGATACAAGGACAAAAGCAAAGAAAAAGGAAAATTCTATCCATTGCAAGGACCAACTGGATGGATCAGACTAAATGCCCTCCATTCAGCTTCATATGGGGAAGCTAACTGCAAACATGTGAACTCTCTAACCTATTACCAACCTTTCTGAATCGTTCCTCCTCAACTTGGTCTACTTGGTCCAACAACTTCTCCAATGAACCTGTGCATATCGAGGAGGCTAAGTCCCAAATCAACAAAGGGTAACAATCACAAAGTGGAAGAAAAAATAAAAGAAATGAGACCCAGGAAATAAAGAATAATAGAAACTGATCGGCCGTCATGCAAAACTAGTTAACTAACCTCTCAATTGTAATATAACATATTTGGCCGTCCTAATGACTTATTGAACAGAGACCAATGACCATCCATGTTTGTAAATGTATACTTCTTAGATAGCTTGATAAACATTGTTGGGCCCATTTCGTAACAACTTAAATCATTAGGAACAATTTGTGATTTAACATGGTATCAGAGCTTTGATTTCTAAGAGCTGTTGGATTCAAGTCTCTCAATTTACCTTTGTTCCCTCTTTGCATTCTACTTTTCCACATCGTGATCCATTTACCTCTATTTATGGATGTTTCCATCTCTAGGTGCAAGAACGGTGTGCACATGATTGAGGGTGTTTGATAGCTTAATATACAATGTTTGGCCCATTTCCTAGAAGCTTAAGCTTTCGAGACAATTGATGGTTAAAAATAACATGTGCTGTAACTGAGGTACGTTCCTGACACTATGGTTGCACTCACCACCTTGACACTATGGTTGTACTCACCACCTTGCCGACAGTTTGACTTCATGATTTTAACACGATTGGAAACATGGACCCAAAGGATAAAGAAAATTATGATCCCTTTAAGTCTAATTGTCTAACAAGGGGGTAATGTATAGTTGTGCGTACAATGTATGCATCTCAGACAGTCAACCAAGTATAGCACAGCCAAGAAGGTTGCTAAGGACTTCTACATATCCATATGAAGCCTCATTTCCAACACAGCTTCAATTCTCTTATCAAGCACATTATGTAGTCGCCTCATGTCCAAAATGATTACATGTCGCTAAGAAAATGTACATTTTATACATGTAAGTCCATTCTTGGTCACATCTTACCTTGGATAGATCTTACCATTCAAGACCAAAAAAGTTAATCAACAGACAACTCTTTACTTAACCAAGCTGTTAAACTATACAGATTCAAAACATGAGCGACTTGAATGATAGTAGCACATAACACGATCTATAGTGTATTTGATCAGTAACAGGGATTACAGTTTATTCACAAAGTGCCTTTCCATCTAGAAAATCAAGAAAGGTAGAACATGTAGGTGACTACGAAGCAAGCAAACTTACCAAAACCTTCGATTGCCAATCACTTATAACAAGCCCCTCTTGGTAATTACATCTCACTCAAAAGAATAGAAACTTTCTATGGAGAAGAATTTATGCTCCCCAAACACAAAGGTTGAGTTGGAGAGAGATTTGCCAAACCATTATGGGATTCTAGATCAGAGTAATACTTAGTTTTAGTTACTGCTGGCAAAGTTTGTAACTTTATCAGCACTATACAGTATACATTTATCAGGACTATACAGTATACAGCATGCAAAGGCAATTATAAGATACTATATACAACTGCAAGAACTTATAGGAGACCCATAACTTACATTTCATGCTGCAGCAACAACTTCAATAAAACGAGAAAATCCCTAAGTTAGAGGTGTTATTATGATTAATATATAGTGTTACTTTTAATTTTCCTTTTGGTGGTGTTGACCTCCTTTGTACGCTTTCTGTATCTCTTTTTTTTCTTAACCAAAAATGTTTCTTCATTACCAATTAAATAAGAAAAAGAAACTTACCAACAGAAACTGAGTAGCAAATCAGATTTGCCTATAGCATATAGGTGAATGCTATGTATGTAACAAACTTCATTTTGACATAGAGAGATGGAGGACAACACAAATGTTAGTCTTGCAATGGCATAATATCACATATATCAGAAGGCATATTTATTTATGTGGATGAAAGCTTATTATGATTCGATAGAGGTCATAATAAATCTGAGTATGCCTCATGAAGCAACAAAAAATATAGATATAAAATTCGCAAGAGCTTAAACTCTAGGTTACTTTCATTCAACAAATAAGGATTACAAGTTTATTTTTAAGTTTTGATAACTGGAAGTTCAGGTCAGCTTGAGCGCACCTCGACTAATTCTGGGGCCCGAAAGTTAACGACCGGGCAAACCTCTAGTGGCCCCAAGGTTTGGCATGTTTGGTCCCCGGGGGGATGTTTACAAGGTTTTATTATCATATGTTCTTTCCCAGTTTTAGTATTTCTTCATTTTTCCTTGTACCTCTATGTTAATACTAAACCCAAACCAAACTGTTACTCTATCAGTATGCAGAATTTAACAGAGTTGCCGCGCTAAAGTGTATGATAGGGAGACAAGGATCAGCACTTTCCATACTCATTTTCCAGCTCAAACTGATCTTACAACACATGCAGTATTCAACCAAATAGCAGACAGTACATCTCAACCTACCAAATTTCGTGATCAATTTAACAGCATGCACAATTCCGATTCCTTCGATGCCTGCATTTGAAAAATCAACTCATCAATATACTCTACTTTATCCAGAGCCTTATTGTCGCAGAAGAAATGATATCAAAGTTCAATGGCAGTTCAAAGAACCACAATAAAACAAATAGATATATGCATATATTTACATAACACTAAGATTGAACTTTGAAGGAAATTGACAATTGTTTTAAAAATAATTCGAAGAAAAACAGAAGTGAAAACGAAAAGAGTAACGATAATGTATGTCAAGCAAGACTTCAACACTGAGGGAACATCTCGCATCATCTACAACCCCAAAGCCCCTTAATTGCTGTATGGATTCATCAACTCCACAAATATGTGCAGCGATACCACTTTATGGACTACATGGGACATATACAAAGCCTGGAAACCCTTTAGTTTGATAGAACCAACACGAGTAAATCTAAAGAAATAGAGAAACGTGAGGCTGAATGAATTCAGTAGATTAGGCACTGAAATAAGCTCGAGATAAAGATCTGGAGCAGTGGACTTTAAAAAAGCCTAGAAACCCTTTTGATGGAACCAATACGAGTACATCAAAAGAAATAGGGAAACGCGAGGCTAAAAGATTTTAGTAGATTTGGCACTGAAATAAGGTCGAGATAAAGATCTGGTGCAGTTTCCAGATTAGCTTTCAGATGTAATTTTTAGAAAGAGAAGAAAATTATGTTCAGGCATCTAGTAATTTTAGCAGCACAACGAAAAAATATTGAGGGAAAGAATTCTGGTGTCTCGGTGATTAATCGTCTCAGCAATTAGTAATTGGCAATTAATTGGCGCATAGCAATAAGTCAGATTAAGTTGGATAGGCCCTGCCATTGATTAATCGCCGATTAAGTCCGATTTTTAGAACTCTGGTATTTTTGGAAAATAGTTGTACATTCTTCCAAATGGGCCCCTAAATTGGATACAAGCTGAAACTAGTGACATGTCTTTTTGTATTACAGATGCTATTGAGGTGCTTTTAAATTGCTCTAACTTAGTAAACAACCTAACTTGTTAAATCATAGAATCATCCAACCAACTTGGAAACAGATTCGCTCAATCTGTGGATAACTGTGTCCTTTAAACCACTTTGCTAGACGTATCAAGCTTTCAGGTTTCCACAAGAAGAAATGTAATCATTCTCCTAAAACCTCAAGAAGAACGCATAATAATCTTTGATAGGTTTTTGCGTGTGAAAGAGAGAGACGGTGGAGGAAGGTCGTAGTTCCTAAGTATGGATATGGGTGGGGAGATTGGTCTTCCTGTGCTGTGAGAGGGCCGTATGGGGTAGCTCTTTGGAAAGGAATTATGAAAGGGTGGGATACTTTTGTAAATAATACTCGGTTCATGGTAGGTGATGGGAGAAGAGTGAAGTTTTGGGAGCATGTGTGGTGTGGTGATGTGTGCTTGCGAGATGCCTTCCTGAATTTATATCAGTTGGCCTGCAATAGGGATGCAATTGTCCATGATTACCTCCAATTTCGTAATGGGGTTGTTGTACGGGACATTCGCTTGCGGAGGGATGTACAGCAAGGGGAAGAGGAAGCTTTGGTGACCTTGTTATCTAGAGTGTACGGTGGTTGAGTGTTAGGGGAAGGAGAAGATGTGATGCATTGGAATCTTTCTCCCTCTGGAATTTTTAACGTCCAATCCTACTATCAATCGCTATGTGGGAGGGGTTTTCCTTCCTTTCCCAGACAGGCAATTTGGAAAACTTCGGCGCCGTTAAAAGTGAGTTTTTTGGCTTAGTGTGCGGCTCAAGGGAAGATTCTTACTATTGACAATTTGATTCGAAGGCGGAGAATTATTGTAAATTGGTGTTGTATGTGCAAAAGGGATGCAAAGACGGTTGATCACCTCCTTATTCATTGTCTGGTGGCTTGGGAGCTTTGGACTTTGGTGTTCTCTTGGTTTGGATTACAGTGGATAACGTCGAGGAATGTTATGGAACTCTTGATTGCGTGGAAAGCCACTAGAGTGGGGATGCGAAGGAAGCGAGTTTGGGCCATGATTCCACTTTGAGTGATGTGGATTATTTGGCGTGAAAGAATTCAAGATGCTTCGAAGGGGTTGAAAAGCCATTGTTTAAAGTTAAAAGTTTTTTGTTGCATAGTTTGTATAGTTGGGACAAAGGAGATTGTTATCCTTCTCTTGATCAATTTCTAGATTGGTTTGAGCTCTTTCATTCCAATATGAGTGTATAGAACCTTTTTGTCTTGTGGCCCTTTTTTGTACATGGGGCAGCATTCCCTTAATGCCTTTTTATTAATATTATCTCTTATCAAAAAAAAGTAAATACGCCCATTTGTGCCCCCTAACTTGGGCTTGTTACGTCCGTTTATTATATTACTTGGAGTTTGATACTTGTTTTTGTGAGCAACATGCCCTTAAATCTCGGTTTAAAAGGCCGGATCGAGGGAGCGCTAGCGGGACGAACGCTTAATTCAGAGTCGCCACTTGGATTTGAAGGTCCGACACCCAAGGAACCGAACTTGAAACGCTTTCTACGCTGTTTGATTTGAAAAAGTGAAGGCACCAGTCCGTCATAACCATATCTGGGTTCAGAAGCCAGATTACGAGAGGGGAAGGGTTTTAAGGCACCCCTCTCTCCGAATCCGAAGATTGGTCTCCACTTAGGCATTTGAGAAAACGTTTGCGATTCTGTTTGATTAATCAATTCTTTAGCCATTTAAGGGCGGAGAACGGTTTAATGGGGATTAAAGTTGTAACAAGATTTACAGGATGTGATAGATGGCATGCTCGAACAGTTAGTATAGGATGAAAACAGACTGCTATGAGAGTTTTAAACAGACTGGAAGGCCACTATTTTGGAGTGACGTGCGTAGGAAGAAACCATCATGCACTGATCAAGTCACTGCATGCTGACCAGACCTACGCGTCACACCATAACCTGTGCGCGCCAGCAGTTTTAAACTCACAGCTCTTATTTTCAACCCTTTAGGCTCTGGAATGACCAGTGTACACCCAAGACAAACCAAGTAGTTCACAGTGTTTAAACTACATAGTTTAAAGGCTGAAAAGCCCTACAAATGAACAAAACACCCCATAACAGTGTGGGGACAAAACAGTGGCCTAAGGCCAAGTCACCCATGCAAGAGCAACACACTGGAAAATCACTGGAACAAGACCACATGCGCGCGCAAGTCGGGAACTTGCACGCGCCCATCCAGGATGCTTTCCAATACTTGTTCTCACATGACTGGGGCTATGAGACATGTCCAGATATACCCCAGTTAGTGTTCCAACATAACAGAACTAAGTATTGAAATACGAGCTAACAGTTTTAACATTAGAAAGCAGTAAACTGGTTTTACGTGCTCACAATGATATATATGACAAATAAGAGCATAAAACACATAAAAAAATAAGGTCCCTGTCCCCACACAGATCTGCGCACGTAGCCACGTAGTGGTGCACGCATGCTATAGACTGACGCGCGCAGGTCCAATGCTCACACAATTTTTGAAACCCTCCTAGCCTCTGGGCCAGGACTGGTATTAATTACCAGCCTTGACCTTGCCAGCCCCCCTCAAAGATCAGAATAGGAAAACAGTAGGTATGCTATGCTATACCTTTAGTTTTTGGGTTTGAAAGAGTATTGAGCTTTTGATGTTTGAGGTTGATTGTGGTTTTGGATTGGAAGCTTGAGTAGTGGTTGAAGGGTAATTGTGCTTGGTTGAGGTGTGAAAATGGTGTGTGAGGTTTTCTAATCCTTCTTTTTGACTTAAAACTTGGTAATCCTAGGAGTGTGAATTTTTGTAACCCTTTGAAAGATAAACAATGGGGTGTATACATAGGGGAGAGGGTGAGAGTTAACTTAGCCAGGAAATCACAAAACACCGGGGACCCCTGATCATGGCTTCTGCAAGCTGGCCAAAAAGGTGATGGGACAGAGCCTTGACCGGCGCGCGCGTCTCAGATGGGCGCGCGCGCGCCAAACCAACACGCGCGTGGGTCAATGGTCAAACTTTGACTGTTGACCACCACCTGGCGATTTGACGTGCGCACGCAGGTACCGGAGCAGCGCATGCAGCCCAAACCTACCCACGCGTTGGTCAACGGGCAAAGCTTGACCATTGACCACCACCTGTCAAGTTGATCTACGCACGCAAATTCTAGACCAGCGCGTTCTAGTAGGGTTCCGGTAAGGTTTAAAGGTTCCGTTCAAACACTCAAAGCTCAAACACGCTATCATGTCCGGGGTGTTTTTGATCCGTTTCATCATCAGGGAATCAAAAACCAAAAAGCAAGAAAACACAATACGAAAGCCCAGATTGGGGTGTCTACAGTTTTTCCCTTTTAAGGATTGAAGGAGCAATTAAATGTTACACGGAGCTAATTAAGAATTATTTCATTGGATGGGCCCACCTAAAAAGGAAATTCAATTCCGAAAGCAATTCATTTGTTTTAGAAATTGATTATGGGCCAATGATGTTGAGCTGATTTTGGAGAATTAGAATATGGCTTGTGGACACAAAGGCAACGTTGAGGCCGAGGAGTAATTTAGTCATCAATGGGCCAACACTGGAATTCTTTTGCTACTTCAGGTTCACACGGTGGAAAAGAAATATATAGGCCAGCAAGGGTTTTGTTTTGGGGGACTTTTGACACACATAACAGTCGTGGCTGCAGCAGAGGCAAAAAACTCCATGTTTGGCAAAGTGGTTCGGCTAGGGTAACGAGGATATCTCCCTGAGTAATATGATTGTCTAGATTTCAAGGGGTTTTATTCAACAATTAATTATATGACTTTAGATGAATCATAGTTTTTATGAAAGTTAATATTTTTCCGATATATCTTTTGTGTTTGTATTCATGATATCAAGCACCGTCATACGATTGTTTTCATTGTTTCAGGATAGGCATTGAGATAGACTATGCGATGTGAGTCGGGTTGTGCCGTTAGTTAAATTTAGTGAGACGATCCGTGCTGTGTTAAGATAGCCTATACTGAGTCTTGAGAATATTTTGGGGGATTATCGATCGGAATTGCTACCCTATCGGTGGTCCGTTTACAAGTTTAATAAGACCCTAGACTTCGCCACAATTATATTGCAAGGGGAGGTTGAATCGAAACCCTAGTCCCTTTTCTCTCATCAGTTTCCCGAACCTTTAATCTACTTTCGTAGTTTAATCATTAGCTTAATCAAATCAATCACAAATCCAACTTCTATTTGTTTTTCAAATTAAATTAGAAATTAATTGAAAGTACCGTAACTTAGCTTTTTACCCCCCGTGGACAATCCTAGACTTAACCACTAACCACTATTCTTTGGAATAATAGTTAATTCCTTGTTTTATAAATTATATTTTTGGTACGAAAACGACAGACCAATCTTGCACCAACCGAAAATAATAGATTCCTCAAATGACCTAGTAGTCAAATAGGTAGTATTTGGCAATTGGAGTCATTTCAATGACCTAGAATCTTTTGTGGAGTTCATGGGGGACTAGATCTTCAGACCATAGTTTTAAATATCGGCCGGTACGAACCGTATCGGCCGGTTCGTACCGGGATTTAAGGGTTCCGATTCGGATATAGGCCGGTATAACGGAGAGACTGAAAATCACAGGTGAACCGGCCGATTTCCGGTACGTATCGGTCTGTAACGGATATTTTGGGCCGGTTCGTCCGGTTCGGGGAAAAAACGTTGCCGGAAGGAAAAAAAAGACGTTTCTAGGATTTGCACTGACTGGGTTTCAAAATGAACGAATCAAAACACTTACGATGATAAATCCAAACTTACAGATCTGAAACTGACGACTTCAATTTGAAGATCGATGATGGCGAAATCGGTTTGGTTGTACTCGTAGGCATAGAATCATCATTTCCACAGGCGGTCGCCGGCGACGGATTTTGGGTTTTCGTGGTATCATTTCCACAGGCGGTCGCCGGCGACGGATTTTGGGGTTTCGTGGTATCTCTGGGCGAGGTTGTTGAGAGAGAGAGAGAGAGAGAGAGAGAGGGGCGTTTGGATTCAAAGCTTATTTTGTTCTGTTTTTCCAAAAGCTCTGTTGACGATTAGGAAAGATTTGGGGAAGACAAAAAGTTAGTTCTATTTTTTTGAACAGCAAAAAGTTAGTCCTATACAGCTGTCTATTTGTATCCCTTTCAAAACAAAAGAAAAAGGAAAAAAGACTTTAATTGCTACTCCTGTTTATACTGTACAAATAAAACACGTTGCTGTTTGTTTGTTTGTATCCCTTCCCGAAAAAAAGGCTATGGTGTGTTTATTTTAATGTCTTTATCCTACTTTTGTTGTTTATGTTAATTATATCGAAATTTATAATGTCACATTTTTCTCATATTTGTAAAATTTTATTGACTTGCGTATTTTGATAAATTATCAGATATTTCACATGAAGATAATGAGTTATTATATCTCTTAAATTAATTAAAATGTGATAATTTAAACCAATGTTGGAGGCAAAAGCCGCAAAAGTATATTTTTTAAATTTTATACATGTTGCTGATGATTTTTAAAAATTCACGACCGCGACACCCGATTCCCACGACATATCACCGATATGTCCCGATACCGATATACCGCGACCGATACCGCGACGACGACCGATACCGCGATTTAAAACTATGCTTCAGACACATGGGTTGCACTCCCGCCCTCTCCAATACAATCATACAGGGTATTGGCCCTTAAATCCATGAGTATGGTATAAACAGGATGGTGATCCTAATAGGCCATGTTGGTTTCCTGCTTTCTATTTAATGTTCAACATTCTCATAAGTGTCACAGACTCACAGGCACTGTGCATAAAAAGGGACTTGAGATACAAAGACTCAGTCCTCTTAAATTCAACTAGTCAAGATACATCTTTGAAAAGAACAAATATGGGTTAAAAACTCAGGGAATTTGCAGAACAAAGTAGAAGTCATAGAGCAGAAAGTGCAAACTAAACAGCTCAAGCATACAGCCAAAGTAGTTTGAGCATTCTAGTAACCTAGTTTTCCTTTTCCATTCAAGATGGTCAGCTCATTTGCGGTACACAACCTCCCCGAACAGTTTTGTGATTCAAAAAATCAACTACACTACAGTACCATCCAGGATGCTAAGAAGTGCATTAGTTTGATGTGAGCAAAGGGTACAGCTTGAATATGCACAAAAGCACAAAATCTAGTTGTGAGCAAAGGGTACCAGCTGAATTTACTAACCAACAATACAGCTATCAAGATAAAGGATTGACAGAAACATCATTCTTGAATGAATCACTAAAAACCTGGTATGTTGTCGGACTCATCCCCCATAAGTGACATCACATCAACAAACTGAGAAGGTTGCAATGATCCATACTTCTTAGCAAAATCCTCCATTCCAAACGAAACCAACCTGGAAGCAATACCAACATGTCAAATCCCCACATATCCGATGCAAAGCAATAAAGAGACCAAAATCCAGGGGAGACCAAGGTATATGATTCATTCAAATATTCAAAATTGATAGATTGAGATGAAAACTTCACGAGGTATATGATTCTACCAACCCAACTGTGCAAACAACTGCATGCATTGCCCTATGGATGTCCCCATGAGCATAATTCTGATTTTCCATGACTGAACTAGTGCAAGGTGGTATATTCATAATTAACAATTGTCAATACAGGTTCGATTAAATCCCTTCAAAACAAGTCATGCCTTGCATCTTTTAACTGTCATGTCTGCATTCATCTACACAACGGCCACCCATTTACAACCCCACTAGCATTGGTCAAGCTGGAAGAGAAGAAACTAACTTCCAAGCATCATTCTTGCTACAGTATGTGCAATTAAGGATCGTTGACACATTACTTCCACCACAGCGGAACAGACACATAGTTCAAGGAAAAAACAGAGACACAACTTTATCAAGAAATTTTGATACAGGATGCTACGTACAAGCCGTGACTATCTTTCTAAGAGCAACGAGAAGGTTGGAATCATCAATAGATGGAGATCATCACCTGAAAGGTTAACCGAAAGATCTGTAATTGAAGTTGATTGAAAGAAAAGACCGAAAGATGAGAGCTGAGAATGGCAACAAGGCTCATTGCCAAGAACGAAAAGACCAGCATGTGCCAGTTGCACCAAGCGGAAACAGGAGCGAGGGAGCAAAATGTTAAGATTAGGAGCGCCTATGGGAGCATTTTTATTTTATTTGTAGAACTATATGCTATACTAGTCACTCCAATTATCTTTCATTGGTTACAGCCCACAAGCTGAAATAGACTCCTATGCCATTCAAAGCCAAGCACTGGCAAGTCCAACCCCTTGCAGGCCAATTAGCGATCCACTTCAGCCACTTAACCATTAAACCCCCAACCACATTTTGTTCAGGCCCTCTGATTACACATATCAGAAACTCCGGTTAGCCAAAACATCTAAAATGAAAAGGAAATATCTCAATTTTCTATCTAGAAGGCCTTCTTCAACCTTATGGAACCCTAAGTCAAACAGCTACCGATGCAATACAAAAAAACACGCCAATTTGTCTTAGGTACCTACGGAAGTTCCTGTTTAACTGCATCAGTTATCCATTCTTTAAGACAGACGAAAAGTGTACATACGTCCAGGTTTTAATGACCTAAACATTATTATCAAGCCAAACATCAACTTATATTTCAATATGTGAAGTCCTTGTTGGGATGGTTCAAATTCCAAATTAATTAAAAGTCTTGCATATGGTTACTAGCCTCTGGATTACCGAAGTGCTAGCTGGTGCTAGCTGATTTTCTCTTTGCTGGTGTGACCTTCCATCTTCTTGCTGGGAACATGTACATGTTATTAATGCATGGGTTGTTGGGTGTATATAATGGCATGTGAGGAAGTGTTTGTCGGTGCAAAGAGTGAGGTGAAAAACAGTGTGTGCAAGGGTCAAGTCTAGTACTTGGTGAGAGTGTGTTCTTGTATGAGTGAGTGTATAAGGGTTGGGTGTGGGTTATTTCATACTCAAGTGTACTTGCACAGAAATTCTCATAGTGAAAGAATGAGATCCTCTCCGTGGACTAGGCATGTTATTGCCAAACCACATAATTCTTGCGTCTCTCTCTATTTTATTTTTCATCGTACTTCCATTGGTTGCGATTGTGGTTGTGTTTAAATATCAGTTCTTGGGTGCTTCCGCGTTTAATCCCAACAAGTGGTATCAGAGCCGGTTTGGTTCTTGACCGGTGTTTGAGATTTGGGTTCCATTATATCCACAATGAAGGCAACAATCAACTCTCAATTTTCTCTTGAGCAGTTTAACGGAAGCGGTAACTTTACCCTATGGCAAAGAAGGGTGAAGGATATCCTTGTTCAACAAGGGTTGGCTAGGGTGTTGAAAGGAAAGGATGCAAAGCTAGCAACGATGAAAGATGATGAATGGGAGGAATTGGAGTCGAAGTGTGTGAGCACTATTCGGCCGTGTTGCTGATAATATTATTAACCATGTCATGGATGAGGATTCGGCATTGGCCTTGTGGGAGAAGTTGGAAAAGTTCTATCTTGCAAAGAGCTTGACAAACAAGTTACATCTGAAGCGGCAATTGTACAAGCTGAAGATGGAGGAAGGCGGGAATCTCTTGGAGCACATGAACGTGTTCAATGGTTTCGCTTCTTACTTCGCTTCCGAGTTCAAATGATACTTTGGTGACGACTCTCTTGTATGGGAAAGATAGAGTGAGTTTGGAGCAGGTGCAGTCGGTGTTGGTTTCTCATTTTAGAAAAAATAAAGTACCGAGGAGGGAGAAAATTCGGCACTTGCAGTTCAAAGTGAGAATTGGGGAAGGACATCTGACGGTAGATCCGGAGGAAACAACAGGTCCGGGTCTAGTTCCAAAGGAAAGGGTCTACGATGCTAGTTGCAAAGAATTTCGCCATGTGAAGCGTGATTGTCCTTTGCACAAGAACAAAGGGAAGAAATGTGATTGATGTAGGACAGAGTTGGAATAGGGCTAAGTATGATCGAGCACGAGGGAAAGGGGCTGTTTTTTTTTGGGGCTGTGAACAGTGGATGTGAATAGTAATTTGTAAGAAGAATGAGATGAGGGTTAGAGAAGGATAGGTCTAGGCATCACACCTAGAAAACCCAAGGCATCACACCTAGGGCTCTTTAGCATCACACCAAAGAAAAGATTGCATCACACAATCTAATAGCTTGAAAGCTACTCAATTTTTCATTCATTCAATCATGATTTGCCATAAGGCTTACAATCTTATTTATAACCATTTCAACTTGACTCTAGAACTTCCTAACATAAATAACCTTCAACTAACTTTAGACTTTCAAAGACACATTGAACATAGACTCTTTGACTACATTAATGACATGGAAAAACTTATGACTCTTAGATCAACTAATTGACTCTTTGACTACACTTAACATTAATGACATGGAAAAACCAAATGACTCTTTGATCAACTAATTAACTCTAAAGACTTTGACTAGAAAATTAAATAGACATTTTGACTTGACTAAAACCCAAAAGACACTCCTAAGAATCCAGCCCATGTCTAGGCAATATCCCAAGTAGATCTATGGCCAATCCTAACCCTTAAAAACCGGATAATGGTTAAATTACTGAAATACCCTTGGCCACCTTTTCTGGGCCGCATCATTCTCCCCTGGTTGGAGAAAACTCGTCCTCGAGTTTTAAAGGATTGGAGTATAAGACTCCATGAACTCCTCCATATTTGCAACTGCATCTTGGTATGAAAAGCTTGAAGTTGAGGCCAACCCTTTTTCGTTTCAAACAAAAAGGAAGACAATGACGCTTTTGACTCCACATGTGGATCCTTGAACTTGTCAGGAATGACAAAGTCAATGGTTGGCCCCACCTCTCTTGTGGTGACATTACTTTCGTGTAATTTGACATTGAACTCTTTTTTAATTACATCAATGGCTGGTGCACCTTTCGACTTCCCTTGGTTGCTTGAATTCACCTGATTAACCAATTGAAGCTCAATGGGAAACTCTTTTGGCACTGTACTAGAGGATTCTGGCAGCAACTTACACATCTGTAAAGGCGTATCAGTTTCTGGGCCAGCAATTACTTCCTTCATTTCTCCAGCAACCAGCTCCATCACTTTCTCCCCTTCATCCTCTCGAGGAGAAATATTTGGTGTTGCTTGTTTGCAATTCATATGCGAAAACTCAATAGATGATCCCATTGGCGTGACATTGGAGTCGGGACGGAAATGAATTATCGGAAGATTAGTCAATTGCAAACTTGGAATGAGATCTATTGCATGCTGGACATTGTGCATGGGAGGTAATTCATTTGGGAGCTCTTTAGGTGCAACATTAGAAAAATGGGACAGCAACTCAACCACTTCTGATGGTAATACAGAGGCTGATGCAGCAGCTGATTCTGATACTTCTTTTACCCCCATGGCATATATAACTCCCAGTTCCCTACTCTCGGCTTGAAAACACTTCTTGGTGATAGGCTTATTTTCAGCAACATCCTTTGGCTTCTTTTCCTTGTATTTTTCCATTTCAGTTGTATTCATTGGCTTCAGAACAATTTCCTTGTTTTTGAATGAGAAAGCATATGTGTTCTCTTTCCCACAATGTTGCACATCTCTATCATAAAGCCATGGTCTCCCAAGAAGGATATGTGTGATATTCATGGGAATTACGTCACACCAGATAGAATCACTATAAGAACCATAAGCGAAAGAAACTAGGCAGCGCTGAGTTACCGGAATGGAAGTGTTGTCGATCCAAGCTACCTTATACGGATGAGGATGTGGTTGAACAGGAAGCTTAAGACGCTCTACTGTGGCTGCGGATACAACATTCATGCAACTTCCACCATCAATAATAAGCTTTCGGGCTTGGTTTCCACAGCGAACCAGCATCTGAAAAATAGAAGTACGCTTCCGGTCTTCCTTTTCAACTTTAGGCGCTGTAAGGATACGTCTAACAACAGAGATCAATGAATTGTCCACCTCCTCTTCTTCTAAGTCATCTGTATTTAGAACCCCAACATCAAAAGAATCATCAGTGTCATCATTATGTTGTTGGTCAAATTCAGCTTCTTGTTCCATTCCCATGAGTAAGTTCCTCTTCGGGCATTGATAGGCCATATGACCAGTTTCACCACATTTAAAGCACATGTTGTCCTTTCCTCTCCCTTTGTTGGCTGTGTGATTCTTGCCTTTTGGATCAACCGTATTGGCTGAAGTTTGCTTAGAAACACTAGGCCGGAAACGACTTGCATCATTGTACCCTTTAGCTGCAGTTTCCCCAACTTGAGACCCAAACTTTTTAGGAATTGGGTATTTCAAATACTCCTCCATATCCAAAGCAACCTGAAAGGCATGTTCGAGACTGTACAAGGGTTGGCAAAGCAGCTCCCTCCTTATGTCTGGCCTCAAACCAGCCTTGAATCGGGCAAGAGTTTGACTTGAATCTTCTGTCACTTGACTCCTCATCTTCAGCTCATCAAATTTCTGCATATATTCAACCACTGACATGTTGTTTTGCTTTAACTCGATGAGTTGTTCACACAACTTCTCATGGTAATTTGATGGCATGTACTTTTCCCTCAACTTAGCCTTCATCTCCTGCCAAGTACCAATCGGTGGTTGCCCCAACCTTCGAATATCACCTTCAACACCCATCCACCAGATTTTTGCTAATCCCACAAGCTTCATCTTAGCAAATCTCACTCGCCGATCGTCAGCCATATCATACCAGTCAAAGTACTCCTCAATAGAAGCAAGCCAATCATGAAACAAAGTAGGATTGACCTTACCTTCAAAATCTGGAACCTCCATTTTAATCTTCTTAGTGATATCTCCGGCTGTATCATAGGTCTCATGTTGGTTCCTCTGTAACAAATCATGGGTCCATTCAGACATGGAATTTTGTCGCATTCCTTGACCTTGGCCAGCCCTAAAATGCTGACTTCGAAGGGAATCTGCACGCTGTTCTTCTGTGCGCTCACCTTGGTTCTCACCATTTTCATTAGGATTGTTATTCCCGGAGTTTTCGCCTTGTTCGCCTCCTTGTTCACCATCATTAGGTTGAGTTCTTGGGCCTTCCAAAGTGCTGATGCGCAGATTATTATTATCCAATTGCTCCACAAGTTTTAACAGAATCTCATCACGCTGGAAATCAGTTAATCTTCCTCTAAACGGCCTTCCGGATCGTGTAGACATGATACTACACTTGCTCTGATACCAAATTGATGCAGGACAGAGTTGGAATAGGGCTAAGTATGATCGAACACGAGGGAAAGGGGCTGTTTTTTTTTGGGGCTGTGAACAGTGGATGTGAATAGTAATTTGTAAGAAGAATGAGATGAGGGTTAGAGAAGGATAGGTCTAGGCATCACACCTAGAAAACCCAAGGCATCACACCTAGGGCTCTTTAGCATCACACCAAAGAAAAGATTGCATCACACAATCTAATAGCTTGAAAGCTACTCAATTTTTCATTCATTCAATCATGATTTGCCATAAGGCTTACAATCTTATTTATAACCATTTCAACTTGACTCTAGAACTTCCTAACATAAATAACCTTCAACTAACTTTAGACTTTCAAAGACACATTGAACATAGACTCTTTGACTACATTAATGACATGGAAAAACTTATGACTCTTAGATCAACTAATTGACTCTTTGACTACACTTAACATTAATGACATGGAAAAACCAAATGACTCTTTGATCAACTAATTAACTCTAAAGACTTTGACTAGAAAATTAAATAGACATTTTGACTTGACTAAAACCCAAAAGACACTCCTAAGAATCCAGCCCATGTCTAGGCAATATCCCAAGTAGATCTATGGCCAATCCTAACCCTTAAAAACCGGATAATGGTTAAATTACTGAAATACCCTTGGCCACCTTTTCTGGGCCGCATCAGTGATGATGCTTCGAGTGGTAGTTCTTTGGTGGTAGTGGATGATGGAGATCTTCTCAGTCTCCGAAGGTATAAACACCTCTTCTCGTGATGAGTGGATTTTAGATTCGGGTTGCACTATGCATGTTTGCTCCAAGAAAGAATTTTTTGATACATTCCAAGCAAAAGATGGTGGGTTGCTGTTTTTGGGTGATGGAACTCCGTGTGAAATTCGAGGTTTTGGGAATGTAAAGATAAAAATGTTTGATGGAGATCATGGAGTGGTTCGTACTTAGGGTGGTGTGGCTTATGTCCCAAAGTTACGAAGGAATCTAATTTCACTTAGCCGGATGGACTCCATTGGGTGCAAGTACTTTGCTGGAGGTGGAGCCATGAAAATCACACGCGGCAGTAAGGTCCTAATGAAAGGAGAGAAGTGCAAAGGGTTGTATCGGTCGATTGGCAAAACTGTTTACTCGACGAAGGTTTGGAAACGGTGTGCACAAGGAAATGGGTACACAAGGTGTGAGAGTCTTCTGCGGCGAAGACAAAGTCATGTTTCCAAGTTGCCAATGCTTGTGAGAGTGTAAATCCTATTGGTGGAGAGGACCGGTCGAGGTCCTACTCTTGTGTCAATTGATGATTATTGGCACGGGGCGGCTACACATGTGTATTGGCGCCATGTGGTTTGAATCAAATTGTTGGACCTTAGTTTGATTCAGGAAGTGTAGCTATCGTTTTTCAAGGCTTGGTGGTGGCACAGTGATGCGTGGAATTTTCACCAAGGTGGAGATTTGTTGGGATGGTTCAAATTCCAAATTAATTAAAAGTCTTGCATATGGTTATTAGCCTCTGGATTACCGAAGAACTAGCTGGCGCTAGCTGATTTTATCTTTGCTGGTGTGACCTTCCATCTTCTTGCTGGGAACATGTACATGTTATTAATGCATGAGTTGGGTGTATATAATGGCAAATGAGGAAGTGTTTTTCTGTGCAGAGAGTGAGGTGAAAAACAGTGTGTGCAAGGGTCAAGTCTAGTACCTGGTGAGAGTGTGTTCTTGTATGAGAGAGTGTATAAGGGTTGGGTGCAGGTTATTTCATACTCAAGTGTACTTGTACGGAAATTCTCATAGTGAAAGAACGGGATCCTCTCTGTGGAGTAGGCGTGTTATTACCGAACCACGTAATTCTTGCATGTCTCTCTATTTTATTTTTCATCGTACTTCCATTGGTTGCGATTGTGGTTGTATTTGAATCTCGGTTCTTGGGTACTTCCGCGTTTAATCCCAACAGTCCTTACAACCAAAATAAATCCAATCACATGTTTTTACTGACAATAAACATTAAGAAACAACTACAATCCTGCTAAACTGAATGCAAGTCTGTAAATCTTTACTGGAAGGTGAGCTAAATTATAGAATGTAGCATGCACTGTTATGTGTCTTCTACATAAGCCAAGCAATTAATTTAGCATTAGATCTGACATATGTTTACACAACATGCTGTTGTATAAGGCAGAAAAGCAGAAATCCATTAAGTTTTCGGCAGTATATAATTCAAAAACCCAAGCATTATTTACCTAAATTTGGCACATAACCTAATTTTTAGACCAGCATTAGGATTCAAATACCATTTTGGCCGTTTAATTCAGATGCTGCACATCTTGAAACCATAACGTAAAGACTAACATTAAAGCAGCCCCAGCAAGACTAAATCCATGTAAAAAATAAAGAAGAAACCAAACCAAACTAAACCGAGCCTTATGTCCCAAATCCCAATCACTTGGGGTCGGCTACATGAATCATTTTCCTCCATTGAGCTCTGTTAAGGGCCACTTGTTTACACAAACCCATTATACTCGTATCTTTGTGCACAACAGCATCTAATGTCAATTTAGGTCTACTCCTCCCCGTAGCATTGCTACCCAAAGCTATCCTATCCGCTCTCTTAACTACTGCATCTCCTGGTCTACGGTAGACATGCCCAAACCACCTTAGCCTATTTTCCCTCAACTTCTCCTCTATGGGTGCTACACCTACCCTCTCACAAACCGTTTCATTTCTAATCTTGTCTCGTCTAGTCTTACCACACATCCACCTCAACATTCTCATTTCCACTACACTCATCTTGCTCACCTGTTGAATCTTAATAGGCCAACATTCTGTCTCATCAAGCATCACTGGTCTTATGGCAGTTCCATAGAATTTTCCCTTCAATTTTGTGGGTACCCTCTTGTCACATAGTACACCAATAGTGCTCCTCCACTTGAGCCACCCCACTTGGATCCTATGGGTGACATCATTGGCAATCTCTCCATCTCTACTATGGGTCACATAACGAGACAATGTAAAAAATATAGAAGAAAAGTACTCAAAATTCAAAACCAAGAGACAATAGATGCCAGCTAACAAAAACACAAAGATGCAGAAAAGCAGTTACTCCACAACATAAAGATGATACTAACCCTGATCCACGAGGTGCAATTCGAAGAAGTCGTAATGAAGGAGATAGAATTTGGAAAAAATCTTTGTCAGGAGAGACAACTCGTACCTGTGACCAAGACAATATAAGTAGTGATTACGAATTATGAGTATAAAACCCACTATGTTTTTCCAAATAAACGTTACAACAGAGCAAGTATCTTAATAAGTAGCAAAGACAAGAACTATTTTCTTGAATGAGTAAGAACTTGCAGAAATTAAGTTGTGTAATCATGTGTCACAGAATTACAGTGCCCAGAACTTTTTAGGAAAGTGGACTAAAAGAATCGAGCCAAAACGTATGAAATTGTTGGAAAGATACCAACTTACCAACTCTTTTGCTCATTAACAAAGGAAGAAATTGGGAGATAGTCTCCCTAGAACATATTTTTACCCCATCAGAACAAGGAATTAAATATTTTGATGTCATGTTTTCAACCAACCACTCGATCCTTCTTGCATTTACTATATACTCCACTTCATCAAATTACACAAAAGCTTATATTCGCTCTTCTTTTCAATTTCCTTTTCTGTCTTACAGAAAACTTCTAGGTGAAGGTAATAACTTCTCTGTTAGAACTTATTTAGACGTACAAGTGAATCAACTTCTGAGTTCTGTCTCGAACATTCTTAAGAACCATCCAAAAGGATGCCAGAAAATGCGAGGAACACCCTATTTCCCGAATGAAACAGAATGCAAATGAAAACTATCTGCTGGTTTTTTGCTATATACCAAATCATAAAGGAACACAAGTAACTTATCCACTAATAATGAGTAGGAGCAAAAGACATTATTCTGCCAAGACCAGCCACACGTGACACAAAACGTATGTCCTTTTGAATTCGTATCCATTGAGTCTCTACCCACTGACATAAGATGCACTCCTAAATCTTTCATTCTAATGAATGGAGGAAGAAATATTTTGTTTGATTCATAAATGCAAAGTCAGTATTAGCAAGTAACATGCCTTTCGCATATAGAAACAAATCAAACAATACAATGGATGAGATCTCTATGATCAACTTATACTTCAAGCCAAACATTAACTTGTACCCCTTGCCCAGCCTTGATCTGATAAGGCTCATTCAACAAGGTCAATAGCCCAGCTAGACTATGCATTCACCAAACTTTAATCTGTAAAACCTTTCTACTAACATCTAAAAGTCTAAGTAGCATTATGCGGAAGCCAATATCCCGTCGGAAGACATCCATTTCTACATGAAACAACTGTTCCGATTTCTAGACAACCGCATCACTAAGCAAAGCGTATATCTTCCTCAAGTCCCTCATCAGAAGAAACCATCTTTGTGACACCCCGCTTTCCGAAGGCCGATGGTACTGCAGGATGGCAGGCTCCGTCCGGACGGGAGAGGGCAAGTCATGGTTTATAAGAAAAGATCCCTCCTACTTGTACAAGGCCTTTTAAAGCCGTGAGGGCGGGCCAAAGCGCATAAGAACTTCACAGTTAAGCGTGTTCATCCTGTGGTAGTTCAGGGATGGATGACCTACTGGGAAGTCTATGGGCTTTGGGCGTCCAAAGCGGACAATAATGTACAAAGATGGAGCGGGTCGTGACAGATATGGTATCAGAGCACAACCGTAGACTACATGGCGGAGCCACCTCTAGAATCTGGTACGAGCACACTGATTGTACTGTACAGAACTAAGTGCCACACCATGGCCACCAGGGGAAGGTTGTTGGGCCTGTGTAACGAGGACGTTGCATCCCTAAAGTGGGTAGATTGTGACACCCCGCTTTCCGGTGGCCGACGGTGCTGCAGGATGGCAGGCTCCGTCCGGACGGGAGGGGGTAAGTCATGGTTTATAAGAAAAGATCCCTCCTACTTGTACAAGGCCTTTAAAAGCCGTAAAGGTAGGCCAAAGCGCATAGGAACTTTACAGTTAAGAGTGCTCATCCTAAGGTAGTTCAGGGAGGGGTGACCTACTGGGAAGTCTATGGGCTTTGGGCGTCCAAAATAGACAATATTGTGTAAAGATGGAGCGGGTCGTGACAATCTTTAACCTTGAACTAAAACTCCAAACCAAGGCATGTAACTAAGACTTGGTTTTCCACAATAAACTTCTTAAAACTAGAGGGAAGGATTACATTTTATCCACACATTCTTTTTCACCAAAAAGTTGTACAGCGTTTAGCATTATAAAATCTGGTAGTTGGATATCACCAAACAAGTTTTTTATAAAAGACCTGCATAATAATAGCTCTATCGTGCTTTCTAACTCTACTATTTATTCCCTTTCTTAAACAGTAAAAGGTTGCACATTCTTTGATACATGGCATCCATGATAGTTGGAATGGTAGATTCAGTGTCTCACTCACCATCCAAGTAGCAAACAACTGAGCCAAATTTTTCTCAGATCCTCTATTAGCCGGTTTCTATAAATCTTACAACAACAAAAGATAAAAATTCAAGTAGAATCATGAAACAGAAGACAGTGCTTATTTCCAAAGAACTATGTTCAGATAGATAACAAGTTAATTTCTGGTACCAGTAATATAACTTGAGGAAATACCTTGAACCCAGCATTGACACTCCTTACGGCCAATGTACCAATGACATCATCAGCTTCAACCCCTGGCACCTGCTTTAAATTGAAGTTCAAATTGCCTCCTCCAACCACACCTTAGTCAACTGATCAGAAAATGTGTGCTTCAAAGCTAGTTACCTCAATTACTTTAATGGACATAGCTTTAATAGATGCTTTAAAGTATTGAAGTCCCTGAACTATGGTATCAGGAGTAGGAGGGCGGTGGCTCTTGTATGAAGGGTAGAGAGTATGACGAAAGTTTAGGCCTTCACGAGATTGAAGACAGAGTGTTAGAGCCACAAATACATAAGAGTAACTGAACCTTTAAATTTTCATCTGCAACATACTGAAACACACACACACACCCCAAGAGGACATGATGGAGTCTTCGAACTTCTAACACCCACACACCAGAAAAGAGAACTTCCAAAACCACAATAAAAGGACTGGTAAGATGTCTTCACTTTGGTTGTCAACAGCTATAGAAGATTCCCATTTGAATTCAGATATCCATAGAATCCAGACCAAGAGCAAAGTTGTCATGACTCCACTGTTGGCAAGTGCACACTCACATGTGGCGCTAGCAGGAGCTTAAGTGGAAATCTTGTGATTTGTCTTCTTACGAAAATAACTCATGCAGATATGACAAAAGTATACTATTACGAAAGATATGTACGGCACAAATCCAAGCATGTGCTACACTCTCACACAGGAAAGCAGACATTTATGCCTGTGAACACAGACACGGATGCAGGCACATGTAGGCTAGAGAAGCGGATGGTAGAAAGCATCTCAGCAGACATTTACATTATTAAATCATTAAAACCAGCGCGTGAATTATTCAGTTCCTGAGGCATGACCGAAATACTCCATCTAGCCATACATTTGCATTGGACTCATGTGTCTAGTGGTAGGTCCCGGAGAACTATGTGGCTAGATGGAGGTGATGGGGCATGCTTAGGAGCACAGATGAATTTTCCCTGCCACGAAATAACTTCACCCAAACACTCATTTACTAAGTTAAACAACCTTAATCACCTGCAGCCAGCCCCTGATGCCAACCCACCTCCCCATAGATACCGCTGGAAGCAGCCTGTCTTGATTTTGCTAGACATAGTATGATTAATTAATATTTGTTATCGTGGAATTCGTCTCTCTTCTAGTTTTTTGCCTTAATAAAGAAGTCAGAAGAAGAGCAGAAAGCTAGATTTAATAGCTTAGGTTGGGTTGAATTTCCAGACTTTGGGGCTCAAAACTGGACCCTACGTGCCTACCAAACAGTAACCAGCAAGATAACTGGTGAGTTCAGCCAGTCAGTAACCACAGTTAAAACATAACCTAGACAAGGCTCTATATTTTCGGGTTTTTCCTAAAGCAAGAATTGTTTGAAGCTACAAAATCTTCTGAATAATCAAGCGTGAGATTCAAAGGTTGGGATCGCCTAGAGAGCATTGATGTAGTTAGAATATAAAAAAAGAACGTAAACATATGCAAGCAATATCATTTTGCAAGCTATATCATTTCCCTTGGTGGAGTACGTATGACAAAATGGGAATAAATACTGGCAATAGGGGATTCACAAATGTCCAGTCTTCCTCATGATAATTGGGCATATTTTCTCCCACTAAATGTTCTAACTTGTACAATTAGATAGGAAACTTTTTTGATAGCAAGAACAAAAACGAGTTCTGTTTCGTGGCATGAGTTTATTGTGCAGAATTCAGAAGTTAAAACAATCCCTGGTTTTCATTTACTATTTAGTACATCAGGGATTGCATTAAACACTATGGCACATTTTGCTTAATTGCAAGAAGAGAAGGAAAGAACATATTAGACCCCATGGAGATAATTAACTTTTGCTATATTCACAAAGAACTCTATTATTGGGACCGACAGTGGACTGACGGCCACGCGGGGCTCACTATGGGTCTCGCACGGAAAATCGAAAATCCAAGCCATTCAATAATTTTAAGAAAAAAATTTGAGTGCACCCGCAAAAAATAGGCTTAATCTAATATGTGTAGTTGCTAGATCCAATCTTCCCATTTTTCATCCATTCTTCCCACTTTTCAATCTTAATGAGAAATGGGAAGATTGGATCGTACACCTACACATATCGGATTGAGCTGATTTTTCACGGGTGCACTTGGTTTTTATTTATTTATTTATTGAACAGCTTGGATTTTCCATGCAGGACCCATAGTGGGCCCCACGCAGCCGTCGGTCCCAATAGCTTTTTCGATTCACAAATGTCCAATCTTCCTTCATATTTGGAAGTCAAAACTCCACCATCCGGCAAGTCAAACATATTCTCACGTGCAGCAAATGCCTGTATCAGTACACTATGAAAATGTAAAGAGGAGAACAGCTAGCTCATGCTAAACTCGGGCAATCTCACCAATTACAATGGCATGAGGGGACAATTGGGCATATTTATTTCTCCCGGTAAATGTTCTGCAATTAGATTGGAATCTTTTTAATAGCATGACCGAATTCTGTTTCGTGGCATGAGGTTAATATGCAGAGTTCAGATGTTAAAACAATCACGGGATTTGTATTTAGTATTTAGTACATCAGGGTTTGCATCAAACATTATGGCACATTTTCCTAAACAGAAAAAAGGGAAGGAAGGATTACATTCAACCCAATGGCCATAATGACTTTCATTATATTCACAAATGTCCAATATTCCACTCTTCCTTCATATTTTTATTTGGAGTCAAAATTCAGCCATCCGGCAAGTCAAACATATTTTCATGTGCAGCAAATGACTGTATCATTACGATAGTAAATGTAAAGAGGTGAACTGCTAGCTCATGCTAGACTCTACAATTAGATTAGTGTAAATAATGCTCAATATGGGTATTTAGACAGACGACATCCAAACCATGGTGATGCCAAACTTGTGGTATGTGCTGAAGACATGGTTACGAGGACAAGCAATTGATCTCTATATGGTTAGAAGTAAAGCATGAATGTAGACTACACTCAACTTGAACAAAGAATATAAGAAAGCCTTTCCCAAACTAGGACATGCAAGAGCACTAATAATACAATTATTCAGTGGTACCAATTAGACATAAGAAGGCAGGAATGAAGTGCCAAACAAGTTCTTTATGGGTAAAAGAAAAAAATAGCCAACCTACAACGATGAACAATGCATTTACTAATGTCACAGACAAGAAATGAGGTGATTCGGATGAAAGCATATCATAGGACATAATTTAACCCCACCACCACCGCCTGTGACCCCACAAACAAAAGAGAAAAAAAAGAAGCAGACATATATATAACTATCAACTAAATAGCGCACACCAGTGTAACTTTTGATGTTGAGTCAAATGGCCAAACCATGCAGCACACTGCACAAGCGTACATACACTGTTGCTTTAATATATCAGAAAAGGAATGCATTCTAGATGGAACCCCATACATTCCAATATAATTCGCAGGGGAAGAAGGAAAATAAATTTGAAACAAAACTGAACACAGAAAAGGGAAGGAAACACTATGCCAATGTTCCAGCAAGAACAAGGAAAAAACCCATATGGGCCATATATACAGAGGGCCGGCACTAAGATTCATGGGGCTATAGGCGAAACTACAAGATGGGGGCCCTTTATCCTTAATACACATACTTGAGCCGCAAACGCTAGATTGACGCAAATCCTACCAAAAAATGTGAGGCGTTCTTAAGCCATTATCAGATTGAAAAAATCACAGCTTCTAGGTGTCCTTATGCCTTCTAGGACTATGCATCTGTTTCATGTAGAGGCCATAAGTTTGTGAACATGCATTTTGCATCTTAGATTATACATCTTTTCCATGTTCAAGCTCCGTGATACAACAATTGGAGGCTTATAATAGGGGGCTTATGAATTTCTTTTAACCAATTTTCAAAATACTGTTAAAAACTAATTTAACTAAGGTATTTTTTGATTTATTAGCTAAATAAATCTTGTAAAAGGAAGATACCGTAAAACAAATCAAGAAAAAAAAATTAAAAAGCATGCAAACTGTAGTATGGTGGAGTAATTGAAATCTGTAAGTTTAATATATCTACACACACGCACAACCCCCTTCAAGATACTTCACAAGTTAACCGGTTAGAGCAGTGGTTTCGAATGTGAAACTTAACAACAACATTTATAACATGAAATAGCTCATGTGAAAAATTGCTTCGGACTCAAAAACAGATACAAGAAGGTTCAACCTTAGGGTACCAATGCAGCCTTCCTACGGCCACAGGGTCCCTAGTGTAGAATTGTGGTGCATATAATATGTAATACTTCTCTTACTTTTCTATTTCATGTGAAAAATTGCTTCGGACTCAAAAACAGATACAAGAAGGTTCAACCTTAGGGTACCAATGCAGCCTTCCTACGGCCACAGGGTCCCTAGCGTGGAATTGTGGTGCATATAATATGTAATACTTCTCTTACTTTGGAGCCCTATTTTTGGGCCCAAAAGTGGGGGCCATAGGCTGCGGCTTGGTAGGCCTATGCCCAGGACCAGCCATAATCTACTGAGTCCAAAACTGCGCATCCAAATCAACTCAACAAGCCTTTGTCCCAATCACACAGGGTCGGCTATATGAATCAATTTATTCCATTTCCTCAAATTCTTTACAAAAGCGCGAAAAAATTGGAAATTCAAAATACCCATTTTTAGACAGGAATGCATAAACTGCTGTTGCAGTCGATGCTCAAGTGAGCATTCCAGAAATGACACTACAGTAGCATAATAAGGTTTGAATGTGCATACTGTATCAACAGGAAAGCATCTAGAGTCATAACGATTATTCAGAGGATATGTGGAGCTATATCATCATTTTTTGTTTAGTCCAATTTTTTTCCCTCTTCTTGTTCCCACTCATCAGAACAACGAGGGAGAAGTGCATTACATCTTTGAAGGACGGAAACATGTTCTACCTCAACAGAAATCGCGCAGTCCTAAATAAGCCACCCAAGCTACAAGGCAAATAGGACTTATGCACCAAGAAATCTACATCCCATTATCCTCGCAAGGAGCACTCTTAAGTTCATAACTTCCTGTGTAAAAAAATTATCTTTAGATCTATCTTTCGTTTACTCGAGCCTACAGTTCAAGTTCATTACACAATACAGGCACTCAAACAACATACCTTTTCCAACAAAACTTTGTTTGGACGAAACAGATGAATGACCGAATGGAATTCCTGTAAAGACAAGTTTTGTTTTATCAAAATATTGCCTAAACATCATCATAAATGAAACCCAATAATTAGCAATTGCTTGCCATTGATTACAAAGTGGAAGATTAGTGTTGGTACCAATGTTATTCAACCTACGTGAATGCAAAAAAATCTTATGGCTACCACGAAATTAATAAGCATGTAGTCGAGCTTTGACATCACAACCATCCTAAAAAGTCTCGCGAATCTACTTTAATAATAGAAGGATCATTCCTATAAAGACTAATATAAAAAGGCATCTAACTACTAAAATAATAAAAAGTCTCGTGAATCTGCTTAAACAGTACAAGGATCATTCCTGTAAAAATAATATGAAGGCATCTAACTCGGAAAGTACCTAAAAAGGTTCGAAGACTCAGAAATACCAGTAATCACTAACCTAAACATGGAATAAGTACTATGGGACTCTGTTTAGAAATCTAATCGATAACAAGGAATAATATGCAAAGAAACACTCAATGCCATCCTAAAAAGACCAAAACAAGCAAGCTCACAAGATAACTGCAATAAATCCTCCCAATTGGTACAAACTATGGTTATGCATCACAGCCCATCGTAGAATGCACAATGTATCGGTGCGTAACTTAACTCAATAAAGTTAATAACCAAAGGAACAGAGTTTAAGTTTGATTTCAACAAAGAGGGTAAAGAAGGGAGGCAGGCCGCAGGTTTGACAACATAAGGAGAAAGTCGCACCCTTTCTTGCAAGTGGAGTGGTAGGCACCATGTACTCCCATGCATTTGACTCGCTAACTACAACTAACACTCCTGTCTTTCGCCGAGCAAAAAAAGAAAAGAAAAAGTCTCGCCCTTTATTAGGCCCAACAATATATTATCAAGCTATTAAACACCCTTTCTGCGACTTGTTTTGTATCTCCTGCACATGAGATGCGGAACTGGGAACGAGTGAATGAAGGCACTTGACCCCAAATAAATAAGGTTAGGAAGAATAATCGGCCATTTACCGCCGCATGAATTTATATTAGCTTCAGTCAAGAGTGAAAAGAGTATTCTTGCAGTGATAGAAGAAAAAAAGAAGACAAAAGCAGCACAAAGGTTGAGAAGGAAGACGTTGTGTGGTAAAAGAATGAAGATGCGTACTGTAAAACCTGGGTAAGCTGAAGTAAAGAAACACAAATGCCTTAGACTAGTTTGTGGGAGCACCTACAGTTTGTTGTTAAACAAGTATTCCTAGTACAAATCATTTTCACTACTCTGTGGGAGCACCTGCAGTTTGTTGTTAAACCAGTATTCGACAAATTGAGAAGGACAGCGTCCATCATGACTCCTGATGACTGCTATGAAAAGGAGTTCTACTAGTAGTTATATGAGCTACAACTTGACAGCTATAATCTGAATATTTTTTCTCAAAAATCAGGACCTCAGCAGAAATCACAGGCTGCCCCAAAACATCGTTTCATTTTGTTCCATGGCTTTTGAGTACCAGAAAATACAACGGAAAAGGATTTCCAAAAGCTGTCTCCGCCAACCCCAAGGGGTGGCTTGGTGGTCAAGGCGTGAGACTTAGGGGTTTGCTCCCTCATAAGGTCTCGGGTTCGAAACCTCTCAGATGCTATCAACTCCTTTGGGGCCAGTTCATACGGAGCATTTGCGCTGGCTTTAAGTGGGGCCCCCACTAGTGGATGGTGGGTTTATGGTCCCCCAGGATTAGTCAAGGTGCCCGTAAGCTAGCCCAGACACCTAGTTATCAAAAAAATAAAAGAAAGAAAGCTGTCTCACCCACAATAGACTACAATTGTGTAACCATCTTGATTGAGCAAAACTAGACTAAACAGGATTCACCCAACCATTCATTCCATTAAGATAAGAAGATGATATTTTGTGGTTTCTATGTGACTAGTGATGGGGAATGGAAAGAAAACTTTGAAGATTCTTGGCAATAAAAAGATCCTGTCTAGATATGGTTTATATGGACAATTTGTGTTTGCATTTGAGTATACTATGCTATTTAGGATGTTTAGATTTGTCAGGATATTATTTATTATTCTGTACCTGCTCTATTTAGGGAGTTTATATTTGTGAGAATCCTATTTATAATTTATCTTTCTGAATTATGGTAATTGTCTTGCATATAGACCACATGTATTAGGTTATCGAGGAATGAGTTATTGAGAATTTGAGATTAAGTGTGACATTTTTGTTAGGGTTGACCCTCAATCTTTATCTTCCTAAATTATCATTCTTCTTTAACTATTTGCTCTTCTCTTCTGGAGCGGTTTTCCACCTTCTGTGGTTTTGTGATCAATTCGATAGTTGGACGGATTTTATTAACAGCTGTCCTACACCAACTAGGGTATTTCCTTTTTAACTAGGGTATTTCCTTGACCACTCCAGCCAACAAATAAATAAAAATAAAAAAAAAGGACAGCCACAGAGTAAAGGTACCACAGAATGACAATTTGGCAGGGTGAATTCGGTACACAGATGTTAACGGTTTTTATGAGACTGCGGAACTAACATGTTTCTGGAAAAGAGATCCATACGTATAAACAAATGACAATGAGTCCCATCATAACTGGAAAGACTTCCCCTTCAAATAAGGTCACTCATGAACAGGATCATTCTGTTGAAGCTTATTGAAGATCAAAAAAAGGGATTAAGAAAATAGATGCAAGTACTCATTGGTAATTGAAGTAGAATACGAAGATGCCAATACTCACTAGCTTATTAAGTCTTACCATCATGGTCAAACACCACCTGCACAAGAAACAAAAAAAAAAAAAAGAATCAAAGAGAAGCAACATCAACAGTTGCACTATAAATAGTAAGTTTCTGATGATTAAAAAAAGAGGAAAAAAGAAAGAATAAGCGAAATTAATATGGCTTTTCAAATCAGAAAGAGCAATTACAAGAATACCAGAAATTTGAAAGTTCATATTTCCAATTGTGATTACGTAAATTACTACTACAAACATAAACCATATAAACTGCTCTTTCATGTTCTAGAATGTTTTATTTATAAAACAAGGAAAAAAAAACACAAGGAGAGCAGAGGAACGAACAGAGGACTAAGGATAAAGAAATACCCTATTTATGCCTCATAACACTTGTAATGGGTAAGTTACACAGGCTGTTCTTGTAATTTATCTTTTGAGAATATTGGTCCTCCTAGTTTCAACTATGAAGTTCATCGATCTTTCCCTTAATTTTATGACTTCTGCATGAACTAAGTCCAATCAAAAGCATCGTTGTCATTCTGATGGAAATTGCACATATGGCCCTCACTTGACGTATTGCAGGAGCAAAGTGGAGAAAGTTAAAAATAAAAAATAAAAAATAGACAAAGAAGATCATTCTGGTAATTAGTGGAGAAACAATCAGATATTCATAAGACCAAGCCCTATTAATCAATCTACCCACCGGATGACCAGGTGGTTGTTGTCATTGTTTGAGTCCATTATCTAACAGCTTAAGCTTTTGGGCTATTGGTAACTTAGCATGAATTGGGGCTTTTGTTTTTGGAAGGTCTTAGGTTCAAGTCTCTCCATTTACATTTGTTGCTTGTTTGCATTCTTCTTCTCCCCTTTACAATATGTTTCAGTCTCTGCATGGATGTGTGCATCTCGACGTGCAAGCTGTCGGATGGGTGCATCTCGACGTGCAAGCTGTCTCGCACGTGAGAGGGGGTATTGGAAAACATGAGGGAAGGTGGATAGCTTGATATACATCGTTGGGCCCATTTCCTAACAACTTAAGCTTTTAAAACAATTGGTAAATTCAAAGTCCCAAGCATTTGAAATACTATTGAAGAGAATTGTCAACGCACCCAGAGCTCCCATCTGGGTTACAATCAAAAGATGGACAAAGAAAAAAAAGATTACATGAAACAATTATCTTCCTTTTCATTTTTGAATGAACGTAGATACGTAAATGGAGAAAGAATGATGAAAAAATCACAAGTTTTGAAAACCATCTCTCTTATGCGGAAAATATAGACTAGCTGCTTCAGCAATGAATCAGCATTATCACCAAATGGGGTAAAATAAAAAGAGCTTGAGTTTAAATCCTTCAACTAGGAATGTAGCTGGAGATGCCCAGCTAAGTCAATCTCTCGATCCAATTGTCATTAACAGGAATAGTACCCAAAAAAAGTTCATAAGAAGGCCATGCCAACTTACAGTAATCGAATACTAAAACAAGGGTAGTAATACCAGCATAGGAAAGTGAAATGATAGAAAGCACAGATGGTGCATAAGTGTGGCTTGTCTGTATTTCAAGACAAAGACATTTGTTGGCATAGATACGTACCGCAACATGTGAAGGAGTAAACTCCAGGACATCAATTATCTGCAAGAACAACACAAATGAGAAATACCTTAAAATGCCCCAAAAAATTACACTAATATTTTGTTTTGTGAGGTGTGCCTCAATTCTTTGCAGATAGTTATATCAAAGAACGTATTTTAGCTTACCAAAGCGAAGGCAATTGGCAGAGTTAGGAATTACAATTGTTTTCTTGCACAAAATTACCCTAGTTGTGAGAGAAATAAAACTTGAGTTTGAACTTAGAAGCCAGCGGCACAATTCATTGCATTATTCAGTTAGTCCTGTTTCTAAGAGGCATTTTTTTTTTTTTTGAACAATTTCTAAGAAGCAATTGAAGCAACATAAGAAGCTCAAGTTACTCAACGAGATGCCATCAAGTCTCCATTCAACCACAAAAGTAGAAAATAATACAAGCTTATTTCTCCGTAACATATCCATATAGAGTTGTGGTGCATTTTATTGCTCCGTATACTTACTGCAAGAATGGGTTACTAGATAGTAGAAGAACGAAACAAACATAAACACGACTTACAAGAGATAAAGCAGTAGATATAGTTAAGACCCAATCTCCATTGCCATCAGCGTTTGATAGATGACCATGGTGCAACTTTGCTACTCAGAATGCAACATAATGGAACAACCATTAGCAACTGAATTAGTTAGGATGTAACAAGATAAACAGATAAAGTTATAGACACAATGTCAATGTATACTATGTTGAATGCTGAGACAGAACAAGTGGTTTCTGATCCCTATATGCGTCTCTAGATTACCAAATAGGCAATTGACAAATCCATTATGCTTCTTTCACAGCGATGTGAAAATTTTCTCACTACTAGTAAGTGTCAAGTATCAAAAGTATTTACTTCCATATTTCTTTTCAATTTGAGTACCTTGGAACCTATCTAGGAGTTGGGGGAAATGAGTAAGGTAGGAATCATCTCATGTAAATCATACTGGATGAATATCAAATCATAGACTAGTTAACAAAATAGTGTTCACCAGCAAATTCGGAGACATGTGCATCGCTTAGTCACTGCTCAAAATCACTAGAACAAAAGAGAAGCAAGAACTTTTTGCACCCATACCTTTTTAGTAAAGTACTAATTTTTTTGAAAATTCAGCCACTAAGAAACAACAAGCGAGTAAGATGAGAGTAACTGAATAAGAATGTGGCAATAAATGTGTGGTAAAACTTTGCAAAATAGAATTAGAAAAGAAAGCTTTTGTGGGACGATAGGGGTAGCACCGACACCGATAGCAAATAAGATGAGAGAGAATAGATTAAGGTGGTTTGTACGTGTCTATCATAGACCATCGATGCGGTAGTTAGGAGGAGTGTCGAGTGATATGGATACGGTAGATGGTCGGCACTAAGGGGAGGGGTAGACCAAACTTGAATTTGGAGGCTCTAGTTCAAAAAACCTAGGTTTCTTGGATACCATGGAACATGGTGCCCTCAAAAACTCAATGGAGACAATGGATTCATGTAGCCGACCCTAATTGATCGGGATTTAAGGATCGATGTGCTTCGGTTCGGTACAGTTTGGGACGGTACTAATTCAGCCACTACGGATGGAAGATGTACTACTTTGCCATGTTGAGGTATACAGCATTATGTTATCATCAAAACATTCAAAACATCTCGAACTTATTACATTTGCCCCTAAAAGAGCTACTAGTCATGTTATCATATTTCTTTGTTGTTTGGACTTTCTTGGCATCATCTTCCAATAGCAAACTGCTCTACACCAGCCTGCAGCTGTTTGCATCAAAGTTGATGGTACATAACTTGGTAAGACCAAAACAAAAATCAAGTTGATGGTCAATACTCAATTGCCTGCATAAGTTTGCATCAACCAAATTTCAAATGGTCTCATTCACAAGTGAAACAGAATATTACTTCTCCAAAGTTCATTATTGCCCTCTGAACTAGGTATGTTCATCCTTACAGAATCGTCTAAAAACAGGAGATATTAGAGAGGACTATTTCTTCATGAAGTACCTACCGTGCACAACCAAGGATTAAAACTCATTCCATGAAGATATTAATACAACATTACTGGTGGATACATCAAGACCACCAACCTACAACACTTTAAATATGCATACACACAAAATAGGCAAGGTTGCGTGATGTACCAAGAAGCCTGAAGTAAGCTCTATAAATGACAGACGTGCCATCAATAAGCATAACTCTGCCATTTGAAGAATCAAGATTGCTTGATTTTTCAACAGTCATAACGGAGTCAGAAATTGTGTTTTCACAGTTTGTTTCTTCAGTTTCAGTAGATATCCCCTGATTTGTTGAATATTTTCTGAAAGGAACTCCAAATAAATCCGAGTCCAAACTACCAGAGAGTTTGCAGGAATCCTGATAGACAAGCACCAGATTGGATAGTCAGAGAAAAACATACTAAGCCTGTCGAACGGTAACCTCAATCAAAGTGCAAAACTCAATCCTATCTGTTTAAAGGCAACATGTGTGTCTATACTTTCGACATTTTGTATTGTACTATATTTCCACATACGTGATACGTCCATGTGATACAGTATATCATAATACATTAGCTACGGCACAGATCATCACTAAGCCATTTTTCTCATTAATTCGCAGGAAAAGCTTGAGTCCAATCTGCTGCCTTCACTTTTGGTTATTTTCTATAAGGAAGACCAGAAAAGATTGTACAAGTGCATCAACAATTAATCGCTTATGCCTGTCAATTATGAGAATGTATTTCCATGTGAAATGATGATTCATCTCTTATGACTGTCAAATATACGAAAAATACACAATAGAAAATAAGACGATGGGAAGAAATGATGTAGAATTGCCTCTCACACATTCAGGATCCATTAAAAAATGGGGTCTACGTCATCAGGATTTAATAATAGTGTTGACACCAAGAGCATCAGAATCTAAATCTGTAAAAAGGTGTCTAATGCATTCCTAGTAAAGTGTCACCGCCATGGTTGGGAAATCTCAAAACTGCGGCTAAATTTTCTCATTGCTTGCTCTCCATTAACATCCAAAAGTCAAAGGAGTAAATGGGCTATAGGAGCAAAATCTTCCATCAGCTATCAAAAAGAATAGAGGAGAATCTCAAGAGCGTCCAGAATAAAGTGAAAGTCGTCAAGAACTCTCAAGCTTTGATTCCTCTCCATATCACTCGCACAAGGGGGTTGAACCATTGGAGTTTCTTTTCCCGTATTTTGTGAGAAACACAAGGTATTCCAGGTAAGAGACTTAGCAAACAAATGAGGGTGGGGAAGTGCATATATTCTTTGAAGTTCTCCATAGAATCCATACAACTTGGCTGGCACAAGAAACATGAAAACCATAACAGAGCTAGTTAGCAAACCCCCACCACCACCGCCCCACACACACCTCCCCCCCACCCCCCCCACAGGGGGTTTGTGTGTATGTGTGTTTTTGCTCTCTCTTTTTTGGAGGGGGGTAATCCATGCTTTCAGTTTCAGCAATAACAAGCAACGACACTGACCTCCTGCACAGTTGCTGAAATACCTCATTACCCAATGTAGAAGTCACACAAAAAATTTCTTTATTTCTTATTCAGCATTAAAAATGCAACACAATGTGAAATCAGTGAATTCTAGTGGCCTGATAGCCTGATTTCACAAGCCACTACCTCAAGGATGACAAATACTGTCACAAAAAGCAATTGCTTTCTACCATTTGCACACAATGCATTATAGAGTACTACCTTGTTAAAACATATGGCTCGCGGACGAGTCCCATAAGGCCTCAGTCTCACAAGATTGCACAAGTTTCCAGCCCTTTGAATCATTAAAAAGTTCCTCCCATGCAAAGAAAGACTCCTGGAAAACGAGTGAATGACATAATTTGACAAATGATGGCATGCCATGCACTCATGCCAGCTTTTCCAGATACTATAACGCTGAATTTTGGCAGGTTATTTCATGGGAAATGAGTTCCAATTCGTGGCTTGTGACATTGAAATTACTGCTCGCACAATACAACTGCAATGCCGATTAAACAAAATGTCAACATGCCGAGTAAACGATGGGCCAAAAGAAAAAGATAGATGGAGCCACAGGTCTCAACCATACCCCTCCCCGGCACAATTTTTTACTCCAGTGTTTTTTTTTTTTTTTTTTGACAAAATCAAGAAACAAACAAACAAAAAAACGGTGGCACAAACACAAAAAAGAGGTGAAAGAAAGCCCTAAACAGTGACCATAAGTAGGTATCCACATTCCAAGGCGATTTACAGACTTCCTAAAGCTGTTCAGTCTCTCACATCAGGTCCCATAGAAGGATGCATCAAAAAACCTAGAGACCATTGTGGCCATAAGCTCCATATATATATATATATATATATATATATATAGAGAGAGAGAGAGAGAGAGAGAGAGAGAGAGATTGGGCACTTGTTCTTACAGTTGCCGGAGCCGCCAATCTTCGCCGGAGCTGTCACCGGCTTTGTTCGATTCAAGATAAAGATTTTGGGGTGGTACTGTATACTGACAAATATACACGTATTCTTAGCTTCACAAAATTCAACCCTACAACTTTAAGATATAAAAGATTGACACCAGAGAATTTTAAAAATTTCTATGATTGACCCTGCGGTGTTGTCCCAAATTTAGGGCTGTAAATGAGCCGAGCCGAGCCGAGATTTAAGCAATCTCGGCTCGTTTATTAAATGAGTCAAAAACTTGAGCTCAAGTACGGTTCCATCCTTAACGAACTGAGCCCTTAATGAACCAAGCTTTGGGCATCCACAATGCTGTAATCAAAATGGATAACCAAAAGTTGTTATATCAAATTTTGATTATCCATTTAAGATATTACTAAGGTTAGCAATGTAAAGGTTCATAATGTCATAATTAAAATTGGATAACCAAAATTTACCCCATCACCTTTTCAAACTACAAAAAAACTAAAAGCTGTGAACATAGAAAATAATTTTTCTAAAATAATAAACGTGAAATTGAAAATAATTTTTGAAAAAGGAAAACAGTTTTTTGGAACTACAGTTTTTGAAAAATGGTTTTTATATGAGAAAAGGTTTAAAAAAACAGTTTTCAAAACAAAACAATGTTGCCGAAAAAAGTAAAGGTTTTTTTTTTTTGTAGACAACTAAAAATAGTTTTCAAAAATAACTTTTTGGAAAAAAACAGTTTTTCTTACAAAATAGTTTTTTAGTAAAGTATTTTTTAGAAAACATTATTGAGAGAGAGAGAGAGGGGAAAAGGAAAAAGGAAAAGGGAGAACATTTTTGTGTAATAATGGGTGTATTTGATTGAAAATATGAGGGGTTCACTAAATTTGATCATTGACAAAAAATTGCAAGTTTTGATTATCTAAAGCCTAAAATTTGATTATTTATAAAGATGTTGCTAAGTTTAATTGTAGTATTGTGAGTGATATTTTGCAGCAACATTATTAACTTTAGAAACCTATTCCTTTTGATTATGCTATTGTAGATACTCTTAGTCATTTACTAAACGAACCTCTTTAATCGAGTCGAGGGAACCGAACTTTTGTCGAACAATTTGGCTCGTTTCATTTACTACTAAATGAGCCAATTTCTTGAGCACGAGATTGACTTGTTTACTAAGCAAGCTGAGCTCGCGAGCTACTTGGTTCGTTTACAATGCTAGTCCCAATCAACAACCGTGTCACATGGGAAAATATTCATGAGCACTCACATTTGTAATCTGTACTTTACAGTTTTTTATAAAAGTGTCAAATTTTCCACAAAGTGTCAATTTCTTGTACTCCGTAGTACATAATTGGGAACAATTCATTGCCCAATGCCCTCAATTTTTTTTCTTTATAACCAGATGTTCGGATCAACTTGCGCGTATCTCAACCATTTTCGGGGCCCTAAAGGGTAACCACTGGGCATAACCTCCAGTAGTCCCAAGATTTGAAATATTTAGCCTCCGTGAGAATGAAACATGTGACGAACGAAGGTTGAGGAATAAGGTGGGGGAGGTTGGAACGGCGGTGTGAAGATGGGAGAGGAGAGAGAGGGGGTGGGATAGGGAGGCAGAGGCGAGAAGATTTTCAGTGCCGAGCGGGTATACGTGGTGCCCGCTCAATGCATTCAGGCCGTCCATTTTAGTTTTGGACAGTTCAGATTTGGAGAGAAAAAATGGAGAAAGAAAGTATTGGGGTGAGATGAAAGAGAGTGTTTCAATCTAGGCCGTTCAGTACACTTTTAGACGGTCCGGATATATTTTGCTCGGATACCATATCGGTCGGGTGACGTGGTACACACCCGACACCCAAAAATTTCTCGAGGCGCTTGAGGCCAGTAGGCGCAAAGGCCACCATTGGTTTATTATTATTATTATTTGCAATTGTATAAAAGAAATTTGTACCACATTCAAAAAAGGCCCTGTTCTAGAACTCAAAATAAGTACATAATATTTTTTAAGAAGGTAATTTCAAGTTCAAAAATTATGTGTCTATACAAATAATTTTTCCAGCAATATGGATCTTATTTGCTAGATTTTATTGAGATCTTTTGAACGGTACAAAAAAAATCAAAATATTATTTTTTATTTACAATATTTTTCAGTTTAAAAATATGAAATGTGTTGAAGATGATTCGTTTAGACCTAAAAATTAAATTATTTTACATGGGAAACTTATAAGTTTATCTCCAACGTAAAATTATTTTTGAATTTTTAGAAGGGTCTATAGAAGGCCATAGCAAATATGGTGAAACCTGAAGCAATCTCACAATAGGGAGAAGTTTTTCAGTGCCGGGTGGATATATTTCACTTGGTGTCCGCTCATTTAGATGGTTCGAATTAAAAAAAAACTTTTTCAGGGGAGAGTTTAACTTTTTCGGAGAATTTTTTTTTTTAAAATCCGGATCATCCGAAACACTTTTGAACGGCCTAGATGCGCTAAGCGGATACTACGTGGTACTCACCCGGCACTGAAAATTTTCTCCACAATAGGATACGAAAGCAAATGAGGATACTCCATTTGTAAGACAAACGATCCGCTTCAGTTAATGAAAAAGGCACCTTGTGTCGTCGCAACTAGAAGAAATCCACATCATTAGCAAAGTGAGACTAATTCGACTTTACCCTGTTTCCATTTAGACAACCAAGATCAACACAACGAAAATCTTTCACATCATCAAAACTATAATTCAAACAGCGAAGAAAACACCAAACTTCCAGATGAACAGATGATGAAAAAATATGAACCAAAACTCTAATGAACAGACGAAAATATATTGACCAAATTAGCAGATGATGACCTTGTTCCAATAGTCGAGACAACCATTACGACAAGATGGAATCCTCAATGCGCGAGAATGTGGGGCTTCAGACTACAGAGTGTACTAGAAATTGTAGAAACCCGATATCCAGAATCAAACAAAAGAAGCAAAAACAACAAGTCGATTGTGTGTCTGCTCGGTATCAACGGGAGGAATCCTTAACCAATCCACTCTTAATCCTCGCAACCCCCATGTCCTAAACTACATTGCAAGTTCTAACTTTTTCCTTGTACAACTTCAGTAGCTCCGGAGCTTCTTCCCCGTAACGCATAACAAACTTCTCTAGAAACAGCTTTTCAGAAGTTGACAGTGCCGTCCAACTAATGCCTTTGGTCTTAATTATACCCTTGGACGACAAAACTTGAAAAATGGCAAACCTTGGAAGGATCCTCTTCTCAAAGCTCAACGAAATGAGTACTGGCCGTCTTGCAATGACCGAAGACTCCCAACCCATTTGATTGATAGCAAAATCCATCACCCGATTGATCTTATCCTCCGACGCTCGCATACAATCCGGAAACAACTTAAAAGCTACAAGAATCTCATCCTTGGTCCAACCCCATTTCTTATAAACCTCAACCTTCTTCTCCCACGTAGATTTACTCACTGCTCTCAACACATGAATTGCTCTCAAAAAACTCCCCGTCGAAGGGTCGAACCCCATTTTCTCTAGATCCTCCACGATATGTCGAAACTCATTGCTGCGCATCATGAATGGTCTAGGTTGCTTCAAAAACGAACTTATTACACGGGCATTTGGCACACCGGCTTCACGCAAGATTTCGATGTTGGGTGTGACATGAGTTAGCTTGTCTAACGAAAGAAGCATAGCACAACGTTTAATAGCAGCTAGGGCTTCCTCTTCGGATCGAAGCAAATTACTACAGAAATCGAAAGACGGGATGATCAAATTTTCCAAACTTCTCACAGCAAATGGCGATGTAGACACTATTCTGGCAACATCTTTGGCTGAAAAGCCTTTAGATTTGAGAAACTCGAACTTGGGCAAAAGGAATTTATCGGGATCAGATAAGAGTAAATGAGGGAACTTTTTAATGAGGTTTGAGATCTGGGTTTTGGTGAATTCATTGTTCTTGAAGAATGCCAGTACTGAGTCTGGACTTTCGGGAGATTCGAAATTGACACGCTTTGATGCTGAAATAGCTACTTCTGCAGAAAACCCACATGATTTTATGAGGTAAGTAACTGTGAATGGGTGTTGAATTTTTGGGTTTTGAAGGGATTTGAGAGATGAGGAAAAGGGGTGGATTTGAAGGAAATGGATATTGTGGGCCGGAGAAGATTTAGCAGCAGAACTTACATGGCGCAAAGCGTTCGTAAAGATAAACTTGATCATTTGATGAATTTTTTAGGAGGAAGAAGAGGAACAAACCTGAATTTCAGAGGAGATCTCACAAACCACAATGTGCAAATATTCCCTAAAACCCCTCTTGTTCCATGAACCCTAAAAACAGTGAGAATTTATGAGTTGTTTTTAGCAATAGCTCCGTTTGGGCGGGTAATTATTCAGTACTCCTAGTATATACTTTCTCTCCCATATAACATATCAAAAATTCCTAACAGCAAAGACGATTTGCAGAGAACCACGCAGAGAAAAACAGTTCGTCCCTACGAATTCAAAAGTAATACTTACCGATATCCGCTGGAGCTGATTTTTTACAGGGCTCCATAAAATAATATTCAAAAATTTGTGGATATTTTTCTAGATTTTTTCGGGACCCGAAATGAGACCAAACGCGTTTTTCTCTGTGTGGTTCTCTGCAAATCGTCTCTGCTCACTTGTCAGTTCCGCGTGAGTCCACATATTATGTGATACAAAAGATTATAAACTGAGAGTATTGAATATTTTTTTTTGTACAAGCTACTCCCTCCGTCTAAATTTAATAGTTTTTTTTGAAATTCGTCATATTTTTCAATCGATTATATCTTCTAATTTATAATGTTTTACGTGATTTCGAAAATAATGTATTATAGAACTAATCGAGATCTATCAAACAAGATTCATATTCAATATAAAATTCATTACGGATTCAAAGATATAACTCATTTTTTAGCCGGTTAGAATAGAACTAGAAACAATTAAATCTGGACGGAGGGAGTATAAAAACAAAGAGAAACTTTTATGTATGCAAGAGATGGAAGGGGTGGCGGTGTCCCCTCCGGTTCATTTTTAATTTTTTGGCCATTTTCCAAACATATTTGATGATCGGCTCCGTTCAACATCCAAAATAGAGGAGGAAATAAAGGATGGGTTAGAACGAGGATTTCCTCCAAAATAGAAAAATAGAGGAAGAAATGAAGGATTAGAGGATGGGTTGCAGATTATGCTCTGAATACAACTCATTAAAAAATAAAAACCAACAAATTTTAAGTCAAAAATACTCTCATGTGTCATGACCATTTTATCCATGAAATTTCCTACCTACACTACAACTGATAAGCCCTGAAAAGTGTAAATAAAGGGGCTTATCTCTCTCATTTTTTGTCACACGCACGCGCGTAACTTGTTTAATTTGATTGTTATTGCGCGAAGGTTGTGTTTTTGGTATTTTCAGGTTAATCATGCAAAATAAGGCATGCTTTGACGCTTTGGATGGTTACCAAGAGTGTTTTAGGCCTTGAGGCCGTGTGGCACCCCACCGCCGAGTCCCAAGAATCTTGAATTGATGTTTCAGAGGGTACTCGGGCCGTCGAATGGCCAAGAAAAGATGAAGAAAAGAAGGGTTGAAAATTGCCCAGATGCTACATGTACCCCTGTTTCCTTGCTACATGTAGCCAGCGAACAGAAGCTTCAAAATCAAGTTTGCTACATGTACCGCTGTTTCAGTGCTACATGTAGCCACAGATCCAAATTGAAGTTACGGAATTTGCTACATGTACCACTGATACACCTGCTACATGTAGCCACGGATCAGAACTGAATCTAAGAGGTTTGCTACATGTACCACTAAACCCTGCTACATGTAGCAACTGGAAAATCTGCAGATTTTGTGAACAACTCTGGGATATTTTAAGGGCATTTAGGACTTTTGTAACACAACTCTAAGGGGCTTTAAATACCTTTAAGCCTCATTTCACTAGGGGATTCTTTTCCTGGCACTTTCTCTCTCTACCCCCATTAAAGCTAGCTCCCACCTCTCTCTTCATTTATGTTTTGAGCAAGGTTTTTAGGTACGATCCATTTACTTCCGAAGCATTTCACCTTCATTAAAATTGTAAGGAACCTCATTCTCTTCGAGGATCTTGTGTTTATTTTGAATTTACTCAATGTTTGATATTTTCCTTATCTTTACCCTTGCTCATTTCATGTCTTCTTTCGATATGTGTGAGTAGTGTAGTAAGGTTAGGTTGTGGGATGATTAACATCCCGTAACCAAGGATGTAGCTTGTTCTTCTTTTGTAAAATCCCATTTCCTAGCTTAAATATGACTTAGGACTAATTTTATGTACCAAAACTTAGAGGTGTTAATTTTTTTGATCAAATGTAGGCAAGGGCTAAGCTATTTGCCACATTTGATGCTTGGAGCTATGTCCCTCTTTGTGTTTGTTAAAATGAATCAAAAGAGCCCTAGTCATGTTTAACACCGTTGTTAAGAAGAGAAGAATCGAGTTTATCCTTACGTTATGGGTGTTAATTATCCCTAAACCTAGCTTTTAGTTTAATCTCCAGTTAAAAAACCGTAGTTAGGTTAAGTAGCCACTTTCTAAATCGCTTAGTTGGCCGTCTCAACGCCGAACTTTGGTTGGCGGTCCTAACGCCAAAATTCTCTACGCAAGCTAATCTCCGAATCAAGTTATGGATGCGCTCCCTGTGGATTCGACCCCGGACTTCCGGGTATTATTATGCTTTCAACCGACCTAGCCCTACGCTTGGGGTATTCTTATTGCAATACACATTATGGTCGCAAGAAACAACCCTTCATCTTCCTCCTTCTTACACTACAAATCCTAGTTTTGTACACTTCAAATCACCCACCTCTCCCATTTTTCATCTCGTTCCCAATGAAAACCAATCAATGATGCCACAGACATAGTAGTTTGGGAGACAGAATCATTCATGGAGAAACCCACAAAAAAAATTAAGACAAAAATACTCTCATGTGTCATGACCATTTTATCCATGAAATTTTCTACCTACACTACAACCCTTCATCTTCCTCTTTCTTACACTACAAATCCTAGTTTTGTACACTTCAAATTACCCACCTCTTCCATTTCTCGTCTCATTCTCAATGAAAACCAATCAATGATGCCACAGACATAGTAGTTTGGGAGCCAGAATCATTCATGGAGAAACCCACACAAAAAAATCTACTTCACTTAGTTTTTTAAGACATTGTCAGATATCCAATCCCAAAATTCGTACGGTTTTTCTGATTTTAAAATATGAAATATGAACATATCTTCAGATTTTAAAATTCCAACGTTTTATGTATTTTCCGTACATTGCTAAAAAATTCTTTGGATATTAGAATATGAAAATATGAACTACTTTCAGATTTAAAAATACGAAAATATGTGCATATTTATAATTTTAAATTCCAAAAATATGTGCAATTTTCAAAATTTTAAGATCCGACAACATTGAGGCTGACTAATTAAGTCTTACAGGTGGTGGTGTTGCCGATGGTGAATGATGCGGTGATGAAATGAGCTGTGGAGTGGAGAGAGGGAGTGACGAGAGGGGGCGATGGAGTTTGCTAGCGGCTGTGATGATCTTGAATAGTCGGGGGTAAGTTGGGAATTTGAAAATTTGTTTCAAGTACAAAAGGGGTGGTTTTATTTGCAATGTGTTGTATTTAGTAAATAGTGAGTTGCTAATAGAAGTGGCCTTTCGTATTAGTTTTCTATAAGTAACTTCATTTTTTGGGGTTTGATGATCACGGTGTCCGGACTAGTTACGTCCTCCCTAATTTGGTCAAATACAAATCATCCACGTTGGGATTAGAAAATTCACAATAAATTACTTTATTGCGGTCTGACGACTCTGACCCTAAGAATCGAACCCCCCCTAACCAACCAAGCTTACCCTTGGGACTGTTTTTTTATGAGCAACTCATTCACGCACAAGATTGGCCTAGTGATCACGGTCGGTCTTACACTGAGGTTTTCATCCTCCGAAGGTACCAGCAAGGTACCCTAGTACGTGGCTTATAGTTAGCTAGGCTCGCATCTTTTCGGTTGTGGATTCACTTCTGGATTGCCGCGAGGGAGAGACATCACTATTCTTGCAAAGTGGATCGCTCAACCAGTTAAACAAGTAGCTAAGAGAGGGGTGCAGTTGAACTGATCAGAGAACCAAGGCACCGGGGACCAAGCAGCACCAGAACTGGCCGAACCGAGGCACGAGAGACCACGGTTCATACATAGCAACCCAAGGCTGTAAAGTAGTAGTAGAGGCTGTAGAGCATAGAGCATTTCAAATGAATGTGAGCAAATAGAGACATCCATCAACAGCAACAGAAGAATATCGATCATCACAATTCACAAGTCCAATAGCACCCCCAATAAACAAAATGATCGAGCAGATGCAAAAAATCAAGAGTCGATCAGGGGGTACGTACAAAGCTTGAGACGCACACGCGCACAAAATCGGAGATTTGCAGCCACATGCATGCGCACAAAGCTTGAGACCCAGTTAACTAGTTGGGTCTAGCCACATTCTTTCAGCCTACTAAAGAGTTTTGTAACATGAGGGTTGTTAAAAGTGTTTGTGTCTAACCAATGTGGCACAAGGTAACAAAGAGAAGATTTGAAGAGGTTTCAAAACACTTGAAAATTAGATACACATCCCCAACAGGAACTTTTGCGCTTGTGATGAACATTTGCCGGGCATCTGTGTTAACAAGGTCTTAGTATGCATGTGCAAGGGGCGGAGATAACTAGTGAGGCGGTGGGGTAGGTGCCACCCCCACCCACACCGTACCCCTAGTTTCACGCCAAACTTATTATACGGTAAGGAAATTCGATTGGACACCTATATATTTAGTATTTGGACAATTTAGATTTTACACATATAAGAGGTAAATGTTTTATTTTTTTAAATGAACGGTTTGTAAGGTAATAACGTCTGAGATTAAATTCTTTACACGGCCGGTGTAAATAATTTTTTCCTCCAAATCAATTATATTGCGCCAAGTCGCTATGCTTTATTAATTGGGACCACTGTTTTGCAACGTGACACAATATAATTGATTTAGAGGAAATAAATATTTACACCGGCGGTGTAAAGAATTTATTCTCATAATGGATTTCATTCGAAGAACTTAAAAGAGTTAGAGTAAACTTTTATTCTTTTAACAAAGACAAAGGCCCCGAGAAAATTTAACTACATGACTATACATATAACCTTATTCTTCACACTTTTATAGATAAATAAAATAAAATAAAATGTAACAACAAAAAGTAGGCTCTCATATATATATATATATACATCTCGACCAATGCCACCCCCTGAATTTAAATGTTGGCGCCGTCACTGTGTGAACTCTAGGCAGGTCTCAATTTAAGTTGCTGATCGAAGGTTTAGATAAATCGCAATTCATTTGCTCGTCGATACCACGCAAAGAATAAAATGCTTAGGGGTTTGCTGTTATTTTCGGAAAAAAAAAATTTACTAATCTTTGAAAAAGAATACAAAGATTAAACGGACCAAGGACAAATCGGCAATAGCCGCGCAAGATCCAAAATCAGAAGGCAACACGCCAACCAAACCTAACAACCAATCTTAGGGGAGATTTGTGGATTCTGTAGGCCACCCACCGCCCAACAACGTGTAGAGCTAGCGGTAAATCCGGCCATCCATTTCTGCACGAACAAGTCAAATTTAATCCGAGCTCTTACAAATTTTGAACCTTCTATTGTTCGGATGGTCAGATCAACCGCGGCACACGTTGTTGTTGTGAATTACAATAGGCTAATAGCTGTTAATAGCATTTGAATAATTTTGGGCCTCTCTTCTTGCCTCCCAGAGGCTTCCAAGGGAAGGGAAGACCAATAGCCACCATAGTCAAGTCTATGGGGGGCAGAATGATGGTGATAATTGACTGAAAGCTTTCAATTCTTCCTAAATGCCGTGTAGTAATTGTTTTTGGTAATGTAAGGTATTTCAGGTCAACTCGCTCACACCTCGGGCTAATCTCTATAGCTCCTCCCACAACCGTTTCACACATTTTTGGACGGTGAATTTTTTTTTTTTTGTCTTTGACTAATTTTAACATGTTGATTTGTAATATTTCATTGTGTTTTCGGTAAGGAATATTTTAACATGATGTTGGTTTGTATTGTGGTCCCACAGGGTTAGTCGAGATGCGAACAAACTAGTCCGGACAACTGTTTATTAAAAAAAAAAAGGAAATAGAAAATCAAGAGTATTGGAAGCAAGGCTCTTCTCATGAAAAGTAACCATGTCTTACTATGTACTAGTAGTATATAGACGGATAATATTGATTGATGGATCGATAGATTTCAAAGTCGAAAAAACTTAAGTGTAGCACGTGGCGCTCTCGAGGCTCTCTTTCACGAGAAGTCCCACAGCCAAATGACACAGTACTAGAGATAGATCCCAGCCGCGAATTATGCGCACGTGAGGCGTGTGAAACTCAAATAACCTAAAAATGAATCAGGGAATTAAAAGGCATACATACATTGAAGAAATGAGATGAAGAAGGGGGAAAAAAGACACAGAGCACTCTGTTTGGTTCATGTTTTTGGATTGAAAATTTTGAGTCAAAATGTAAGAATATGTGATTGGAAGAGTTATTTTAAAAATGAGTGGGACCCTGACTACTGTAGCCAGAAAGGAAAAAAGGGACGGCTGGGGATACAGAGAAAAATCTCTGCATTTTCTCTACCCGGTTCATCTCTCTCTCTCCAATTACGTCTTTCCAATCCATCTGACACACATTCTTCTCTCTCCGCACACAGCTTTCTCTCTAAAATGAGGCACAACAGCACGTTGCTGTCCCAAGGGGACCGCAGCCCCCCTCCGTCCTTCAAAAACTTGTTTTAGAAATAACTTTCAATTTGTCTTTCTATTTTTGCAGAGGAAAGGGACAATTAGTGCAGGTTTTTTTTTTGAAAGGATCAATTATTAGTGCTGTTCAAGAAACTGTGTTCTCATTCATGCATGAAGCCAGCATCTTCTTCGCGTAAACTTGAAAGTCAAATCCGTACGCCATATTATAATATATATATAGATAGATAGATACGGATTTCAAAATTCAAGGCAATGCTATAGTGAACACGTTTTGCGTACAACGTGTCGTTGTTGCGTTGTAGAACGTGATCCGCTACTTGGCGAATTGCATTGCGAGAATGTGTTCCGTTACGTGATAGATGTAACACATTCTATCTGTATTATGGTCAAATCCAGACGAGAAAATGGGATTTTCCCCCCAAATTGGTGTTGCCTATATATATATATATATATATATAGATAGATAGATAGATAGATACAGATTTCAAAATTCAAGAAATTTAGGCGGCGCGATTCGCGCCGATGGGTAGTATGTACCACAGCAATAGATGCTATAGTGAACACATTTTGTGTACAACATGTCGTCGTTGCGTTGTAGAACGTGATCCGCTACTTGGCGAATTGCATTGCGAGAATGTGCTCTGTTACGTGACAGATGGAACACATCTATCAGTACATTGGTGAGATAACACATTACACATGGTACCCGAGATGTTGTCATCAAAACCCTGTTCGGTTTGGGTTTTGAGAGAGATTTTTAAATGTAATAAGTAGAGAGATATATAGAAAAAATTCATTAGAGACCGTGTACAGAGGTTTTGAGTTCTTTAAACTACTAGTGATGTATACTATATATAGATACACACTATTATTTGTATCTCTGTGTGTGTGTGGAGAGAGAGAGAGAGAGAGAGAGAGAGAGAGAGAAGCTAGCATGGCTCAATCATCTGCATGTTCATTCGTCCTCCCTCTGAAATCGTCTCTCCACATTCGAGGTGTGGTTTCCCTTGACTAATTTCATCCCTTCTTATCGGATTTTGCATTTTACAATTCTTTCTTCAAAGTCACTAACTTATATACTTTTATGGCTTGTTTTGGTTTATGTATTTAATTAATGTAGTATTCACTAAGTGATCTAGTGTGCACATTTCCAATCATAACTAATAGTAGTATCCAGTGTTCTAATAGTCGGCCGCCTAATTTTGGCTTAGCTAGGCACTAAACGGTGGTCCAACGCCTAGATTAGACAGCCGATGAGTCGGCGCCTAAGCACTAGGCGCTCCTTTTCCGCCCGACGTAGAACATTTGTTAGTACCCTAATACAGTATCCAAATTCCCATGTCTCTGCTCCTTTGGCAATCTTTGAATTTCTTGCACTTATGCAGGAGGGGGCTCTGTAACACAACTTCAACTCCTAGCTGCAAAGCGGATTCAAAATCCTAAACATCGGCAAAGCTTGAAGAACCCTTCGAGCGAGAGAAAAACAACTATATGGTGCAAGTTGTCGGAAAGCAAGTACCCCTCGGAAGAACCCGAGGATGAGCATGTCGAAGGATCGTTTCGAAAGCACGATGTATGGAAGCAATTGAACGGCTTGTACAAGTTTTCGCGTCCATACGTCGTTATGAACACTGTGAGTACTTCCCCGAGTTCGTTCAATTCTGCAACTAGAAAATTCGAGAGAAATAGTTGTACCAAGAACACTAAAAATACAATGGGCAGATACCACATTAATACACATTTTGTGCGACTTTCGATCTAGAATGACATGAACATGTACTTTTAATGATGCCCCACTACATTTGAATTCTGGCTCCGCCACCAACAGAGTGTGTGGATCAGACTTTTTCTTAGCTCGACAACCTAAGGAATTTATTAGTCTTTGAAAGAGGATGATGATCATCCAAACGACACGTTAGAGTGAGAAGAAGTTTGCTTTGAGTTCGGCTTATATGAGTTTACCCGCTTTGTCTGATCAGCTTGTAGCAATACCATCAATTTCTCTTCTACCGTTGAAATCAACTGCCGATCTTTCTCTTCCGTTCGTTGCGGGCTTATTCCAGGTAAGTTTTAGTAGTTAACGAAGCCTAGTTTCATTTGACTTGTTACTGTCAAGGTTCTGAATACGGAACCGGCTGCTAGAGTATCGGTTTTTCTACCGGTACGGGATTCAAAACCTTGTGTGTTACAGTAGTGAACATCTTCCGTTCCTATCGCAGGCATTAGTGCCATCAATAATGATGAACCTCTACGCGGTGGGACTTAATCAGCTGACTGATGTAGAAATAGACAAGGTAACCGAACACTTACAGAGAGATCAAAACATCCAATATTGACAGATAAATTTTCCCATGTAGTATGTATTAATTCTACTTTTCTTTTGGTTGCCTGTATTTAGCTTATTGTTTTCTGTATCTAGGTGAACAAACCTTATCTTCCGCTAGTGTCCGGGGAAATTTCGACGGAGTTTGGAATAGCAATTACCTCCACATATCTCTTAACGGTTCGTAAATCCTGTTGCCAGGAAGATAAACGTTCAAGTCTCAAACAACAACCGGACTTTTGCCAGTAGCAGCACTCGAAGAGTTCTTGTATACTCTTTGAAGCTCTATCAACGCGTTTCTTTTCATGTTGTGCTGATTTAATGTTTTTATCATATTTCAGAGTTTCGCAATGGGAGTCATATTTCAATCCCCACCATTGCTTTCTGCCCTTCTTGTAAGGTTTCTACTGATGACTGCATATTCTGTTCAGGTAAATTGCACCCCTTCACTCTCCATATTCACCTATTGGTAATCACAGGAGTTCACTTTCGAACAAATTTTTGTTCCCAAAAAAAAAAAACTTTGGAACTTATTAACACAAACCATGAATGTGGAGCGTCGATCTGTTACAACATAAGAAGCTATTGCTATTTCAAGATAAAGATTAATAGGATGACAACTCCAAAGCTGTCCATCCGCAAGAGCTTTACAATTGGTGATGACAATACAACTAGCTTGAGCTTCAAGCACTCAATTTCTTGGACCCGACGAACAGGGAATTTCCCCAAGTCCTCCGTATGAAAGCCATCCTCGTTACTTCCCAATGTGAATAACAGAACAGTCATGGAATAACAAACAACAATACCACAACACAACAAAGCCGTTCCTAGCCAAGAAAAGAAATTGAAGCTACAAGAATACACATTAAAAAACAAAAAACTTCAATTGAAATCAAGCCCCAGAAGTGCCTTCAAAAGGCCTAGGAGATGAAGTGTTGAAGAGCATCAGGCTTTGGTATCCAAAGTGAAACGGATACTAGTTTGAATCGTGAGTGTCTAGATAGAACATGGTTAGCCGGTAAACAGTTGAGTACTGCTACACAGTTTAATTTGCAGGATTAGAGCTTGGATGTTACTTCGCTATCAAGTATCAACAACAAAATAAATTCGGACTATCAGTGTATGTACTCAACACCACTAAAAACATGAATAGTAGCCCATTAGACGGCAAAAGAAATGGCTAGAAGCCCCGTACATAATGTAGAAGAGTAGTAGCAAGAACTAGAAAGCTGGAACTCGAACATTAATTCAACAATAATCATTGTCGTTCAAATGGATGAGGGCAATGCAGCAACAAATCTTTCAAATACAACGGGTTTGTCATCATCAAATTCGAAGTTGAAGGAAGATCTTTACTAAACAAGTTGAGATGAATAGCATCGACAAATAGGTGGCACGGTCGCGGAGGCTACGGTGGGCAAAGGGAAGAAATTTAGGTTAATCTGGTAGATAAAGAACATTCACTTGAATGGAATGTCAAACCGTCATTTGGTTCGTTAAAAGAAAATGATAGAATGCACAATACGAATCAAATCTTCATTTAATATTTTAGGTGGCTGGGCCTTCCACCATTGTAGGACACAGTGGGTAAAGGTAATAAATTGAGGCTAATAAACTTAAGGTTGTGTTGGGTTCACTAGAATGGAATGTTCAACCCATCATTTGGTTTTTTAAAAGAAAATGACATAATGCACATTACGAATGGAATCACCGATCAACAATTTAGGTGAATTGCCCTTCCATTGCTAAGCCAAGGAATGACGATAGTGTTGCTTTCCTAAATCATTCTAGACACCTAGACACTACCTTTTTACCGGAATCATTAATACCACTTGCACATTTCCACAATAAGACATCAATTTCGCAAGAAGTTAATGTTGTATTTGGATGAGTCTTGAGAAATTTTTTGGGATTATGAGTGGAGAGAGAAATAGAGTAATAATTGGAAGTAGGGGTAATGAGTGGGGAGAGATAAAGAGAGAAATGAGAATAATGATTGGAGATAGGGGTAATGAGTGGAGAGTAATAATTGAAAGTAGGAGTAATGAGTATTTTTTGAGTTGGACATTTTTTTCCAAAAACCAAACTGAACAAGGCATAAATTATATAAGTACAGCCTAGATGTTATGTCCAACGGGTTGCCAAACCTAAGGACGACAAGGCAGCAAGTTCTCTTGATGTGAATACTTGTATCCAAACTTATTAGTACAGAGCAGCACCGATGAAAGCCCCAAAGGTTTTAGCACAGGATTAGCAACAAGATATAGAGGATTGAGGCTAGGGATGCAAAAAATATTGCCGAACCAAAAAAACCTCAATTTGAGGCAATGAAAGTAGGAAAGAGATAGGTCACATCGGTTCCTTCCAAGTGGGTCCAAAGGGGAAGATTGTTAATGAGTGGAGATTTTTATACCGTCATTGCCAAGTGCCAATAAATGGTTCATACCAGGAACCCATATGTCCAAATATATGTCCCAACCTACAGATATGAAACCTATCTATGAGAACTCAATCATGCTTCATAGGTTAAACTCCAACCATTATGAGTCCGCCCTAGCCATTTGTGTATGATCAAGGACATAATAATATAATATTAGTTCAACATACATCACTAACCAGCGTCCTATATACATCAACATATGTAAGTATCAAAAAAGGATATGTGGATTTGCAACCTCCAAAAACCTTTAAATATAGACGCTCATGTGATACACAAGTCATACAATTATTAATCTACAAAAGAAGGAATACAGTCATTTCTATGTTGAAAATATACCTGATAACTCTTTGAACTTTCACCTCAAGAAGCTTCACAGTGTCTCCGAATCCGTCCTCCGTGATTAGGAGACACGAGGGTTTCGATGTAGTTGCCTCCAACCGTATATTTAGTTGGAATGCCACAAACCACCATGTCCCTCAGTGTCTCCTTTTTAGGATTGTACACTACTAGTTTCTCTAGACTAGATTCATCTATTATCCCTACCCCGTTAACTTCTTCTATCATTTCAGATGTTCTCAATACAAATTCCTCTTCTGCTGCCAAATACAACACATCCTCTAAACCCATCCAGTGCTTAGTCATCGTAAATTTGGTCCACGACTCTCTTACCCCGTACTTCTTCATCATCCAAACTTCAATTACATCACCTTCAAAGGGCAAAACAACCAAACAGAGACAACTCCCAAGTACCAACGGGCCCAACTTATAATTATCAAAGGAAGTAGGCAGGGGCACTTCCCTAAAAACCTCATCCCACAAATCAAAAGCAACGACAACTTTAGAACCACTACTAGGGCTCCGCCAAAGCCAATGGAGACGCTCATTAAAATAAATGCCATGAAGAAGACCCTCTGGGATATAATGTGAATCTTGAATTCTCCTCCAAGCATCAATTTTCAGTGAATAGACAGCCCCATTATTAATATAATCATAGCCATTAGAATCAATAATAGGACGGGTAAAGAGCATCACAACCTTGTAATCATCCGTAGACGAGTCGTAACCCAATCCATGTTGAAAAACGTGGGGATCTTCATACAAACAGAGGTCAGCCAGAGGCGATTGGGGCAGTTTCTTACATTCTCTAGTGAATGGATTCAACAAGAAGAGGCTGAGAGAAACACCTTGATCAGAAACCAGAACCAAGCCATTGCAGGAGCCCCAACCGCAGACCGGATTGCAGGAGCCCCAAACGCGGACCGGATTGCCGGGGCGTTCCCCGGGGAGCGTGAAATCAATCTTTTCCGCGGTGGGATTCGCGGCGGCGAAGTCGACGGAGAAGAGAGCGTGGGAGCTGGAAATGAGAATGGTTTTTTGAGGTTTGTTTGGGGTACCGGATATGTGGAGGTGGGTTTCGGCGAAACCGGGGGAGGAGATTAGGGAATTCCACGAGGGTGAGACGCACTTGAATCGGCAGAGGGACTTGATGGGCAGTCGAGAGAGTACGTCGCCGATGATCTCCGGTGGAAGGTTTCTCCAGATGGAATGGTCGATAATGGTCTTAGTCCGCGTCATCTTCAGAAATTTGATTTGCAGATGCTTTCTGATTCTAGGGTTCTTGTGTAGGGTGAAAGAGAGGTATACGGGCAACGATCGTATGATAACGAGTCGTTAACTAGTGCTTCATGAAGTTACTGCTTCCATTTTCACGGAAGTGAATCATTTTAAACCTTTGAACTATTATTGTTAGGTCATTACTTTCAAGGTCGGTCTTAGAATGAATTGAGATACGTGCAAGTTGATTTGAATATTCGATTATCAAAATAGATAAGGGGTATTTCATTTCTCGTCCGTCCAAAAAGTCTGATTGCACACAATTTAATTTGGTTATGTCCGGTCATTGTCTTTAAGGCACCGAAATTAACCGAGATGTGCGCAAACTAGCTCAGACATTCGATTTTCAAAAAAGATAAGGAGTAGTTCATTTCTCATCCGAAAAGTCTGATTGCACACAATTTAATGAGAGTTATGTCCGGTCGTTATATTTAGGACTTCAAAATTAGTCGAGGTGCACACAAATTGACACGGATATCTTTTTTTTTTTTTTTTTGCCACAACGATAACAGATAGTATTACAAAAACCAATAACGAACGTTAAGCGCAAGACCCGTCCCAACAAAGAGGATCGAGTAACCACAACGACAGGAATGCAGTCCAAAGACAAGACCCCGGACCATTCATACCTTTTCCAGCCAACACATGAGCAACCTTGTTACTAGCCCTACGTACAAAAGAGTAATTATAGCAGTGGAAATTTCTACTCAAAACTTGAATATCATGAATAATGACCTCCACCTCTTGACTCATAGCTACTTTGCCATGAAGCATATTCACCATAAACTGAGCATCACTTTCTATAAGTATTGACCCTAACCCAAGATGTGATCCCAACAAAATACCATGCCGAAATGCCAAAACTTCTGCAACTAAAGAACTTGCGCACCACGGGGAAACCCCAATCGAGGCAGCAACAAACAAGCCTCTGGAATCCCGAATCACAATGCCATAACCCCCTTTCGACTCCCCTTTCTTCCATGACCCATCCACATTAATCTTGAACATCCCGTCCGCGCGGCTTCCTTCATGAGTTAGAGCTTCCTTCCCCATTCAAAATCACAGTTGTAGTATCCATAGAATTTCCAGAAGAAAACTCATGAAAGTACTCAACGGCCTTCTTGCAAACCGACCAAGGAAGAGAGAGCTTATGTTCAAAAAGAACCCCATTTCTACGCTTCCAAATGTACCACATAAGCACCGCCGCCAATGACAGACACCATTCCTTATTTGCATGCCTCTGCCACCATAGATCCATAACATCCCACAAGTCTTTAAAAGAATTGACATGAACAGCCCTTGTACCTATTTTCAAAGGCGACAAACTCCACACCTGCCTGGCTAGGGGACAAGCACAAAGAAGATGAACAATGGATTCTTGGTCGCCGCCACAAACCAAACAACTAGAATCCCCCACCACCTTCCTCCGCTGTAACACTTTCCTCGTTGGTAGGATTTCATGGCAACATTTTCACAAAAAATGCTAAATTTTCTTAGGAATATTGAGTCGCCAAATAACCTTCCACGCCTCCTCCTTCACCTCCAATGATCTAATCCCTCCCTCATCTTCATTCCTCACTAACCTTTGGCTTTTCCATTCCAAAGCAAATAAATAGCCTTAACTGACATTGTAAATACCCGAATTAGAATGATGCCACACTACTCTATCAACCTTGTTTGTCCACGATAACGGATATCTGCTTATCAAAAAAGATAAGGAGTAGTTCATTTCTCGTCGGATAAGCCTGATTGCACACAAGTTTTTGTGGAACTCACCCCAAATTTCACATAGATGATTTTCGCCCAATGAAATCTAAACACTTTGCCATTTTTGATTGAACTAATTTTTTTTTTCGTAGACCCTTAAAAGATCAAAGAGCGGTTCAAATTATTTTTATGGTATGCTCCCACAAAAAGATCTGTGCTACTGGTACCCAAAAAATGGGTACCAAAAATGTACAATGTCTTATGGGGTCCACTTTTAAGTCCTACACGAATAATTAAAATAGTTCATTAATTTTAAGATAATTTTTCGAGTGAATCCCCGAATTCTGAAAAAAAAAATTGAAAGATTAGATCAACCATTTACACATACTCAATTTAGCTGATTTTTTTTTCAAAGTCACTCAAAAAAATATTTTAAAATTAATGAATGATATGCAGTGTTTGTGTGGAACCCAAAAGTGAATCTCACAGACCGTTGTACACTTTCGATACCCTTTTATTTTGGTAGCCATAGTGGAGTTCGAGTTCGTGTATTAATATTTTTGCATATCAGATTTTGTGTGTCCAGATTACTGTCTTGGGGTACTCTACTCCTAATCATTGATTAAATTTAAAATATTTTTTGAATGATCCCATAAAAAATTAAATTAATCCAAGGCTCCGTTTGTTTGAACGTAAAATATTTTTCGGTAAAATGTTTTACCTATTTTCAGGTGTTTGTTTGTGTAAAAAATAAAGAAAATATTTTACATGTAAAACATTTTCCATCAATTGGATGAAAATGATTTACCCTTAAATCTTCCGTAAGCTATTTTTCAAAATAAACCCATTGCTTTCTACTGCAATTCTCACTACTCGGTTTCCTCAATCGTTAGTCCTAACCTACGATCAATTCCAATAATCTAAGATCTCTCCACAGTTTAAGCCTCTCCCTCTTTCTCTACACTATTTTGTTAATTTCAGAAAATATTTTCAAATACCAACCAAACATCGAAAAATAAAAGTTTGAAATTTATTTTCTGAAAAAATATTTTACATCAAAACAAATGGAGCCTAATTGTAAGGGTTAAATCCAATTTTCTAACTTTTCAAGAATCATACAAAAAGCGTGAGCAATTCTCGAATGCTGAAAAATTGAAGAGCAATGCCATTGATAATATGCATTTTGACACTTGTTTAGTCACAAGTTTGGTGGGTTCCACACAAGTGAAGTGTCGCTAGACTTTCCTAAAAGTAAATGATAATGCAAGGAACATGCATGTTCTAGCATATATTTTAAAAAAAAACAAAAAACAAAAACAGAACTATAGTTATCACCATTCTTCCAAACCTTTTTTCTTCAGTTTTCCGCAATTTTTTTTTAGCTTTTCGTCTTATGATTTTTTGGATTAATCCTCGTCTCAATAAGAGAAATAAGAAAAGTAAAAAAAAAAATGGACCGAAGTCCAAAAAAATTCATGTAAGACATACTTTTATACTTCTTCCGTTGAATCAGATGATTAATTCCAAAAAAAAAAAAATGTACGAATAGTAATCTAACAAATATCTGTCTCTATCTCTATCTATCTATAAACAAAAGAACTTAGGTTTCCTCTGTGATAAAGTACCGATGCCTGCTTGAATTTGTTGCAGCTTCCCTTACTCAGATGGAAAAGAAACGCCTTCCTCGCTGCAATATGCATATTGATTCCCAGGGCAATGGACAACGTAGCTACCTTCATACACATTCAGGTACTTACCAATCATACTCTCGTATTACGGTCTGATCCCCTCTGTCCCGAAAACGTCTATGCCGAGGGATTTTTCGGCCGTTGAATTATGTGAATTTTATTTTACGTTTTAAAACCAACGGCCTAAAAATCCATTGGCACAAAAGATCCTGTCACTCTTGTACTAAGGAGATTTCTTTGCAAGAATTTGATGGAGGTTAAATTAATCTGCAGAAATATGCGCTCGGCCGACCGATTGTGTTTACAAGATCATTGATATTTGCAGTTGCTTTCATGAGCTTGTTCTCCACTATTATTGCTCTGTCCAAGGTAACTCGTGATTCGCATTATATTTGTAGACCCGCGAGATGGCTTTTTAATTCTCAGCCGTTGGATTAGATCCAACGGCGTATAAAAGAGGTCTGGACCAAAGCTCCCATCCAGGAGTCAGGTCTGGACCAAAGCTCCCATCTAGGAGTCCTGACTTAGAGCATCTCCAATCCATCTCAATTTCCTCCAAAATAGAGGATGGATGTAACACATTGAGGAGAAATTTTATAATTTATTCTATTTTTTTTTCACTTTTTGTATTTTTTGAGAGAATCTTTGAGGGACCCATTGTCCTTTTTAGAATTTTGGAGGAATTTTGTACTCCAAATTTACTTTTGGTCCTCCATTTTTAGAGGACCAAATTTACTTTTGGAGGACCAAACTCTAAACAGGACGGTGGGTCCCTCAAAAATTCTCCCAAAAATTACAAAAAGTGAAGAAAAAAGATAATAAATTATAAAATCTCCCCTTAATGTGTCACATCCATCCTCTATTTTGGAGAAATAGAGTTGGATTGGAGATGCTCTTAAAACCAACTGATATATATATATATATATATATATATATATATATACATATACACACACACACACACACACACACACCACAGATCCAGTGAGAGATCCATTACCAGTCTACTGTGCGGACCTCCCCTTTCCAGATCAAATTGCGACTATCCGAACCGCTCAATGTGTTCAAAACGTGATTTTAAGGGTACCCGCGTGAAATCAGCAAAAAAAATGATCGGGAAGGGCTTGATCTGAGCAATTTTTGCTGAACCGTTCAATAAAAAATTGCTCGGATCAAGCCCTTTCCGATCATTTTTTTGCTGATTTCTAGCGAGTACCCTTAAAATCACGTTCTGATCACTTTAAGCGGCTCGGATCGTCCCAATTCGATCGGAAAATGGGAGTCCGCAAGGAAAACCCGTGCAGGATCCCTTAAGAGAACCGGACTAATATATATATATATATATATATATATATATAGGGGCCGGTTCTAGGGACAATACATTTGACAACACTTTTGACAACACATTTTTCAGAGCCTCACGTAAATAATCGGAGCCGTTCAATTTGTTTAAAACATGTTTTTAAAGGTTCTCATAAAAAATCAACTCATTTAGATATTGATAAGGGCTTGATCGGCTCATTCAATTTTATCCTGTCAAATTTGATAAAAATCAATTAAATGAACCGATCAAGCCCTTACCGATATCCAAATGAGTTGATTTTTTATGGAACCCCTTAAAAACATGTTTTAAATATATTGAATGGCTCCGATCAATTGTATGAAGGTCCCACGTGGAATTTTGAAAAATCTGTTGTCAAAAGTATTGTCAAATGTATTGTCCCTAGAACCGGCCCCATATATATATATATATATATATATATATATATGTTTATTATCCCATTCTAGTAGCGGTTAAAAAAAACGTTGTTGTAAACCTCCTATTTTAGCACTTTTTACAAGTGCCGGTAGGAAAAGCGTTGGTGTTGACCAAATTTCTTGTAGTGCGTTGGATTATATCCAACGGCGTAGAAGAGAGGTCTGGACCAAAGCTCCCATCCGGGAGTCCTGACTTGAAAACAACTGATATATATATATATATATATATATATATATATATATATAAATAGGAAAATGATATTGGCACTTCAAAAATTGATGGAGGCACTCCAAAAAATAAAGGAAAGTAGCTTTGGAGTTATACTGATTTTGAAGTCCCTGCATCAATTTTTGGATTGCCAATATCAATTTTCTTTAAAGTGAGGGATCTCTCATTTTAACAAAATGAGGGACTTTCATTTTCTGATCAAAATTTGAAAATCCGAGCCGCTCAATGTGTGCAGAATGTGATTTTAAGGGTACCCGTGAGAAATCAGCAAAAAAAATGACCGGGAAGGGCTTCATCCGAGCAGTTTTTTTTAATTGTTCAATGAAAACTGCTCGGATGAAGCCCTTCCCGGTCATTTTTTTTGCTGACTTCACGCGATGATCTTTAAAATCACGTTCTGATCACTTTGAGCAGCTCGGATCATCGAAATTCAATCAGGAATGAGAGTCTCGCATTTTAATAAAATGAAAAATCCCTCACCGGAACCTAACTCATATATATATATATATACCAAGACATTTTAATATTTGTGACACAATATTTGGGAAGGGGAATAGTGTATTTGGGTGGCAAATTAGGCAAACTGATGTGACAACGTGTGCGAGCATACTGGGAGCGTCCGGCAGACAGCGACGAGACTTAAGGCTGCTAGTTGGTGAGCGTAAATTATGCAAGAGACTTAAGGCTGCTCGCGCATGAGCGAAAATTATGCGAGGCACCCTAATATCTTATGACTGATAAATGTTACTAGAATATTGGCGAAGAAATTTCGTAGTGAATGGAGTTTTAAAAGATCGCGCACAAGGGGGACTGTATGGGCATACAATGGAATATTGACCTCCAAGTAACCTAGTCAAATAAAGAAGTAAATCCTAGACAATCAAGGGGATATATACAAAAAAAAAAATGCATTGATATCCAATAAAAGTGTATTGATATTTGTGAAATTGTATTAATATCGGTGAGATATGCATTGATATCCGAACATATTTGGAAGTATATGTTTATTATCCTCCGCTTAGTCGGCAATAATTCACAAAAATAATGGCAAAAAATTAACTAATGCAAAAAAATTTAAATAAGAACAAATAAATTATTCGACCAAAATAGACAGACAAGTTTATTTACGTAGAACTAATTATTATTTTGCATTTAAATGGTGTTGTAACAGGACATAGAAGATGTGGATGGCGATAGAGAGCATGGAATTCAATCATTGGCAGTCATCCTTGGGAAAGAAAAAGTTAGCAAAACAATCCGGTTTGGCCTAATAAAAATATTGGATTATTTTTTTTTATCTTTATTCCAAAAAAATCGCTTTTTTTAGTTTTGAATCAGATTTTTGTAGATTATGTGTTCATCTTGATAGAGGAATCTACAAGGTAGGACAAAAAAATTAATCTAAGTTTTTCTAGGCCAAACCGGGTTCTGTCCGTTTTCTAACCTTTTTGCCAAAACAGTAGCTGATAAGAGGACAGGGGCAGTAATGCTACTACATACACACCACATTTGCATAGATTCAATCACACTTCTCTCACGTACATGTAGCCCCCACGTATATATGGCGGTATGGAATCTGTGCAAATGTCTGTGTGTACCAATCGTTTCCTTTGCGGATATTCAAAAATGATCTTATGAACTTGAAAAACATTGTTTGGCGAAACCCACCTCTCCATCTTTCCTCCCACCCAAAGATTTTGGCATCCAAACATAGCATTTTCTCACAAGTTTTTTTTTTTTTTGGGGGCTTGTTTGGAAAGGTATTTTGGCTTTGCATTAGCATGCTACTGATCGGATATGGATCTGCAATGGCGATTGGAGCTTCTTCTTCCTACTCAACCAGCAAGCTTGTCACCGTACGTCATACAACTCAACAAAAACCATGCCAGTAGTCAGATATATTTTTCTTTACTCTACTCTCAATATGGCTTTTTAAGGGCCTCCCTAAAAAGGCTTGAGGTCGATAGGCCTCACGCCTTAATGTTTTGTCTGCGTGAATCAAAATCATCGCGTCTCGAATAACATAAGTCGTTATACTACCTGGCTTCTTCTTCTCTTTTTTTTATTGTTTCAGGTGTTCGGCCACTGTGTGCTAGCTTCAACTCTTTGGCTTCGAGCTTGGTCTGTCGATCTTGACAAGAAGGGATCAATCAGTTCATTTTACATGCTCGTATGGCAGGCAAGTGATCGAATTACTTCTGGTCAAGTAAAGAGTTTTAACAGTGTGATATCGATCTAGCAAAAATTAAGTACTAACTAAAATAAGTACTTTGTTTTTTGAATTAAACGTGATGTATTGATAGAGAGAAGAATGACCTGCCTCGTAAAACGAAAAATAAGTGCTTAAAAAATAAAAATCTTAGCGGAACGGGGCCTAATTAATTTGTGATTTTACTTATGAAGTAGAGTAACCGGGGTTGGACTCGTCGCTCTCGATCGACTAGTCGTGAGCCCTGGTCTATGTCAATTAATATTAGCTTAATCTTATTCTAAATTTAATCATTTCACTTTATTCTATATATTTCGCAGCTAGTCTATGCCGAGTACCTGCTTATTCCTTTCATACGTTGAGACAAGTCGTTTCTCTGGACGCCTAAAGCCGCCCACGATTTTGCAGCTATATTTCTCTTGGTTTAATCTGCAGTTCTGTTAGACGTTAACGTTTTCCTTCTCCTTTTTCTTTTTCTTTTTTTTTTTTTAATGTTAGTAAACATGTTTTTAGCTTAGAATGGTCCGAGGAGAGAACAATAATAAAAACTATTTTAATTCTCCTAATATTGACTTTTCCTAGCGTTGAGGAAATCCAATGTTGACGCGGATGTAGTGACCCTCTGTATTTCAGAGAACACTAGCTCCGTAGTGTGGTTGGTTCCTTATTCTCCTTCTTAAGGGAGAGATCCTGAGTTCGAGTCTTCATGGAGGAGGTGTTCGACTCCCGTTGTATTTTAAAAGAGATTTGCCGACCATATGACCTTGTTGAGATGTGCTTAATTAAATGGGGTTCTGCCTTGGGTGGATGAAAAGGGGTGCTGGGAGGGGTTCGAGCTTCTGCACAACTCCAAATATTCTTTTTAATTGTATACTAGTTTTTCAGGTTCATTCAGGAAAGTTCTATAAAATTGGCCCTTGCATGAAGAAAAAAAAATCTTGAAATAGACATATATATTAGTGGAAAAAACGAGCTAGACCGCTGAAGAAGGTGCACCTGCCAAAGCCAACATAGGGCATAAACTCATTTTCAATGCTTTCTAATCAGTGGGCATGTCACTTGCCATGGTTCGAGGCAAGGCCGGTCCGGGGCAAGCCCCACAAGTCTTCGGGCCGGGGCAAACAAAAAAAAGAAAAACTTATGTATAAGTATAAAAATGTTTACATTAGTAGCACAAAGAGTTTGATTGGTATTGTGGTCATTGACGAGCTGACAAAGCTCCGAGCTGTTGAGTTTGAATCCTGGCGCCCTACCCTCTCTATTTTTGATCTGCTCTATTTTGCAAAAAACTACTCCTCAGATGCTCCAAAAATCTCCAAAATCAAACCACATAAAACCCCGCCAATCCATTTCCCTCCAAAGATCAAGTTTTTAATCTCTCTCTTGAAAAATATAAAAGCCCCAAAGCTTTGGGTTTTGTTCTTAACATTGTTTGGACTTTGAATATAAATCATTTCTGTTAAAATAATATTATTTCTTCCCAATTTATAATTTCAGTAGGCATTTTTTTTTTATCTCAATTGAAAATGAGGCGCCGTTCCATTAAAATCATTTTTGGGCATTTGCAGCTTTTTTAAATTTCTATGTTTTTCGAGACAAGTCATTCTTCTCACATATATCAACTAAAAAGTCCAAAAAGCCAAAAAATCAAAAGTCCCAAGTTCTTGGATAATTAAAATACAATGACTCAATTGAAAATTTTGTTTCAAAAAATGCAAGGAGAAGTTGTTTTCTTTGAAGCGGATCGGGCTAATCATAAAACACTATAACCGGAGTTTACATTTTGATGTTGATTTTTTTTTTTTTAATGTTATTCAAGTTAAAAGAACAATGTAATTTTGATTATTTTTTTTTTGTACTTGTATATTTTTTAATGTTGTATGACTTAATAGTAGGTGGGCAACAGAATATGAAGTTGGGCTAGGGCAACCCAAATATCGGGGCCGGCACTGGTTCGAGGCATGTTGTGGCACTGAATTGAAAAAAAAAAAAAACAAAAAAAACAAGCCACCTAAAGTAGGGAAGTTTTCTACACTGCTATTTTACATATTTGTTCTGCAAATATTAGAAATTTGCCCCAAAGGTGTCTTGAAAATTTTAGTCCTTGCCATCAAAAACCATATATGAAACACTCTAATATATCTTGGCCTCATATCTGGCACTTGCAATATTTTGGCATTTGCTAAAACTTCGGCCGCGAAACATTTGTGTGATACCAATAAGTATTCAATACTCTTAAAATAATGCGCCAATGATCTTACGTAGATCCTACCTTCTTTGTATTAGTTGACCTAAGTCGCACTCTTAGTACTGTCAGGGAAGGGTTAGCTAGGCCTCTAAAACCATTCTTCCGCATAAAAGAAGGCAATATTTTTCTTTGTTGCAAACTGATCATAGCTCCAATGCAACCTCAACGTCTTCAGACTTCAATAGCCTCTGCTTTAGGGAGCGTTATTAACTGATCTTGGCAGGTGATCTAGATATTGCTATTCGAGGAAGCATAGGCAATAGAAGGGTAAACAAACTTTCGCGGTTCGTAGTCAAAACTCCACACCAATCAAGTTTCGTTTCTTCATTTCTTCATTTTGAAGAATTTTCCTCCCCCAACCATACTTCATTTAGATTATTTAAAAAAAATAAGGCATCGCTTTTGATTCTCCATATGGGAATCATTCAAAAAAATGAGGAACCATCTTCATTTCATTTTTAGATCGAGACTTTTAACATGGTATGCATATAATGCTATAATGAATGTGTATATCATAAAATTAATACAATAAGAAAGATATTCACAAGACCTTTATAATGAGACGAGCGATCAATACATTCAAATCGTACACATTTTAAAATGAACTTTGTCGAAGGAAAAGTAAAGCTTTGGAGAAAAATAAATAGTAAATTTTTGAAGAAATGAAGAATGGTGGTCAAAGTTGATGTGAATAGTTTTCTCCCACGAAATCACTTTGAGTTAAGGGGGGTGTTTGGCACCCTACTTATTGCATTTTCAAATTTTGAGTGTTTGGCAAGGGCCAACCAAAACACATTTTCCAGAATGCTTTATCCAAATTGTGGTTTAGAGATGAGAAGCGAAAAAGATGGTAGGAGGAGCTTTTTGACTTCTCATTTTTGACTTTTTTTATTTTGGTTAATAAAAAGACCTACAGAATACATTCTGTATATATCTTCTAAACACTAATCATGTTACAAAATACATTCCGTACATAGCATTTAAACACTCTACCAAATTTAAAATATATATTGACCATAATTCATAAAGCCAAAAAATCAAAAAAGTTGAAAATAAAAAACCAAAAAGTAGGCTCCCCAAACCCCATAAACTATTTTGACTCTTCAAAATAAAGAGTTGGGTTGTAGTCGATGTTCTAACTAGGACACTGTGACTGTGAGGTCCACAGTACAACTCTTAGGTACTTTTTGAGGATCAAACTGTAATACTTGGAAGTTAATGGGTTAAAATTTGTATGAAGCTAAAGAATACGACTCCGTGTGCTTGTGTGAGTGCTAGATTCGTAATCGATCAGCATCAGAAGCAGTTGAGAATCGAGTCATTAGCTCCGGCAGCTATCGGCGGCTCCGGCAACGGTGAGATCAGGCACTTCTCTCTCTCTCTCTCTCTCTCTCTCTCTCTCTCTCTCTCTCTCTCTCAATATACATGTGTGTGTGCCGTTTGTTTGTTTTTTTATAACTCAGTTGTTTACGCGCATTTCGACTAGTTTAGGGACCAATTCCATTGCCCATTTGCAGGGGTCTCAATTAAAATCAGAGCAAAGCTTTTTATAGATTAACCCCAAAGGAGTCGATAACACCTTAGGGGTTTCGAACTGAGACGTAAATTACAGCGGGGTTGGCCTGCTCCTTATGTGTAATTTAGATGTTTAAGGCATTATATTTTTGTATTCTTGTAAACGAAAGTAGTAACATTTTTCTAGCATTTTATTTTTGGGTTCGGAAATGGGAAATGATGTACGCGAAGCTGAATCAAACATAAACCGATTAATCTGAGATACCATTAATAGAAGAATTTATCTTTTCCAGTAGTATTTGGTTACAAGTGTAGGAAAATGCTAGTACAATGGATGGAAATCATGTATGCACCTTGTCTTTCAATGTTCTTATAAATCAAGGAGACAAAGGACTAGATCATGCCAGACGTATCAAATTGGCGAAAAAGAAGTGTCCCATTGTAGCAAATTATGTAGAAGTGGCAGAATGGCTTGAGGTTGTTTGCAAAATACTTTTTGTTGAAACTCCTGTTTTAATCCCCTTTTGTGATATAAATATAGATGGCATTGAGAGGCGCTTGGCAACTTCAGAAGCTAATTGTGAGCTATTGTGATTGGGGAGGAAGTAGCAGGGGTATCAGGTAAGCTTTGTTACCGTAAGTAATTTCAACCGTATTGATTACAAAATTATGCAGTTTTTGTTTTTTGCTGCGCAAACGCACTCCCAGTAAAACAAGTATAGTTGCACTACCCATTTGAAATTTGGTTCATATTCTTTTGTTCTTTATGGTTTTCCCCACCGCAGAGTAAATGCCTTCTCTCTCCCTTCACATTTTTCAAGAGGATGGCGGACTTCTTTATCGTGGTCTTAACTATCCTTTTTATTGGGAATGAATATATAATTTTGTGCTATCCGTCCCAGAGATTTGTATATCTTTAATTTCTGCATTATTTTTTTAGTATGTAAGACTATGATTTGGAGTAAATAGTAAATACATGTAGATAGATAGATAGATAGATTGCTATATGGGTAGAAGATAGATAGTAAAATTCATTATTACCAAGGGAAGTTCAGAGATTCATATAATGCTGCAATGGAGGAAATCTAAGGAACAATAAATAGCACACTGGACAAAGATAAAAGTATGAGCCTACCCAATGGGTTAGGCACACCCATAAAAATGAGGAATGGTAGTAGTCAAAGGGGGAAAGCAAGGTTTTGAATCCCGTACCATACCAGTATTGACCAAAATCCGGTACCCTACATCTTTAATTTCGTTTCGGCAGTACCGGTCAATACCAGACGGTATTGGACTACGTGTTAATTTATTTTACTAGATGGTACCGGTCAATACCGGATGGTACTGGTCAATACCGGACGGTACCAGACAATTTTTAAAATGAATTTTTGTTTTTAATAGTAAATGAATATATTATACATGCGGGTAAATAACACTAATAGCGACGAATCCGAAACGATACCTGGTATTTCACCAGTACCGGTACGTACCTTACCAGCAAGAAAACTGGTACTCTAGCCGGTACAGTATTCAGAACCTTGGGGGATAGAGTGATTCTCAATCATCTTTAGCTTTGAAGTTATTTCAGCTTGTTATTCACATTGAATCTGTGTTCTTGAAAAAAAAAATGATGAAATCTGGTGCTTATGTTATAGGGCATTTATGGAATCCAACTTGCCGGCATTTACAGAGAACAACCCTCAGCTAGAAGTTGTCACTGAGCTCATCCGTGGTCAACATCCTCATTTGAAAGGCCTTTACAGTAAGAATTTCTCACTCAAAAAACAAAAATAATACATAAATGACTCAGATCAACTTCTTTTTCCTTCTTCTGCTCCTTCTCTTTATGCAAACAAAAAATTTGGCTTAGGGCACAGTGATGAAGCCAGTTACAGAATTGTCTGGTTGATTATGTTGGGCCATTCTAAGTTTAGTTTATCAGACTGTTCTATCTTACGTCTGTGGTACCCAACTTCGGTGTCAGAATTGACACAAAATATTGTTGAGACTTGAGGCCATGCTCTTCAAATTCAATTGAGCAGGTAAGACATGTTATTATGCTTGGTGTCTTCTGATGAAGAGAATGGCTAATGATAGTATTGGTATTCCATTTGAAGCAAGGTTGAGTCAATTTCTAACTAGATTCTAAATCTTTGCTTTCTAGTTTTCAAGCAGGCCTTACTTCTTATGTAACCTTTTGATCACTTCTTAACTGGATTAATTTGTTGAAGTCTGTGGAATTGTACAAACAAATCCGCAAGTTTGGCAGATGGCTGCTGACCCATTTTAACTTGGACGGGTTTGGTTCAGTTGGATGTGAACTCTCGCCCAAACTTATGCGTTTGAATTTAGACAAAGCTCAACCTCACATTAGCTGTGTTTTTTTTTTTTGATAAGTACGTAACCATTTTATAAAGCCCCAACCTAGCAAACTATGTCAAGGAGACTCTCATGACTTTACAGCTATACTCCTTCAAAGGAGAATTACACAGTAAGAAAAAGAAAAGAATTTGTTAACCTATACAGAGCAATCTAGTATCACCACATTTTGCAGAGAACAGAAAAGAACCACAAGCCTATTGACTGAATATGTAATGTTCTGCAAGCCTCCATTTAGCACACAGCTCTCTATTTTCTGTTGAAGCCTTCACCCTTCTCAAAGGGCCAAGGAAATCCCTTGTACAACGTATGATATTCAGCACAACTTGATCACTAGCCACAGTTTTCTGCTGAAAAACTCTCAGGTTCCGTTCCCTCCAAACAAAGTAAACAGTAGCAGCCAAAGAACATTTTAAAAGTTTGCTATTCCCCTTGGCAGATTGGACAAACCAGTCCAGCAAAGGACCCAAAGTAAGTGGGCCTCTAGTAGAAGAAGACTCACCCCACACGTTAGCCCACACGGATGCAGTGTAAGAGCATTCAAAGAATAAATGCTGATGGGTTTCCTTCTCACATTCACCTCACATTAGCTGTTAATTTCACTCAAAAGCAAAATTGTGATCTGACGACTGAGAGCAGTTCAGGTTCTTGACATCTTGTTGCAAAATAGGCTTCCATGCATCTGGCCTACTTTATGATCTGTCAGTCACTTGATGTACCATACATGGTTGTAAATGATCAATAGGAATTTTGTTATGTTTGTGTCCACTGAGACTGGATCAGCGTAGAACCCCCCAAAAGGGGGAGGAGTCTGCTTAACATCTCAGCCATTGGTGTGTTTTCGGCCACATCTGATCCCTGCTCTTTTTTTTTTTTGGCTAACTAAAAAGAATAGAAGTACATGGTCATGGAAGGCATACCTTCCAATGCTACAGAGAACCTCCAGCAAACAAATACATCTAGGAGGATACACCGGTTCCTACAGATTGAGAGATGAATAACTTTAACTGCACAATTGTGAGAGGATTTGTTCTTTTTTTTTTTTTTTGCTAACTAAGAGGATTTGTTCTAACATCATGTTGGAACTGTTGTACTAGCAAACTTGAAGTTCCACAAGAGCCCCTGAAGGTCCTGTACATTCTTTTCTGCTATATATGTTCCTAACACCATTATGGAATCTTTTTGGAAAATGACATCTGATTCTTTGCTTTCATAGCATTGTCTCTAGCGGAGATTTGGTCAGGAGTTTTCTGTAACATCTCTCTCTCTCTCTCTCTCTCTCTCTCTCTCTCTCTCTCTCTCTCTCTCTCTTATGTATTTATGTTATATAACCACAAGGTTGAACAAATTTTCATGTTCGACCAATATGCAGAAAACAAGAACCAGCGGGTGGTATGTGTGAAGAATTTGACACAAGATGATATACTGCTACAAGCAACCAGGCTAAGAAACGCATTGGGCAGAAAAGTGGTGAAGCTGAAGACGAGACATGTTACAAAGCACCCTAGTGTGCAAGGTACTTGGACAACCGACTTGAAGTTTGAGGCTTAGAAAAATCTTCATTAGGAGCTTATTTCGTACTCTTTCGAAAGCATCTGTTGTTTACACTCCTGTTGGTAATCCTCTACTAGTCTTTCAGTATGTTTCTTGAAAAGTGAGATCAAACTATGAGTCTCCGAAGACTGGTACAAACTGTTTTGTAACATCTTCGCTTTCTGTTATTTGGTTTATTCAAAAAAATTGGAATCTAGAAGACATCATACTACTGCATTATTATTTCTCAAGTCCATGTGGTATTTTAAGAAGCAAGAAAGAATCATGTCACTTGTTCATTTCCTCCCCTCCGCCATCTGACCACCACCTCAAGCTACGCAGCCTACGCCACCCTCCAGTTATCTGGTTACCACCTCCAGCCTCCATTCCCCTATTGCCGCCCATCCTCCAGGCTCCAACCATCCTCCCTCTGCCCACCCTTCCCCGGGGTTTTCTGAAAATATGTGATTGCACTAAACAAGGTTTTGTTCGTAACTTTTTGCAGAACTCGGTTACCATGCAGTGTAGCTTGCTTGTCGAATTTGTAAGTGTTCGCTGAGCTGAATGCACTGCAATACTTAGTAAGCATTGCAAAAATGTATTTATCTCACAAGTTGTGTTGTGCTCAGATTAAAAAATAAAATAAAATAAAAGAGGATGTGGGCTTCTTTCTCCTCAGCAAGGAAGGAGTTTCAGACCTTAAATATTCATTTCCTATTCATACGATACAACCATCAGAATGATACACTTCTTTCAAAAAATACACTGTCCTTTCTTCTATATGCAGAAGATCAAACAATCGGAGCATCACATAGAAATTGAACTCAAACGCTTTTTCATATATTTGTTGTCATCCCCTACGAAAACTTTATAATGTTGGAGTGAAAGTTACAAAGAGTAGCAGCTGCTGAAAAAATTATTTCCATCACCTACGAAATGTTTACTATGTTGGAGTGAAAATTACAACTAGTGGCAGCTGCCAAAAAATCAAAATCCAAGCGGCCATAGAAAATAGGGTGAAACCTGAAGCAATCTCACAGTAGGATGCAAAGAAAATTTCATGGCGATGGATAACATCAAACCTTGTGATCCTCCACCCTCTGGCAGCATCCGTCTACAAGCCTGGGTAGCCATTGTGTCCTCCTTTCTTTCCCAGGCTTTCCTCCTCTTGACTGGGTTACGATTACGCTTGCATCCCTTTCTTAGTCTACTTATTATCAAGTTGAGCGATTCACTTTGCCAGAATAGTGATTGCTCTCTCTCGCAGTGATCCAGAAGTGAGTCAACAACCCAAAGGGATGCGAGCCCAGCTAAATTACTAATCGACAAGTATACTGGCGCAGGTAAGGGATAACAACGCTCAAAAACATTGAAGACAAAGAAGTTAAAGAAGAAAAGTATTGAGAGGCTAGGAAGAGAAAAGGGATTGGACCATCATTGCAAAGGCACCTTGTGATGTAGCAATGAGATGAAATCCACATCATTAGCAAAGTGACTAATTCGAGTTTCACACTGTTTCCTTTTTGACAACCAAGATCAACAGAACAAAAATATTTCCAATCATCAAAACTAAAATCAAATAGTGAAGAAAATATCAGATTTCCAAATGAACGAATGATGCAAACACAAGGACAAAATTTCTGAATGAACAAACGATGAAAATAAATTGACCAAATTAACAGATGATGACATTGTATCAAGGCAACCATAACAAAAAGATATAATTGTAAATCCACAAGCACGACAATGTGGACCTTCAAACTGCATTTACGATAATGACTGAAAAAAGGACTCAAACTTGCTCACAAAGGCTAAATTTGATCAATTACCTCGTTATATAAGAAATTGCAGAATCATTGACCCAAAATCAAGTCAAAACAGCTAGTCTATTGTGTCAGTTTGGTGTCAAAAGGAGGCAATCCACTCTTAAGTCTTATCCTTGTACCTCCATATCCTCAACTACATCGCACGTTCCAATTTTTCCTTATACAACTTCAGTAGCTCGGGAGCTTCTTCATTGTAACGAACAACAAACTTCTCTAGGAACTGCTTTTCTGAAATAACCAGTGTATTCAAACCAATATACTTGGTCTTAATTATACCCTTCAACAACAAAACTTGATAAATGGCAAACCTTGGAACGATCCTCTTTTCCAAACTCAGTGAAAAGAGTATTGGCCGTTTTGCAACCAACGAAGACTCCCACCCAAGTTGATTGACAGCAAAATCCATCACCCGATTGATCTTGTCCTCCGATGCTTCCATACACTCCGGTAGCTGCTTAAAAGCTACAAGAATCTCATCCTCAGTCCAACCCCATTTCCTATAAACCTCAACCTTCTTCTCCCACATAGATTTACTCACTGCTCTCAACACATGAATTGCTCTCAAAAAACTCACCTTCGAAGGGTCAAACCCCATTTTCTCTACATCCTCCACGATCTGTCGAAACTCATTGCTGCGCATCATGAATGGTCTAGGTTGCTTCAAAAACGAACTTATTACACGGACATTCGGCACACTGGCTTCATGCAATATTTCAATGTTGGGTGTGACATGAGCTAGCTTGTCTAACGAAAGAAGCATAGCACAACGTTTAATAGCAGCTATGGCTTCCTCTTCGGATCGAAGCAAATTACTACAGAAATCGAAAGACGGGATGATCAAATTTTCCAAACTTCTCACAGCAAATGGCGATGTAGACACTATTCTGGCAACATCTTCGGCTGAAAAGCCTTTAGATTTGAGAAACTCAAATTTGGGCAAAAGGATTTTATCGGGATCAGATAAGAGTAACTGAGGGAACTTTTTAATGAGGTTTGAGATCTGAGTTTTGGTGAATTCATTGTTCTTGAAGAATGACAGTACTGAGTCTGGCCTTTCGGGAGATTCGAAATTGACACGCTTTGATGCTGAAATAGCTGCTTCTGGAGAAAACCCACATGATTTTATGAGGTAAGTGACTGCGAATGGGTCTTGATTTGCTGGGTTTTTAAAGGATTTGAGAGATGAGGAAAAGGGGTGGATTTGAAGGAAATGGATACTGTGGGCTGGAGAAGATTTAGCAGCACAACTTACACGGTGCAAAGCGTTCCTAAAGTTAAACTTGATCATTTGATGACGAAATTCTTTGGAGAAGAAAGAGGAACTAACCTGAATTTCAGAGGAGACCTCAGAATGTGCAAATATTCCCTAAAACCCTGTCTCTTCTTACATGAACCCTAGAGACCCTGGGTATTTGTGAGTCGTTTTGAGCATTAGGTTACCGTTTGGGCTGAAGCTACAAGCTTGAGCGACGATTCTTTCCCCGAAGTATCAAGAATTATGTTTACAGTAGTTCGTTTTGAGTTAATTTTGCTTTTATCTCCTAAATTTTCACATTTTTGCTACTTCATCGTAAACTAAAAAATGATGATATATTTCTTCCCTCAACACCCCAATTGCAACCCATTTAATTTAATAGACAACCGGAGTCCAAATCTTGGATGAAAATAGTTCACGTGGCCGCCAAACAAAAAGACTATGTCCATGGGCCCTTTTTGAGGTCCCCACACAAACAAGTCGAAATGTTCATCAAATTTAAAATAGTTTTTCGAATAGCCCATTAAAAAAATTATCTCAATCGGATAATCACAAGTTCTTGATCTAATCTACTAACTTTTAATTCTAAATTAGAATTCTAAATTCTGAATGAAAAGTTAAAATATTGGATCAAGAAATTGTAGTCATCTGGTTAAGCTGATTTTTCTAAAGAACTCGATATATTATTTCAAATCTAATGAATGTTTTCGGAATATTTGTGTGGGACCTTGAAGTGGACCCCACAAATTGTCTGCGTGCTTTGTCTTTTGTTTGGTGGCCATGGGAAATTTTTTCCTTCCAAGATCTGGATTCCTGTTATCTAAAAGACCAAATGGATTGCAATTGGAAAATTGAGAGATAAAAAATAGATTGTTTTCAGACGAAGTAACAAAAATGTGAATTGTTTAGGGGATAAAAACGAAATTAAGTCTTTCATTTTTACTTTTCTATGAGCAACTTTTTCTTTTTTCTTTCTCACGGTTAGGGGTGTCCGGGCCAGCTTACGCGCACCTCAACTTATCCCATTTCCGATCCAGTCAAATGAAAGACATCCAAGTCGAAACTAAGGAATTCACAAGAAATTACTTTATTGTGACCTGACTCCATGGATGAAATAGCTTAATGGTAGTGCCTAGCCTAACCAAGTTTGAGGTTGAGGGTTCAAGTCCCTCCCTATGCTCCTGGCTTCATCGTTAGTCCTTTTTCTGCCTTGCCGGTTCGCCTTTTTTGAGCCGGGCATCCCTTTACTCCATCACCTTAGAAAGACAATGGCGGGATGGGAGCTCTTGTTTGTTCAAACACATCTTCCTATTCCATCTTTTCTCGAATCTCCTTTAACGGAACAAATAGAAGCTCAAGGAGAATCGAAGCAAACTCACCAACCAACCAACCGGAGTTACCGGACTACCCTTCCGATGCTATAGGAGAAGCTCCAGCAAACAACTACACCTAGGAGAATACACCAGTTCCTACAGATTGAGAGAGGAATTAAATTTAACTGCACAGTTGTGAGAGAATTCGTTCTAACATCATGTTGGAACTGCTGTAGTAGCAAACTACATTCTTTCTTGCCGTAGAGTATGTTCCCAACACCATCGTGGAATCATATATCTGATTCTTTATCATAGCATTGCCTCTAGCAGACTTTTTGTCAGGAAATTTCTATGACTTTTGGACCTCTCTCTCTCTCTCTCTCTCTCTCTCTCTCTCGTAGTTATGCTAACCACAAGGTTGAACAAATTTCAGAAGCTTAAACTGCTTTTTCGTTCAACCAAAATGCAGAAAACAAGAACCAGCGGGTGGTACCTAATGTATGTTCGAAGAATTTAACACAACGTGATATAATGCTACATGCAATCAGGCTCAGGAACACGTTGGGCAGAAAAGTGGAGAAGCTGAAGACGAAAAATGTCACAAGGAACCCTAGTGTGCAAGGCACCTGGATAACCAACTTGAAGTTTGAGTCTTACAGAAAACACTTCAGTAGAAGCTCATTTCATACTCTTTCGAAAGCATCTGTTTTTTGCGCTCCTGGTGGCATACCTCTACTAGTTTTTCAGTATGTTTCTTGAAAATGTGATTGAAACCATGAGTCTCCGAAGAGTGGTACAAACTGTTCTGTAACATCTTCGTTTCCTGTTATTTGGTTTCTTCAAAAAAATTGGAATCTAGAAGACATCATACTAATGCATTATTTCTCACGTCCAGGTGGTATTTTAAGAAGCAAGAAAGAATCATGTCACTTGTTCATTTCTTCCCCTCAGCCATCTGACCACCACCTCAGGCACCTCCAGCCACTATTCCCCTATTGCTGCCCATCCCTCCAGGCTCCAACCATCCTCCCTCCGCCCACCTCCCCCAGGGTTGTTGGGAATATGTGATTGCACCAAACATGGTTTTGTTATTAACTTTTCGCAGAACTACGTAAATATGTAATGCAGCTTGCTTGACGAGCCTGTAACTGAACGCTGAGCCGAATGCACAGTATATAATGCAATAGTAAGCGTTGCAAAAATAGATTTATCTCACAAGTTGTGTTGTACCCGGATAAAAAAACAAAAAAGATGTGGGCTTCTTTCCCCTCCACAAGGAAGGAGTCTCAGACCTTGTATTCATAACTATTCATGCCATTCAACCATCAGTACACTTCTTAAAAAAATACAGCTTTCTTTCTTCTATATGCAGAAGATCAAACAATCAGAGCTTAACATAAAATGTGAACTTCCAATGCTTTTTTCATACATTTATTGTCATCCCCTACGAAAACTTTATTGCCATCACGTACAAAATGTTTACCATGTTGGGGTGAAAATTATAACAAGTGGCAGCTGCCGAAAAATCAAAGCCCAAGCACATCAAGAAGGCAGTGTTCTAAAAGGTGACCGCCTAGGCCGATTAGTCTCCGCCTAGGCGCTTGGCAGTGGTCTGACGCCTAGATTATACAGCTGACTAGTCAAGCGCCTAGTCCCTGCCTAGGCGCTAGGCGGCCGACTAGTCGATGCCCAGGCGCCCCTTTCCTGCCGGACTAGTGCCTAGCAATTTTTTAAACATTGCAAGAAGGCCATAGAAAATAGGGTGAAACCTGAAGCAATCTCAAAGTAGGATACAAAGAAAATTTCATGGCGATGGATAAGAGCAAACCTTGTGATCCTCCACCCTCAGGCAGCATCCTCCTATACGCCTGGGTAGCCATTGCATCCTCCTTTCTTTCTCAGGCTTTTCCCCAATTGACCACTTACAATTAGGCGCGCATCCCATTCTTAGTCTGCTTATTATCAAGTTGAGTGATACACTTTGCCAGAATAGTGATTGCTCTCTGCCTCTCTCTCACAGCGACCCAGAAGTGAGTCAACAACCCAAAGGGATGCGAGCCTAGCTAAATTACTAATCCTCAAAGTATGCAAGGGACAACAATGCTCAAATAGATTGAAGACTAAGAAGATGAAAAAGAAAACTATGAGTGGCTAGGAAGAGAAAAGGATTGGAACATCGTTGCAAAGGCACCTTGTGATGTAGCACTGGGATGAAATCCACATCATTAGCAAAGTGACTATTTCGACTTTACACTGTTTCCGCTTAGACAACCAAGATCAACATAACAAAAGCTTTCTAATCATCAAAACTAAAATTCAAACAGTGAAGAAAACGTTAAATTTCCAAATGAGCAGATGTCGCAAAAATATGGACCCAAAAATCCAAATGTATAGATGAAAATGTATTGACCAAATTAGCAGATGATGACGTTGTACCAAGAGTCAAGACAACCATTACAAAAAGATAGAATCCTCAATGCACAACAATTTGGAGTTCAGACTTCAGAGTGTGCATTTTGCCAGTGACTGAAAACAAAGGACTCAAACTTGCTTCCAAAGACTAAATTTGGATCGATTACCTTGTTGTACTAGAAATTGTAGAACCTGCTATCCAAAATCAAATAAAAGAAGCAAAACAACAAGTCGATTGTGTGTCACCTCGGTATCAACGGGAGGAATCCTTAACCAATCCACTCTTATCCTCATAACCCCCATATCCTAAACTACATTGCAAGCGCTAACTTTTCCTTATACAACTTCAGTAGCTCAGGAGCTTCTTCCCCGTAACATATAACAAACTTCTCTAGAAACTGCTTTTCAGAAGTTTGCAGTGTCGTCCAACAAATATCTTTGGTCTTAATTATACCCTTAGATGACAAAACTTGATAAATGGCAAACCTTGGAATGATCCTCTTCTCCAAGCTCAACGAAATGAGTACTGGCCGTCTTGCAACAAATGAAGGCTCCCAACCGATTTGATTGACAACAAAATCCATTACCCGGTTGATCTTACCCTCCGAAGCTCCCATACAATCCGGATGCAGCTTAAAAGCTACAAGAATCTCATCTGCAGTCCAACCCCATTTCTTATAAACCTCAACCTTCTTCTCCCACCTAGATTTACTCACTGCCCTCAAAACATGAATTGCTCTAAAAAAACTGTATTTCAAAGGATCAAACCCTATTTTTTGCACATCCTCCACAATCTGTCGAAACTCATTGCTGCGCATCATGAATGGTCTGGGTTGGTTCGTCAATGAACGCATAATACTGTCATTTGGCACACCAGCTTCACGCAGTATTGCAATATTGGGTGTGACATGAGTTAGCTCATCTAACAAAAGAAGCATAGCACATCGTTTAACAGCAGCTACGGCTTTCTCTTCTGATTGAAAATAATTACGGCAGAAATTGAAAGACGGGATGATTAACTTTTCCAAGCTTCTCAAAGCAAGTGGGGATGTGGATACTATTCTGGCCACATCTTTGGCTGAAATGCCTTTAGATTTGAGAAACTCGAATTTGGGCAAAAGGATTTTATTGGGATCAGATAAGAGTAACCGAGGGAACTTTTTAATGAGGTTTGAGATCTGGGTTTTGGTGAATTCATGGTTCTTGAAGAATGCCAGTACAGAGTTTGGCCTTTCGGGAGATTCGAAATTGACACGCTTAGATGCCGAAATAGCTTCTTCTGGGGAAAACCCACATGATTTTCTGAGGTAAGTGACTGTGAATGGGTCTTGATTTGCTGGGTTTTTAAGCGATTTGAGAGATGAGGAAAATGGGTGGAACTGAAGGAAATGGATATTGTGGGCTGGGGAAGCTCTAGCAGAACAACTTACATGGTGAAATGCTTTAGTGCAGAAACTCTTAATAGTAATCATTTGATGAAATTTGAAAGCAGAAGTGAGAAGATGAGGAACGCACCTGCTTTTCAGAGCCCTAAAACCCTATTCTTCCATGAACCCCCCTCAGAGTTGGTGAGTCGTTTTAGCATTTGTTTTGGCCCGGGGGCTTTCTTATTAATAGGAAACCCCATTTTCTGTTTTTGTACTGGACGCGATGTTGTTCATGGTGGCCGCAATTTATTTATTTTGACCTCATACATTGTACTTTGGCCGCAAACTTTTGCTTTCTGTTTACCCATGAACGCTTTCTGTTTACCCATGAACGCTTTCTGTAGAGACGCACCTACCCATCACGTTTTCCCTGTCATTTGAAAAGCGTGGACCGAAAACACGCTTCTGTTCGAGTTTTTGCTTCTGGCCGCAAGCTTTATTCTTCTGGTCGCAAACTTTTGTAAGGTGGTTTACCCGGATTGAGAGATGCTACCAAGCACTTTGATGAGTGCATCCGGACCATTTAAAAGTGTTTCCAACAATCCGGATTAAAAAATCAGAGCCATTCAATAGTTTTTTAAAAAAAATCGAGTGAGTCCCGTGACAAATCAGCTCAATACGATATGTCTAGGTGATCAATTCAATCTTGGAGTTTTTAAATATTCATCCTTAGATCTTATCTCACGTAAGTATTCATCCTGGTCATTTTGAACGATTATGTTTTCATCCTTTCAAATGGTGAATTACCTATCTTACCCTTTTTAATAAAATATTCATATATATGTGTATATTGTCTTCCTAAGTTAGTGAAATTCAACCATTTCCTAATTTAATGAGATTCAACCATTTCAATAGTTCCTAAATTAATGGGATTCATTGTCATCTATAATTAAGGACTTTTTAAAAAATTTGAAGGAATTTAAATAGTGGGATTGATATTGTTTCTATATGTAACGAATTGCATCCAAAAGTCACATTGTAATCCAAACGTCAGGCTCGCCATTCTAACTACAATCCTACAATTATGCAAGCTTTAGTCCCTTCTCATGAATGTTCCTAATTTAAATCACAAAAACACCATGTACTATACGTAATTCCACCATGAAATTGGTCTCATAAACATGACTGATTTCAAAAAATGAACCTCCAAAATATGAAATATTTCGTAACTCGGTCCAAGTACCCCACAGATTCATGGCGGATTCCATAATTCCACCAAGAAATTGATCTCCTAAATATGACATATTCCAAAAACATGAAATTGCAAAATACATCATGACATATGCTTGATAAGATACCCCACGACGAAATACACCATGAAAAGAAATACAACATGAAATTTGCTTGATAGAATAAATCATATAATCTACTTGATATAATGCACCATGATATTTGCTTGATAGAATATGTACACCATAAATCTGATTGATAAACAAAATACACCATGAAAAAAGAAATACACCATTGAAATCGTACTAATTTTGTGACAAATTTCTGCAAATATTCTATGAATTCCATGATTTCACGAACCAAAGGATAATACAATATGATTTAATCGAAAATACATGAAAAACCATGAATATAATACATAAAACATGAATAACCATGAAAAAAATAAGCAATGAAATAAATAAATAAACCATGAATTCGCGATCCAAGCGTAGCCCTTGCCGACCAAGCATCGCCGACCACCGGTGACTCAAAATCCTCCTTGTGAGTTGGGGTTTTCATAGAAACCGCATTTGGACTGTTGAAGAAGATCCGTGCGCCGATTTAATTTCTTTACCGGATGTTGGGCACAATGGAGGACTGGTGCCGATTTGGGGTTTTCATAGAAACCGCATTCAGATTGTTGAGGAAGATCCATGAGCCAATTTTCTTCACTGGATGTTGCAAGACTTGCAACAATGAAGTACGTGTGTTTCGCCATTTAAGATTTCTTCCAAACAGGGGGATAAAAAATCAAACGGCCTGGGGTTTTCCATTTGAGGGGAACAAATCAATCAATATCTACTCGAGATTTGCGGGATTGTGCAGAGAAATATATGGAAACTAAAAGCCCAATTAAACAGTGGGACTTGAAGTCTTAAGATTCCATCCCAAAAATCATTATTTTATATATATATATTTGCATGTAAGGGTACTTTTGGAATTAAAAAATAGTAAGGATGAAAACATAAGTGTCAAAATTGGGCAGGATGAAAATCTACGTGAGGTGGATTCTGGGGATGATTCTTTAAGTCTCCCTTCAATCTTCTCATTTTTTAAAAATGAGAAAATCCAATCTTTTCATTTTTTATTTTTAAAAAATAGAAAATTAGATCTATCATTTATATATATCGGATTGAACTAATTTTTTTCAAACTCACTTAATTTTTTTTTTAAATTATTAAAAGACTCGAAATGGAGCCCGGAGCATCATGCGGTGGGCTTATCGTTTCTGTTAAATTATCCACACCACAACAGCTAAATGACAAATTTTGCACTCCTCGCGGGAAGAATCCTGCACAAGCGGCAGATTAAAAAATATATATATATATCTTGCACAAGCTGTCAAGCTGCTTTAGCCCCAAGGCAGGTTGACATTCGGAGGGGGTGGGTGTGTGGTGGTGGGAGATTTTTGGATGCCGGACGGTATATCCCACGTGATAACTGTTTACATTCGGGTTCAATATATTTTTGAACGGTTCAGATTGAAATTCTCTTCCTCCTCTCGTTCTAACATTTTCTTTATAAATCTGAGTCATCTAAAAACGTGATAAATTATTTTGATGCGTTGAGCAGGCACCACGTTGTACCCATCCGACACTGAAATTTTTTTCCCAAACGGGAGCCGGGACCTAATGCTAGAACCACTCCCAAAATCTGAGGCATTAGGGTTCATGGAAGGAGAGGGTTTTGGGGGAATATTTTCAGTGTGCGAAGATCTCCTCTTAAAAACAGGTTCGTTCCTCCTCTTTTGCTTTCCATTTCATGAAATGATGAAGTCTATCTGTACGAAAACCTTGCACCATGTAAGTTCTGCTGCTAAAGCTTCTCCAGCCCACAATATCTATTTCTTTCAAATCCACCCATTTTCCTCATCTCTCAAATCCCTTCAAAACCCAACAAATCAACACCCATTCGCAGTCACTTACCTCATAAGATCATGTGGGTTTTCTCCGGAAGAAGCTATTTCAGCATCAAAGCGTGTCAATTTCGAATCTCCCGAAAGGCCAGACTCTGTGCTGGCATTCTTCAAGAACCATGAATTCACCAAAACCAGATCTCAAACCTCATTAAAAAGTCCCCTAAAAGTTACTCTTATCTGATCCCAATAAATCCCTTTTGCCCAAATTCGAGTTTCTCAAATCTTAAGGCTTTTCAGTCGAAGATGTTGCCAGAATAGTATCCACATCCCGATTTCCTTGGAGAAGCTTGGAAAAGTTAATCAGCCCGTCTTTCAATTTCTGCCGTAATTATTTTCAATCTGAAGAGTAAGCCGTAGCTGCTGTTAATCGTTGTGCTATGCTTCTGTTGGTAGACGAGCTAAGTCATGTCACACCTAATTTACCCAAAAAAAAAAGAAGTCATGTCACACCCAACATCGAAATCTTGCGTGAAGCCGGTGTGCCGAATCCCCGTGTAATGAGTTCGTTGATGAAGCAACCTAGACCATTCATGATGCGCAGCAATGAGTTTCGACAGATCGTGGAGGATGTAGAGAAAATGGGGTTTGATCCTTTGAAAGAAAATTTTCTTAGAGCAATTCATACGTTGAGAGCAGTGGGTAAATCTACGTGGGAGAAGAAGGTTGAGGTTTTTAAGAAATGGGGTTGGACCGAGGATGAGATTCTTGTAGCTTTTAAGCTGTATCCGGATCGTATGCGAGCTTCGGAGGATAAGATCAATCGGGTTATGGATTTTGCTGTCAATCAAATCGGTTGGGAGTCTTCGTTGGTTGCAAAACGGCCAATACTCTTTCGTGGAGCTTGGAGAAGAGGATCGTTCCAAGGTTTACCATTTATCGGGTTTTGTCGTCGAAGGGTATAATTAAGACCAAAGATATTAGTTGGACGGCGCTCTCAACTTCTGAAAAGCAGTTTCTAGAGAAGTTTGTTATACGTTACGGGGAAGAAGCTCCCGAGCTACTGGAGTTTTATAAGGAAAAGTTAGAACTTGCAATGTAGTTTAGGATATGGGGGTACAAGGATGATAGTGGATAGGCTAAAGTTCCTCCCTTTGATATCAAACTTAAAACAATCAACTTGCTGTTTTGCTTCTTTTTTTTTTTATATTTAATTTTGGTTGTAGGACTCTACTATTTCTAATACAACGAGCTAATCGATCCAAATTTAGCCTGGGTGAACAACTTGAGTTCTTTGTTTTTAGTCATTATGGAAAATGCAGTTTGAAGCTCCACATTGTTGTGCATTGAAAGTTCTATCTTTGTGTGATGGTTGCCTTAATACGATGGCTTCATCTGTTGATTTGGTCAAATATATTTTCATTGTTCTTTCATTTAGAAATTCGGTCCATATGTTTGCTTCGTTTGTTCATTTGGAAATCTGGTATTTTCTTCACTGTTTTGATTTGCGATGATTAGAAAGGCTTTTGTTCTGTTAATCTCAAAAGGAAACAGTGCAAAATTAGAAATAACCACTTTGCTAATGATGTGGATTTCATCTCATTGCAACATTCACAAGGTGCCTTTGCAACGATGATCCATTACTTTTTTTCTTCCTAGACATTCTAGTATTTGTTTTAATCTTCTTTGTTGTCAATCTCTTGGAGTGTTGTTGCGACTTGCCGCTTAACTGCACCAGCGCAGCTACACCAACATACTTTGAGGTGCCAGAGTGGATTCGTATTTTAGCCAGTCTTGCATCCCTTTTGGTTGTTGACTCGCTTCTGGATCGCTGTGAGGAAGAGAGATCACTGTTCTGGCTAAGTGGATCGCTCAACTGGATAATAAGTGGACTTAGAAAAGGGTGCGAGCCTAATCGTAACACAGTCAGTAGGGGGAAAGCCTGAGACAGAAAGGAGGATGCAACGGCTGCCCAGGCGTATAGATGGATGACGTGCTGCCAAAGGTTGGAGGATCTCAAACCTACCCACCGCCATGAAATTTTCTTGTATCCTACTGTGAGATTGCTTCAGGTTTCACCCAGTTTTTTATGCTCAATCTTCTCTAATCTTAAACATTTGGGAAATACTTGGCAGAAGGTCAATAACAGCCACATGCTTACTTGAATCTGAAGATTAAAATTCATAGATCCGGCTTCAAATGATCATGAGGTGTTTTTATATGATAGTGCATTTTTTTGCTAGTTACTAACCAACTCGCTACTGATATGGGAATACATTTGGATGACTTACCGATATATGGTATCTCGGTTGTTGAGCTGGTCAGATGCTTTCTTATTGCAAAATACATGCATCTGTAGGTTTTACTCCTGTAATTTCAGCACGATGTGGTGGAATATGTATACACTCGTAATCAACACACACTACTGAGTTGTTTTTAGCAACGATGTAACTGAGCACCACGCAAGAAATGGCATACAAGATCAAGAGCAACCTAGCCTCCTTCGCTGCCCTTGGATCTAATGAGTTTTACACTATAAATTTGTAATGACAGCTATCTGGAGGAAACGCTGCACAGCAAGCGCACTATACTCTCTGATCTGTTAATCTAGTTTCTCTTGTGTTTTTTCTGTCGATATGCAGAGTTTTGGCTTTTGTTGTTTCTATAGCTAACTTCATTGTTAATATCTCTCCTTTCCTCACATTAGTTTACAGAAAAGATCAAGGCGGCATCAAAAAAATAAGAAAACGGGGGAGAAAGAGGGAGAAAACGAGGCCGAGGCTCCTAATGCTATCAACACTTAGGCCTACTTTGATGTAATCCGATAACTTGTATTCTCTTACTGCTTGCAAATGAAGTTTGATGTACCGATTTTGGGACAAGCAAGCTGTTTACACCCGTTTTTGGCACCAAATCTTGGGCCAGAGCTGGAGGGCTATTTAATTAATGATTAATTAAATTGAGCCAAGAAATAGAGATGTTTTGGGTTAAAGTTATCGGGGCCAAGACAATATTGATTGGGCTTGATTAATTTTAATTTATTTTGGTCAGGAGCTTAGGGGTTTTTGGGCCCATTTGCAAGAAAGAATTAGTTGGCCCATGACCTATGGAAGTTAATTAAGTGTTTTTGTGGGTTAAACACATAATAGGCGATTTAATTTAATTTAATTTAATGGTTCATTACCCGTGAATCCCATGAAAAGTGAAAAGTGCATAAGTATTTATTATCTTACAAAGAGCCATTTGACCAAGTCAAATGACTAATAGTTTCTGTCATCCCATGAAAAGAGGAAATGGAAGAGACACATATCTTGGTTGGCCTTTCTTTTAACTTCCTGTAACTTTTCATGGTAAAAGAAAACATGTGGGTAATAACCACCCATGATCCCACTAAATATGTTAGTGGTGAGTTATTTTGAACACTTGAAAATATTTGAAGCCAACTCAGGACACTTGTCAGCTCGTGATGAAAGCAGGAAACTTGGCTTAGATTTGGACCAGTGCAGTTGCCTATAAATAGTAGTTTGCAAGACTAAAAAATGGTTCACACACCAATCAAGCTCAACGGTTAAACCAAAGCCTTCCCAGCGAAGCAAATATATTTTACTTTTCCCGAATTCACTCAATTACTTCATCAAGAAATTTGGGTTTTACTTTCTCTTGTATCCAACTCTATTATTCCGACATAATAAAGTTTGTCTTTATTTGACGTTGCTCTCTTTCCTACACGATTAGAAAATAGCTAAGTCCACTATTGTTGTGGCAAAACCACGAACCATCACTGCAATCCAGCCCTTAGGTTTGCAACACTTTTGCCGTACAGTTAAGAAGTCAGAAAGGGGCATCCAGTCCTTTACGTTGGACCCGACAAGTCCTGGCACGCCCACTGAATCCTTGAGCCATTTTCGTGACCAAACACAAGCAAATCCACCCGAGGAAACATCCTCTTTCAACAAGATTATGCTCTAAAGCCTCAAATCTACTACAACCCACATAAGATTAATCTTGTAGAGAGAGAGAGAGAGGTGTTTAAGGGTGTTCGGACAAATAAGTCAAAGTGGCTTATTTTTTGTCCTTATTCAAATTTTTTTCGTATCACTTGGCTTATCCTCATTTTTTTGGAGATTATTGCATCTTCATGACGAGAAGAATTTAAAAAGTATAAAATTTTGATCGAAATCTAATACTCCCTCCGTCCCTTTTTAAGTGTCCTGCTTCGTAACTCCAACTTATTAAAAAGACATCATCATTATACATTTCACATCAACTTTTTCCTCTATTTCCCCTACTTACCCATCATCATTACACTTTTACTCACTAACTTTTCAAAATGGAATCTACTTTTAGGGGCAAAATGGAAAATTCACCAACTTTTACCCACTAATTTTACAAAATGGACATTTATTAAGGGATAGCCCAAAATAGAATAGTGGACTATAAAATAGGGACGGAGGGAGTATTTTTTGAATAAAGACGAAAAAAGTGACTTATTGGCTTATTTTTGTTTTTATGTGGGTTTGTTTGGCTTATTTTTTGCGGGAAAGCCAATGACTTTTTTAGACGAACAAGCCCTAAAAATAGACTAAAACATCCATTTTTGCTCATTCGTGGGGCCTTTTCAGTCCACTCCGATGATCAAAATCGTCTTTTTTAGAGGTGAGGTAAAACTTCCCACTAGCCCAAAAAAAGAGGACTGTGATGATGGTTTAGAGGCTTGTACAATGACGATCTTCCAGCCACGACACCCTGACTTGATTCCAAATGGTATAGTTTTTAGCCTTTTTTGGTCCGCAACTCTACATACAATCTTTTCTTGCTCTTGATACATTAGAGTTGACATCGCACTTTCGAGTCACTGCTACAGGTCAATCGACCAACTGGACCGGAGGCGGCCAAGAAAGATTTGAGATTCCGAAAGAAGAGCTTTTTGTTTTTAAAGATAAATGTGCTTCGTAGTCATGTCAATTGTTATCCGATCAACATGAATTTGGACATGTTAGAAGGCCTCGTCGAGGTCTAACATATAAACCGTCTGAATTATTGAACAAATCGGATGCTCCGGTCCCTTTTCAGTAATTGAGAGGATCTTCCTCCTATCATTAATTTAGTCTTCATTGATTCCTATTTCAATAAGTGATGATAGGTATGTTATCTTCTTGATGGAAGATTAAGAAAAGTGTTCTGAATAGTAATATCTGCAGGAAGGTCTAATCATCCCTTGAAGAAAATAGGGAAAAGAACAAATGGGGCAGGTTTCTCTTCTTTACAAAAAAAAAAAACTTGATTTGTGGCTTTGAAAATGACTTGGCATCTTCAAGAAGAAGTCTTTTGAAACTACTCCATCGAAAAGAAATCTTGACCCCATTTACCTTTTGACATTATGAACCAACTACACTATTCTTTGGAAATTTGTTCCCCCTTTTGTTTAACTTTGCCAATAGCTTTTGAAATTGGGCGTTTCCTTTATTCATTATGTTTGGAACTTGAATCTATGGAGACAAAAGTAAAATGAGAGGTTTTCTTTTTGGCTGCTGATTTTACCATTCTGTTTTTTGTTAACGCTACTTTCCTGTAAGTGTATTTTTGGTGTAAAAATACACTTGTAGGGGAGTGACGTTAATAAAAAAAGGAGTAACAAAATCATTTCTCTTCTTTTTATAAAATTATGTATTCATTTTCTTTTCTTTTCTTTCATTTGTTAATTCAGAAAAAAGAATCGTTGATGACTGTCATAATAGAGAAGAAGTAACAAAACAAAAATATGCGAAAATCAAATGAAGAAACCAAACCAGAAACAAAAGCATATGAAAGACCAATATAGAAGTGGTTCGGCTTATTAAGGTGTAAACCTAGTCCACAGGCAAGCAAACGAAGACAATTCCACTAATGGAAAGAGAATAATACTCCAAAGAGCTATAATGGTGACAAAAGCAAACTCTCACAAAAAGACAAACCGCCGATCCCAAAATAAATTTTTTCTCACCAAATCCCGATTGAAATCTCTTACCAAAACTTTCTCTCACCAAGTCTCACGGAAATAGGGTTTCAACTAAAGAAAACAAAATCGCCATGAAATTACAAACAAACCAAGTTCCGCTGAATGACAAGAAGCCACACCAAAACCAAAGATCTTCCAAACGTTGGAGCCTACCAAACCCACTAAAGAGGGGCATCTAAAGAACCATGAAGATCTACCAAAGAAATCTAAGGTTGTACCAATAACCCGCATAGGGGATCTCCCAAGGAACTGGGAAGTCCAACCTTAATGGAGAGAGTCAAGCTATATCCATAGCTCAAGAGTCCTTTCCAAAGCCAATTGATTTTCTTGCTCTAGAAGTCCTAAACTAAAACAAGGAAACCTCTCAAAACAAAACTTTTAAAAGCTCAAACGAAATCCAAAATTGGCCAAAATACGAGTCGATCGTCCGGACAGATTTGTCCACTGTCCGGACACAAAAATCATAAGGCCCTGGAAACAAATTCTTCGTCGTCGTCTGGACGGCCAGGGGACCTCCGTCCGGGGCATCCGAAAATCGGGCCAAATTCCACAAGTAGAAAGGAGATTAAATTCACAAAAGTATTATAAATTCTCTCCTAGTCTACCAACAGACCCATTTTCCTTTTGCCTTCCTTTTCTCCCCACAAATCCAACATCCAAAACATAGCCGAGATTGTCGTTCTTCTAGCTGTCAAATAATCAATTCAATGAAAGACTAGACGAAATTTACGTAGGATGATTTTGACCCTTCAACTTCTGGAGTTAAACCAGCTAGTATTTACATCCAAAAATGCTACTGAAATAGACTCAATAGAGTAGCTTTCATTCCTAATAGATTCCTGTCTGTTTTGATTTGTCACACTCTCAATTATGAAATTAGAGAACGAGAGAAACTTATTCACGGCTCCGCGTAATCTCGGCCGTCCGTTTCGACTTTGGACGGTCCAGATTTAAATGAAATTTTTCGGGGAAGAGTTAAACTTTTCCAGAGAAAAGTTTCATTTAACATCCGGACCGTCGAAAATACTTTTAGATGGTCGCGATTGGCTCCGTAAACAACTATTCACAGCTGTGCCGTTAAAAAGATTTTCTCTTAGAGGATACGGTTTGCAAAGATTTCCCCCCTTTAAAACAAAAATGCTTAAGGGAAGACATTAATATCTCTCCCGGGTTTTTTTATCCAGGGACGGAGCTAGGATTTATATGGAGGTTAGGGGAGACCGAAATTTAGAACCTTGAATTTCACATATTAACGTGATTGTTGAACTTTTAAGTTTTTCATAGAAGGTTTCGAACTTGAGACTTAAGAGTCGTAAGGGGGAAAAAAAATTATTTTTTGAAACTAAAAATAAGGAAGTCAAAAATGATAAAAGAAATTCGCGCAAATATAAATTATATTTACAATAAGCCAAGAGTGTAACTCCAACTTGGAGTGAATAAATTTCGAGGAACTAAAATTCTCCTGAAAACAAGTCTTGAAAGAAAAACCAATTTCATTATTTCCAGTTACATCTCATTTCGAACAAAAAGATTGATGATTATTTTATCCCTTCAAAAAAGAAAAGGAAAGAAAAAAAAAAAAAAAGGAAGAAAGAAAGATAGGAAAACAAAAAAGTCTTTCTTTGGTTTCCATCTTTGGGTATTTTAGTTTCGGTAGGGGTGAAGAGAGATCCAGGGGTAACGATTGGAGAAATGGATAATGAGTAAGGAGATACAGAGAGAGAAATGAAAGTAATAATTAGAGAAATAGGATAATAATTAGAAAACAAAAACAAAACAAAGTTAAATTTTGAAAACGAATTTATGGCTTATAATCAACAATTACTACGTACACTCCTACCGACCACTCCCCGGTCACTCCTCTATCGCATATGCATGCGTCGGTCTCACGCATTTAATTGTGAGATGAGCCCTATACATATGTGAGAGAGGAATGGTTGGAAAGTGGCCGGGTGGACGTGTCCGTAGCATTATCGTATGACTTAACGGGGCGATAAATGAGGATTAAGACGTTGATTAGTAAGTTTTTGTTGATGGTTTTAGTTTTAATTAATGACCTTTCCCTGTCATCTCAAATGAAAAACAAGTCCCTTTGCCCAAACTTTCACCCTCTTCAGTCCCTTTCCTTGCGATTTCCATTAGATACGGAAAACCTTGTTTTGTGCCACGATTTCCGTTTGGCTTTCACCCTTCCAAGGGTCAACGACAAACCTGTCAAGATCCGAACGCCAAGTCTAGCTCGACTGGTAAAACGCGTTATTGATTTAATTCACGTCACGGTTCGAGCTGATGTGCATTAAATATTAACGACAATTAAGATCCTCTCATCTGACTCCTCACGACGTGATGCGAAATAAAATTCATCACGATCCAAAGGTAAGTGCAAGTTTTCCTAATTTGTGCAACTATGGACGTAGGATTGCATCCGATGAATCCCAGCAAGAGGGTCTTTGTGGAGCTCGATTGGCCCCATCACAAGCTCCTGTTCCGTTAAAAAAATAAGTATTTATTTTTTTAAAATTAAATGTGATGTATAGTGAGAGAATGACATATCTCGTAAAAAGATAAATAAGTACTTATAAAAAATAAGAACCATAACGGAACGGCTTAATTAATGATCCGAATCACCTAGTCGTGGGGTCATTCGAGCATAGTATAATTTATGCTCAAACCTATACATGTTCAATATATTTTTTCCTCCAATACAAACAAATTCCGAAATTATGGACGTCCATGTCCAATTGACATAATTTTTAGAATGACTGAGATGTGCTCAATAAAATTTTAAAAAATAAATAATTTCGATCGTATTATTGTATATATATAAGCTAAGAAGAACCCGCAGAAAAATTTAAACATGAGGTGTAGGAAAGCGAAATTCTATTGTCCCATTCAATTATTAGTACAAGGAAAGGAAAGACAAGTGCATGGATGTTCAATTTTGCGAACATCTTTAATGTGGACAATTAATAAGAAAGTCGTGGCACTCACGTCTTTAATTTTTTCACTAGAATTTAGACTTTCTTTCGAAACTTGTTCAGCAAAAAAAAAAAAATTTTTGCGAGAATTTATTTTCTACATAATTAAACTACGACTTTTCGATGTCTGGAGAAGACATCGAGTTTTTCTTAAATTTTTTATTATTATTATCAAATAAACGCACATGCACGAACATTTTCTTTTACTTTTACTTCTCTTTCACTATATATAATTTTCTCGAGAATAGAATCACCGATTTACTATTTAAGTGAACGAAGAAGGGAAGAAAATTATTGTGTTCGTTTTGGGTCTTTAGACTCGAGAGTTGTTCGGCTAAATAAGTCAAATGGCCTATTTTTTTTGTCTTTATTCAAAAAAAATTTGCATTTGTTATTTTTTCATCAATTTTTTGTGAATTATTGCTTCGTTATGACAAGTGAAATCCAAAAAGTATAAAATTATGATCAAAACCCAAATTATTTTGAATAAAAACGAAAAAAATGTTTTATTGGCTTATTTTTGTGGTTATTCAAAAAAATTAAATTTCGACTGCAATTTTTTACTTTTTAGATTTCTTTTGTCAAGAAGAATAAATAATCCACAAAAAGTTAACGAAAAACTAACGAATGCGAATTTTTTTAAAATAATAACAAAAAAAATAAGCTATTTGTTTTATTTAACCGAACAAACCTTCAACCTCTCTTAGTAATGGCAGAGACAAAAAAAAATATATATCTCAAAAATACTTCTGAAAAAGTAAATCAACGATATAGATTTACTAAAGTCTATACAATTGATTTATCTTTTCGGGATAGGTTTTTTGGGTACTTAATTATTGGGATGGACATTAGCTGTCAATTATTACATGGTATTAAAGCTTATAAATACAGACAACACTTCCGAAAATGTTTCCCCTCTCTTTCCCTCTCTCTCTCCTCTCCTCTCCTCTCTCTCTCTCTCCGGTGAACCTCTCCCGCAATATTCGCGCAAATTTTCCTCCCCAGCTCACATTCCGAACCGCGAAAGACGCAAAACTTATCTCAAAAGATACTGGCAGTAAAAACCCATATTTAGAAACGAACAATCTTCGTGTGTCGTTCGCTTTTCAGGCGAGTTTTCGTGCCGTTACGGCGAAAAGTGCATGCTTTCCGGTGAAAAAGGCCAAACTTTCTTTTCCTGGTAGGTAAGGCTTGTGTGTGTGTGCGCTCGCGCGCTCTTACGCTCACAGCCACGGTTCTGTTCCAAGAGAGAGAAATCAGGGAGAGAAAACCAATTACAGAGGAGAGAGAGAGAGTAGTTACGGAGTATATGTCTTGTTCTTTGACATAAAAACAAAACCCTAAAGAGAGAGAGAGAGAGAGAGAGAGAGAGAGAGAGAGAGAGAGAGAGAGAGAGAGAGGTTTCTGCCTTTTGAAGACTACTCCCAGTCCCAGTTGATGATAGAGATTGGTTGATGAAGAGCAGATAGAAAATTTTACGGTAATTTCTATTTTCTTTTCTCTTTTTATGAACAGCAGAAATTGAATTTCTAATTTTTTAGACATTAGTACTACTTTTGTTTTTGTTTTTTAAATTACTTAATTGTGCGAGTCAGTTTAAACGCAACTTGACTAATCATGGGCCCAATATCACTGCCGCTCCATATGGATGGGCTCCGAAGGAGTGATAGCAACCGAGAGATTTCGAACCAGAGGCCTGTATGGGAGCAAACCATGAGTCCCAAGCCTTAATCACCGGGTCATCTCCTTTGGGATTAAAGAAAAAAAACCTTTTTGGGAAACTTGCTTCTTTGGATTGCCGTTTCCCAAGGATTGTTTTTCACTGTTCCGTAGTAATTCAATTTTGGGATTATTATATTTCCAGTGGACAGTGATTTTGTAGACATTTGTGAGTTGTGAATTATTAATTTCTTGTGCTCTTAAATGCTTATCTCATGCTGACGTTGATTTCTGTTATAAAGTATGGATCAACTATTAATTAATCACCGCCGTAATACGATAAGGTTTTTTTAGAAGATAACCTAAGCATATGGTGACAGAACTTCTGTTTTTGTTTTCTATGTAATCTTTCTTACCTGTACGTATAAAAATGATTTACTTACATGAGTGATTCATGAAGTATATACAAGTAGGGGCGGAGCGAGGATAGTCCAGGAGTTGGGTCAAAATCTTAATCAGAATTGTACATGGCATATTTTGGAGAATCAACTTTTTAAGATGGTGAAAACATATGAATCTCAAGTATTTGTTGATTGGTTAGCAGAAAACGGTATTACCCTAGCGAATCGCGTTTTGGAGCTAGTGTTCTGAAACATGGTAGACATGCGTTCTGAAATGGTAAATTTAGCAGTCCAAAGTTTTTCCTACAAAAGCTAGAGAGATTGAAGCTTTAGCAAGATAAATAATGAGAAAACTTGGTGATAATAGTTCTAAAAATGTCTTTGAATCATTGAATGGAAAATTGTTCAACTAATAGTCTGATTTGTTGGATGTTTATCTCTTGAAGAATGTATTTTTTAATATGAAATCTATAAAAGCTTACTCCTACCGTATCGCAATTTTTGGATGTTGCATACCGCATTTCCCTTCGCAGTATGAGGAACTGACACGATTCGCGTTCCCTGTAACATAGGGATATGCATCTATAGATCATAGAATACCCTCTGTCAAGACATTTTATATCTGAAAGTCACACATGATTGGTCTTATTTGAAATGCAACTAAAGATGTCTTTTTCACTCATTACAAACGAGCTATCATTCAGATAACAAACAAAAACGTTTTAATAATTTGACGTAGTGGTTGGGAGAATTTTATTACTTTTGTGAGCTGCCTAAGACAAAATTTTAGCTCTTTGCACTTGCGGGGTTGAATATAAAAAAAATCTTCAAAACTATCTCAATAATGGAGATTTTTTGAAATTCAGTAGGGTCAAATTGACCCCACTTGTCTCTTAATCCGTCTATACAATTCTGAATTTGGGCATACAATGTTTTGTCACAAAGTAAGGGATGTGATTTTACATCATTCTTGGGTCCTATTCAACACAAAGGATCTGATTAATCATTTGCCCTGATCTGAGAAATAGATCTCATGCCTTAATGGTGTTTTGATTGAAACCACCAAATTGCTGGATACTTTTAGTTCATCTTATTGTTCATTTACCTGTGGTTTTTGGCCGGTGGAATCCAATTGGAATGTAGAATAACCTCTCAGTTTGCATGAAGGTACTTTAGGCTTAGGTATCTCTTATGTCCGAGGGTGATGGTTTGCGATACCATCTACTTGTTTTGTCTTTCTTTATATCTTTTATATTATGTTGTCAATTATTAAAAAAACTGGAAAAAGAAGAGTAGAATACTGATAGATTACACAGCCAGAGGTTGGGATTTTTTTTTTAATTGTGACATGGAATCTTAGGCTTTCAATATTTTGATGAACTTGCAATGATGAATGACAAAGCTGGTGGTTTATTTATGCATTTTCATCAGAAAAACCTTCTGTTTGTAATCTTTACATTAATAGATTGTGACACTGAAACTTAGGCTTTCAATAAATTAACGAATTTGTTATGATGAAATTACCTCCCCACATTATGTTTGTCTAAATCAGACCAAACTGAAGATTCATCAACTATAATGTGATTTTTAGTTTATAATATATCAAGTCTTCTTCTTCATACAACCTTAGTTGGCTTAGTTGTTTTGGAGTTCTGTATGTGGGATTTTTTGAAACACACTTGGTCGTTGTACTTGCTTGCGTGCAAATCTTTCTGTTTTTTTTTTTGGGTTGATGTGGGTATTGGTTTCTTCTGTGGTTTTATTAGTGAGGAGAAGTAACAGAGGAGGGAAAGATGATTGAACAGAAAGAAGCCCCATCTCTATTGATCAAAGCAGCCACACTGCTTTTGCACCAAAACGACACAAGGCCGATCTGTCTATCTCCTCCAAGGTTTCTTGCTTTCTCCTATACTTCTGCAGTTCTTTTCTTGCAATATAGTTTTCCTTTCGGCTTCTTGCTTTTATTCTCAAATCTTTGGTCCATACCTTGTGTTAGTTTTGGGGACGGGCTTCTACTAGTACATTTCAAAGTAAGATGTGAACTTTGTGAGGAAAGAGATTTCCCTTTAAAATGCCAGTGGATGGTTCTAATTCTAATCACCTCTAGTAAAGATCCATGGAAACAGGGAAAATCTGATATGCCAGCATAGCTTCCAACTCCTGCACTATCAAACCAAAGCTCTTGTATAGATAAACTGATATTAAATCTTGTCAAGAGCTAAAAAAGCCCTGTGATGGGTCATTATAGGAATTGAGAATTAAGTTAAACCAGATGCCGCACCTAGGATAGTGTAGAATTCTTATGAGTTATGCCTGCATTGTAAATAATAATTACTCCTTAGAGCTGATTCCACGTATACTTGAATGTCATTTTCGTCTCTTGATTTAGTGCCTCTCCTAGGTTGCTTCATCTCTATTCAGCCAAAAACATTTATTAGTGTCCGAACCAAATATTTGTGGGTATCATTGCAAGCTGGTAAATGGGACAAGTCTTTGAGGAAACATATTTTGAGGTCTACTGATTTGACCTGTGCATCCATCCGTTTATCACATGGTGCTTTCTATGCCATCTTTGTACGATATTTTGGATGATAGGAGACAAAAGAGAAGCTTGGCGAAAAAATTGCGGCTCTGCAACAGCTTGTTTCACCATATGGGAAGGTATGAGGACTATTGTCTTTCTAAATTCTAAGCCAAGCAGAGAGATTTCTATCGAACTAGGATAGGATTTTGTTTTTCTGCATCCATAGAAAGGGAAAAATGCATATTATCAACATATCAGTAGCATTTGAGGTGGTGTACCATCAATGATAGACAAGTAGATCCCGAATTGCTGCGACTGTTTTAAACTGGATTAGGTTGGGATTAAACACATTGATGCAGTACTTGTTTTTTTGTAAAAGTTTTTGATGTTAGAAGTATATTGCCTTGTGGTTTTAAAGCATTTTAAATTCATTGCAGACAGATACAGCTTCTGTCCTTCTAGAGGCAATGGAATATATTACATTTCTTCACGAACAAGTTACGGTATGGCCTTCTACATTTTTATTTTGCTTGAAGATATGCTCCCTTTTCAATTTTACGTTTTGTTGGAGTAGGATATGAACTTTTAGGCACCTATAATCTAGCTAAGCCATGTAGGCCTACAGTATATGCAGTCAAATATTTGTATGAATTTTTTTTTCCGATTAGTTTGGGTAACATTGATTTCTTCCAATCTTAGTTTTTTCTTTTTCAATTGCCAAAATTGGTGACCAGAATAAATTTGAAACAAGCGTATAGAGTTTGTAGATCTATCTATCTCCTGTCTATTCTGAACCCAAATGGGAACTTGGCGGTTAAGCCAGAGAAACTGTTCATTTGAGTTGTATTGGTTTTATCGTTTGGGAAATGCTACACACAAGCGTAGTGCCTGTCATTGCTTATGCAGTTACATCATTAAATGATCTTGTGCATAATCCTACCAAATTCTTTATCTATTTTTTCCCCTTGACAAATCAAAGCCTGTTAGTGTTATACTGGTATTGTTATTGTTGTCCACCAATAGTTAAGTGTGGGGGCTTTGATCTGCACCGATTTGCTAGTTTTTGAAGTTCAGATTGTCTTGCTCTAATTGAACTTCATTGTAATTGACGAACACTATGTTCTCTCACACACTTGTATCCAAATGATTGGGCAAAAAGTTGAACCGATTTCTGGTGGTTTCAGGTGCTGAGTGCTCCATACCTTCAGAGTATTCCCACAGCTAATATGCAGGTGAGGATTAGCTGGTGTAATAGCCTTCAATTTAATCTTCAAGGTTCACTTCTTGTTTTTTTCCTCACGCTAGATTAAAAAGAATGAAACTAGGAATAATGCTTATGCGATTGGCGCATAAGTAGATGGAGTTGTGCTAGATTTGATTTCCACGGAATCTTAATATTCCTTTTCACATTAACTGGCCGAGTAAATAACGGTATTGTACCTGGTTTTGCTTATTCATTTGAAAAGGAAATCGAACCATACAGTCTGCGGAGCAAAGGCTTATGTCTGGTGCCAATTTCATGGACCAGCGGCGTTGATAGCAGCAACGGTGCAGATATCTGGGCTCCCATCAAGACCACCTCTCCCAAATATTAGACCAGCTGCCTTAGTTCAATCACTTGTACAATCCACAGTTAAGCATCCAAAAATGGGCTTTCAAGTTGGTAGATTTGGTTGGTCGGGACAGCTTTCCATTTCTTCAAAAGCAGGATCCTTTTTTCATGCAGTGGATTTGTAGAGAGAGAGAGAGAGCGAGAGTCCAGACGATTGCAAGTGTATGACAAGTTTCCGGTACGATGCGAGTAGATTAGAAACCCAGGTAAGCCAAAATAATGGAATTATTGATAGGCTTTGATGTTGTAGTTGAAGTTCGAAACCAATGGTATGAGAGTATAGGGTATGTATTTTTCACTTGGTATGTAAATGACGGAAAAGGAGTTGTGTAATAATCATAATAGTTACTGAAATAGAATCTAATTGAGAATATGGCTGCCAAGTTTATGAATTGATGTTGCCAAAACTGGAGTATCCCTTCAATCTTGAATGTCTTGTGCATTCTTATTTTGGGTGTTGTGATTTTCTTTAGGGCTGCCATTTGGGCAGGTTAGACTTTGGTTGTTAACAAATGACCATAAAATGTTCGTATCATTTTTTACGACGCCTCACTCAATATTCTTGTGCTTTTTCGTCGTGATAAAGATGTATGGTGACTATTCTCATCATCTATTTTCCTCCAGAGAGATGTGATTTATAATAGCCACTTACTTTAATACTTTCATTCTTAGAGCATCTCTAACCCAATACCTTCTTGAACTCCATTCTGGAGAATCCTGAATCCAGATACTATTTTATAGTAGTAATGACAAATTTAAATAATTTTACCAGTCACTCAACGTCCAACCACCACTCTTTATATCTCTATTTCTAATTTCCATTTCAAAAATTCTTCACTATTTCAAATTTTATTTGGGTTCAAACGGTTTACCAGGCCTAGCCTGTGATTTTTCTGTTTCGAAAATAGTTCGAACCGAAGAATTGACCAGACCAACTTCCCTATAACGAGTCATCTCAACTACGGAATAGCATAATCTTCTGCTCCTCAACTTCCTAGTTGGTCCCTATAACGAGTCATCTCAACTACGGAATAGCATAATCTTCTGCTCCTCAACTTCCTAGTGGTTTAGCATCAATCGATTCTCTGTTTGTTTTCAAAAAGTTCCTCTAGAGATCCTTTTGTTTTTTCTTTTTCTGGACTCCATATTTCATATTTGGAGTGTCAAAACTGTATCTTCTAAAATGGTGAGTTGAAGTAAGAATTTCATCCAAAAAGAGGAATGGGGGGGAAAATTAAGGAATAAAGTTTGGGATGCCCTTAGGCAGCCAAGGTCATTGGATAAGAATGATCCTGTCCACAGATTTCCTGGATGAAGCTTTACAAAAGAAACAAAGATGATTGCATAACCGAAATAGATACTCTATTAAAGCAGCCATTACAAGTAACACACCACTTGTTCTCTATCAAGGAGGCAGGGTGAGTTTGCACTTACAAACAACAAATGTCCCTCGACTATTTTGCTGACTAAAATGGACCCAATGCTCTAAATATACACTATAAACAGAAAGGATTAGAGTACAAGAAGGTTAAGAAAAAAAAAATCTGAAAAAGACTGCCCTAAGGGCCTAAGCTATGTGCTCTGTAGTATAACAACATTGGTTGTAGGTGCAGGGGAAGCAATATTGTCAACCTCACCACCACCAGTTTTTGATCTAATATACGAACGGGCCACCTCTACCATCAACTCCACTTCTTTCTTGTACTGCACAATTAGTCCACGAAAATTCGTTCATTGTTTCATTGAATAAAATCCGACAAACGACATAAACATCTTACTAACCATTGAAGGCAATCTGGAAAAGCTTCAAGCTCTAAGGGAAAATGATGGAATGGTAAGCAACCATATAACAATTTGAGTAAAGAGCAATGCATACCTCATTAATTGCACTTGATCTTATCTTAGATTGCATCACACACCATTTCTTAAAATGTGCACCTGCATAAATTCCGGAATTCTACAGATTAACTCAAGTCTTCACGTGTTGAACAAATCTTTGATGTTTGTCTCAAAGATGGATACAAAAGGAAAAGGAAAAGGACCAAGTTACAGTACTTTAGCAACATTATTACGTGTGATGCTTATGAATGTGGAATATCTATCTATTATGAGGTCAATGGGTAAATTGAAAATATAGGGCTGGTCAATGAGTGAAAAAAATAAAAATCAGTGGTGGAAAGGTGATGAGGTATGAAAAGTGGATCAAGCACTAACGTAACGCAAAGCTATTGTGTAAGAAGTATCTCCCTTCCTATCCAATCAACCCCAAGCCAATCCTTTCAATCTTCATTTCCCTCCTAGTCTCTCTATCTTTCCAAGCCTTTTGTCTCACTCGTACAATTGGACTGGAGAATAACATAAAATTTTGGGGAATGATCAAGATGATGCACATTACCTTTATTGGGGAATGGAAGGTGGTGCTCTTGTTGGATTCAGAGAGGAGGTTGACATGGATGGAATATTCTTTCACCCTCTTTGCCTACTTCTCTCCTCCTACCAATACAAGTGGGTTTGTGAAGCATGATTAGGACTGGACGGAAGGCTCAGTACTTCAGGGATCCAACTACAGATATTATGTTCTTCTTCCCGTTCAAGAACATAGTGAAATCTGGAGCGAGCCGTAGACGTAGGCATTCTTCCCAAACTCTCTTTTTGGTATGCCTCGTGCTAGTGCGTGTGCTTTGTGCATATGCACGCATGCGAGAGAGGCTTGTTACCCAAAACATCGAAGATCAAATTCCTCCACTTCAAATTCTCCTCTCCCTCTCCAACATCGCCTCTCCTCCACCATCCATAGCTACAGAGAGGTCGTATTAATCCAATGAGGACAAAGACCAACCTCCATCCTCAACATCTCCGGCAACGGGGAGACCTCCTATGGCTCATCCAACCTACGTCACAAGTTTGCAGAGTGGGTGCAACCTATCAAACTCAAATCTCTCTCTACTCAAAAAGATTGTAACGTACATAAAACCTCCCCTCCTAGAAAGGCCTCTATTATAACTGCTTGTTCTTAGTGGCTACATCGATGAACTCTTACATTCTTAGGCTTATCACACCCCAAACTCTACCCAAAATGTCTTGAACCAAATTTATACATCAGAATATGCTCTTCTTCCACTACTAAAAACCATAAATCTGATAAGGCACTTTTTTTTATGTGAATCCTTAAATCCACACACAAGTTTTCTGATTATACTAAAAAAATAAGCAAGGTGTCTTAAAATATCATCCTACTAAAATTTACAAAGTAGTAGTATCACAAGCATTATGGAAGCATAGATCACTGTAGAAAAATTCAGTATAGGGAATTAATGGTATGAAGCGCACAAGGGAGACAAAAACTATGATACAAATTTCTCTTCAACGGTTCAACCTATTCAATGCTTACTATGCAGTGCTTCAACAAGGTGTTGATACACAGTAGAAACTTACCAACTTTTATATCAACATTGCAAGAGGATTCAGAGATTGTCTCCAAAGACCATTTACAATGTACCTGGTGTATAAAAGAAACAATAGATGAATAATGTACAAAAAGAAAGCAAGACCCAGCCTCTTACATAATTGTTTTCCAACAGAGAGCATTAAATAATAGCGAGTGTGTAATCTATCGACATTTAGGCGTCAATCTAATAATCCTCTTCTACTTTTCCATTTTGTATGAATTTGACCATCCAAGAAAGCATTGGCACCTACCTGACAGTTAATATGGATTATCATCTCCCCATTCTACAAAATTGGGTTTGTTTAAACTCAAAAATTGCATATTGTGAATCAAAGATTCGGATTGACTTGAACTAAATATCATATGAAAAGAAATCTTAAAACTAGAAAATTTCCCAAAGCCAGTCCAATAGGTAAAGACTGGCATAAAACAAATGAGCAACATTTACCCATAAGAAATAAAACGACAGTATACTTCTTCCAAATAGAATCCACATACTTAAGCTTCTTTGATCTATCTATATTAATGAAGAGAGTGAATGTTTTCGACATCGCAGAAGTCATGGTACGCAAAGTTTAGAACACAATGTTGATGAAAAAAAAAAAATGTAGTTACAAACTTACAACAAGTCTAGAACACAAATTTGATCCACATTCGTACCTCAAAGTGAGACCCAAACGGTACATCGTGCGCCTGCTGGACGGTCTCATACACCTAATAGAAGAGAATTACGATGGCAATTTGATTAAACAAAGTAACATCACTTCAGAGACAAGAACAAATTAGTCACAAAAATCTATTACTAGGAAGTAGGAACAATTCAAAGTAGGATACAAAATAAGTAGTCGCACCAGCTGTTTCTTATCCGATGACAAAACAGCATGCTGCCATTCCGTCATTGCGGTGTCCGGAGGGCACATGGGACTGTTACAAAGGGCTCTTAATGTTATCTCTCTGACTTGACCATCATATTCATCAGCAGCATGCCATGGACCGATCTATCATTAGCATCAGATATATACACTGAGTTTTTAGATTACTGCAAATCATTTGAATAAACAAAAATTCCAGTTTTGTTGGGTGTAAATAGATTCAGATGCATCTCATGATTGAGAGTCAACATTGGTTGACTACAGGACAGGATGCCCTAATACATGTTTCTTCGCACACTTGGCCGATGTTTCTTGGCCATGTTAGGAACATGTGTGAAAGGTTGAGTCCCACATCGAATAAATAGAAAACGGGTTGGACCTTAATATACAATTGGATGGCTCACCACTTACAAGGCTTTGCCTTTTAAGTGGATATGGGTCGTTCAATGTATATTGGGTCCCTTTGATGCGGTTTGGACTCCGTGGATACTGCTCCAACGGATTGGGCCTATGCACACACGGAAAGACCTCATGCGGATCAGACTCCAACAGGCCACTCAGACCTAATAGGATTACTGATGGAGACCAAACTCTTATATTATGTACTTTGAAAAAGAAGAAAAGTCCATATCCGCCCGGCCAGTCTTGCTGTAGGCATCACCTGTCCGTGAACTACTAGTAGATGAGTTCGGGACTGAACAGATAAATGACCTATACATAAGGGTCCGCATGTAGGGTTGAACATGTTTCCTCAACGAACAGAACTCACTCTGAAAATCTACAAAATTGGAACAAGGAAATTCAATCTTCAAAGCCATTAAAAACCTTTCACCAATTACTTGGTTATTTCTTTGCACCGAGTATATTTAATTAAAAACCCCACCAAGGAAGGTAACTGTGGACCCACCCATCAAAAGTAAACCCCGTTTTCTTGCAACTACCCACAAGCAACGGCTATAGGGTAACTTCTCTGTACTGAGATTCTTAATCAGGATGATGTATAATTGTTGTTTGCCAATGTTTTAGGTGCATACACAACTGTGCCTACAATCTTAGATGATAAATGCCATCTTTTGATGCTGCTCTAATCATCTACTTGATGGTTTAGCTATTAATTCTCAAGGAGTTCTGCACCAGGAATGTACATGTGCATCTCAAATTTTTCCCGAATCTTTTCAAGGAAACACAGTTAACAGACTTTCTTTGAAAACCAAGAGGGTATAAAGTTATGATGTTATGCAACAATCAAGACATAAAATTGCCAAGTTATTTTGGATGTGAAACATTGGCATGGTTTGTAGAACACCCAAAAAATGCTGGGCTTCCTATGATGTGATGGATATAAGAATACAAAACTAGCTTGAGCTCGGCAAAATGGCAACCAAACCCAATAACCTTTTATCTTCTTTTATAGGCTAATCTACTAGCACAGATAATCAGTTGAACTCTAAACTGTGATTAACAGATCCTTCCGACAATTGAGAGTTTTTACTGGCTGTTATTTCAAAGTGAAAGAAAGCTCCAAATTAGATTCTACGATTCATCTCTAAGATAGTAACATGTTTTTGTTTTAACCACCTTTACCCCATGCATGATGCATCCTATTAAGGTAATTTCTGACATAACAGCTCAATCTGTAGGACAGCACCCGATAATGCATAACGTGCAATTGATCATGTGATGCTCATAATTCAAAGTAGCTACAAGGTTTAGGCTTTGATAGACCAATCCATCATAAAGAAGGGGAAAACTTCTCAAATTCATCAGTATGCATAGCCAATCGAAAATATGGTACTTGAAAAGACATGCAAGTATGATCACCATAAAATCTTGGTACTTACAGAAAGATTAGTGTCCTTTCGGACCGCACGATACTCATTTATAAAGTTCGAACCATCATTTAACAATAAGGCAAAGAATTGCTCTGCTGTGCTTGGAAAAACATCCTGGGGGACATTAATTTGGCAAAAATTAACATTAAACCATCAGGAAAAATATATACTGAAGGATGGGAAAAGAGATAAAACACATACATGATATATACCAACTAGAACTTCTTCTCTAATGAAGGGTTGGAACTTGACAGCCTTGGGCACGCTTTCCTCTGGAGTCTTAACCTGCCTTTTACTGCCTCTAACGGAGCTGCTATGTGCACGCAGTGCAGACTGTTCCTTCTCCTGTATAATAATAGGAATAGATCAACCAAAAGAGTTCAATCAGCTATTAAAACAGTTCAGGGTCAGAACCTAACAAAAACAAAAGAAAGAAGAAGCTAAATGTCAAGGCCAAGGGACATTCAAACAACTTTGAACCTAATTCAAGCAGAAGAACAATAAGTAGCATGAAATACAGGTCATCTTAGTACCAAATATGATTCTATCACACATCAGCCCTGAGTCAATGTATTTTCTCACTTCTACCTAATAATACCTTTGAAGATGATATGTTAGAGAATTCTTGCTATGTCAAGTTCCTTTCTCAAACGTAACAAGAAAGTATGCGAAGCCATATTAGAACAATAAAAAGGTTAGAATAGTTCATCACATTTTCTCAGGCTTTTACTAGAATCTGGACATCAATAACCATATGTAATCCAAATAATGTTTGACATTCTCTCTTTATTACTTTTAAGCATCGTCTTGCATACATGAACGCAAATAATGCTGCCCAATATATAAAATTGTCAGAAAGCACATGGAGCAGACCTTCTTCTCAGCTTCTACCATTGAATGATACTTGTCAGACGCACGCTGTAATCCCCTTAGGGCATGATTTCTGTTCCAAAATGATGCAAATTTATATCTGACTCTACCTGAACATGGAAATGGAAAAAGGCTTCAATACAACGACACTCATTCAATTATTGTTACTGATAAACTCTCTAATGATTTGTCCTATCTAGATCCTTTAATTAGCCATACTTAGAAAAACATAGTCTCTTACAATTTAACCTACCCGTTAAAGAATATTCTCAAAAACTAAAACCATTAAATGACGTGAAGAGAATAAAATGGTCATATATATAAATAAATATTCCTTATAGTTTATGATAATGGTAGCAATTTTCTAGGGCCAATTGCAAATCACAATGGTTACCATATCCTCCTGCAAGTCTTACTCAAATACAATTTTCAGGATAGTGGACCTAAGTGAAGCCTACTCATTTCGTATCGTCAAGGATCTATACTAGTAACACGTGCGATTCCCCTACTACTGAGAGACAACTTGATCTCAAGTTTCGTGACAATGAGAATAAAATCCTAAAACTTTCACAAAATAATCTCCACAAAAAAAGGTTGAAATCCAAATAAGTAACTACCACAGCTGGTCCTTAGAGCACACATTTTATTATATCCAACAAAATAAAAGAAAGTGAAACCAGTCACTATGAGCCATGAGGTACATCCATTGGCAAGAGAACATGAAGCTATATCTCATCCCATTGTTGAAACCGTAACAACAGGGTGCTACTACTATCGTATTTTTGGTGCAACTCTTTCATCAAGATGTAATATCGATTCTATAGTTTGAATACACCATTGGTATATCAAATTCTGACAATAGGAATTTTCTCCTCAAGCACAGGTCAAAGTACGTTATTAAGAGCTTTTTAACAGCAGTTCAACCTCCAAACACAAAACTAACCATCAGGACTTCCCAAGGGAGGTACGCCATGACCACCGGCACCCATGCGAAGGATAATTGTAATGGCCGGATTGATAACTGCATGCTGGCTCCTCCTTATCTGTATAAATGAAATAAAAGAATAGCAATTGTCAAAACCTTGTACAGCATGTAAGCTATTTGAGTCAGCCAACAGGACTAGGAGGGAATTAGTACAACAAACTTGGGAGAAGCTATGTACCTCATCTATATCTCCAAAGGGTATAATGACCTGCCAAATCAAGACACATTATAGACAATATGAGCACTGACTGCATAAGTTTTAATTATGGCATACTAAGAGGCAGCATATAGGCAGTTGACATGAGATAAGCAAAAGAATAACTTAATGTAATGCACGAAATCAAGAAAATCTTTCTGTGATGACTATGTCAAATAAACAGTAGACGTTCCTTCCCGTTTAAGAAGAAAGTACAGAGGGTAAAGAAGATAGGGTAGATCAATGACAGGACTAGGAGATAGAGCTACTCAGCTACAAATCAATGTCTTAACAGAAGTCAATGACAATCCTTTGTTTGCTATTACACAGGACAAACTGTCCAAAGCCTAAACTGCACTTGTAAGAAGTAACATGAAGGCCCTATGCATGCCTCGTCAATAGATTAGAAGTTGTCACATTGACTTGCCATCCCTCCTTGTCCATGCAACACAAGTTTTTGTTCACAAACACCTTCCTTCTCCTAATCAACTTGACAGTAGGAAGAATCTTCTCTTGAAAGGAAAAAAATAGGCAACTCCTACGCATGCATATCGAGCACTTCACAATGATAGTCAGCCAACCACAATGGCAAAACACATTTTGTACGGCAATTTTTTCATAGCATTACATGCAAAGTAGTGTCATCGTGTTCTTGAAAATGATTGTAGCCTAACTGAAAAGAATATAACATGCTACTAGAAGTAAAAACAACAAACCTTCATTTGCTTGGAAAACACGTTCGAATGGAAGCAGATGTGCCATGCAGAGACAAACATACGGCCATGATACAGAAAGGACCTCTCGAGTGCACAAGAATAGCTATTCTCAGCAAACTGGAATAAGAAATATGAATCCAGTTAGCACCTGAAGTTGCCAAAAATGGTCTGGAGCCTTAGAGCATCCGCAATGTAATAATCAAAAGTGAATAATCAAAACTTGCCACGTCAGCTTTTGATTATTCATTTAGAGGGTTGCTAAAGTTAGCAATGTTAAGTCCCACATTGTTACTTTTGATTATTCAAATGCCCAAATTTGATTATTGGTTAAGAGGTTGCTAACTTTGATTATTACAATGTGAGCACTTTTTTAAGCATACATTGCTAACTTTAGCAATCTTTTGATTTTGATTATTACATTGTGGATGCTCGTAAGTTCTTCTGTTACCAAAGCATTAGACAGAATTATATACAAATGGAAGCTCAATGCATAAACATGTGAAAAATGACAGTTAACAAACTTGCCTCGTCAAGAGGGAGATCAAATATTGTTTGCAGAGGACCAGGTTTTTGATGAACCACAGTGGGACCTTGTTTATCTGAAATCCTTCTTCGAGCCTTAGCTCCAGCATAGCCATTCAAAACTCTAAATGAGGTAATTTTAGGCTAACTAAGTATACTACATGATAAATTTAGCAACACCATCGACAATAAAATCCTAGAACCATGCAGAGTACGACAAGCAGAATGATTCCAAAATAACATCTTCCGACAATAAAGTACTGGCCTTGGGAAATTTCAAATAAAATATCTCAAAAGTCACGATGAAAACAGAAAACAAATTAAGAAGCACATTAACATAAAGAAATAACCTTGAGAGAGAGCGCAAAAGATGCACTTGACTCGCCTTCTTTGAGTTATAGGCAGGACCTCGCGCTACAATTTAGTATCAGTCACAAAGATTCCATAGTTGAACAGCTGGGTACTTGCTAAATTGACCAGTGTGCCTTCAGAGCATGTAGAATGGCATATCAAGCCCACAGACTCCCCCTCTCCTTCCTTTTCTAGTAATTATTCTTGAATTGGTTGTGTATTTTGCAAAATTAATTTCGGATCACAAAGTTAAGTCTTTCTTTCTTCAATTAAAAGTGTCACAATGGATTGAATTTGATTACTTTCTAGCCTAACTGACGTCAGGATTGTTGACTGGGGGCGGTTTTAAGTTTCAGTTGAGACAGGTAGAGCTCCATATATGGACTTTTCAAGGGGCTCTGATTAGTTAATGTTTGTGTGAACATCTTTTCTTGTGCCTCTTTTGAATTTTTTACATCACAAGTAGAATAACGAAAACGAATCGATAGTAAATGGAGTATAGAAGATTCAAAACTGCTGCTATAGTCCCAAGTTCCTAACCTTCACTTTATGTGGGTCATCAAATCAGCTTCATTCACTATGCCAAGACAGTCCCATTTACATTTTTGAAGACTCGTGTGGGCAAGAACTCCTCTACAGATTCCCTTTTCCGTGGAAAAATAAAAATAAAAATAAAAAAGAACTCCTCTACAGATCAAAGAAATAAGGTTGTCAAATTTTACATTTTGTTTAGGACTAACCAAGTCCACTAATGGTCCTTATGGTACACACCTTGCAACGCTTCAGTCCCCCATGAAATGGGTATCTATGTGGTCCTCATGCCTGCATCGTCAAACCTAGTACCAGATATATTTGGAAGAAAAAACTAATCCTAAATGAAGCATCTTGTGAGATTTCGGTGCCATTTCCAAGATTAGCCTTGGCCCTTCTATCGATTTGGAACAGAGTGAGGTGAAAGGACCACTTAAACACTCGCAATACATTTCAAGTACTAATTGATGCAATGGGAACATGGGGACCAAAATGGAGTGGCCACATATATTGCAGAGTAGTAGGGTATTAAGCAGTTTTAGTTTCTTGCAAGATGGTCTTATTAGTGCTCAGGGTTCTCTCTGAGTCAGGTTTGTGATCCCATAAAAACTGGGGATAAAGATCGGGTAGATTGTTATTCAGCCATCCCAAAAGAGGAGGTAGTGTCTGCCCAATACCAATTACTTCGCAAAGGATGTTGTGTGCAACCTCGGCAGGTTGCAAGTTGCAACGAGATATCAAAATCACCAAGATAGTGGATTGTAGAGTATCTGGACCAGGATGATAAGGCACTTCAAGCCAGACACACAACCACCTCAAGGGTGACTATACGAGCCTCTTAAAGGAAGAGGATTACTAAAAGCAGAGGAAAATGACCCCTATTTGGTTCAAACCTCTTCGCCTTGCCAATCTACCCCTCTCCCATCTTTCAGTGCAATTTGCATCCAACAAAATCTCCCTCCCAAATCCCCAACCCAGTCGAACAAAGAACTGACAGGCAGACAATCTTCTGACTCGGTCAAGACGAAATTAAACGTGTGAGAGATACATCTGCCACTAAAAGTATTCCAGGCGACCCAGAAGTTGTAGAATGTATCTAGCCATTCCATAAAAACAAGTATTTTTCATGGTGATATACTACACAGAATAAAACATAAAGGCAACGAATAAAGAGGAAGCGGGGATGGGACACAAAAAGCTACCTGGAAGAGTCTACAGGGAGTTTCGTTGCTTTGATATTTAGGCAAACCTGACAAAAAAACCAAAGGAGTTCCATAAGAAATAATAGGGGTGAAAGTAAAACCAACGGACCGAAAAAACCGACCAATCGCTTCAGTTTTCGGTCGGGGTAAGGGTGGTTGGCTTCGGTTTGGACCAAACTGGACCAATCAATTTTCAGTTCGGTCTCGGTTACCTGAAATTTCTCCGGAGCGAACCGAACCAATCTGATATACCCCAAAACCATAACAATTTGGACCGATCAACCAAAGCCATCCATCTTAAACCCACAAAAAAAAAAAAACAAAAAACAACTCTCAGCCGTCCATCTCAATTTCAACCGTCCATTTCAATCTTAACGCCGGACCGAAAATTCTGGAAAAACCGAAAAAACCGAACCACCCCGAACCGATTTCGGTCCATTGTTTTTTTCGGTTGAGGTCAGTTCCCAACTACATTACCCCGAACTGATCGGTTCGGTCCTGAACACCCCAAAAACCGAACAGACCGACTTTCACCCCTAAGAAATAATATTGCAAAGAGACCATTGGCCGAGCAATATAGACCGCCAACAAAATGAATAAAGAATAACATGAAGCAACAATTACCTGCCCTGATGGGCTATCCAATGTATACCACACAGCACCAGTTTGACCTTCATTTTCAACAGGAACAGTTATTGAACCAAGGACTGCACTTTTCCAAATTATATCCCAATCATATATAGTCACGTTAATCTGCCAATGCAAATAAAAGATACACTGATTCAGGAGACCTGAACAAAATGAGACACATTCAGAAGGATGTGCATACATATGACTATATGAGAGCATAAACATGAGAACCACTAGATACACCACTAGATACTCCTGAATTCTACAGGTAAAAGATGCATGTCTTGGTTCGAGTAACTAGAGAACATCATGAGATGTTCTACTGCAACTGCTTAAGTACTACAAAACCACTAACATTGCATATGGTCCAGAAAACTCAGTGGCGCCTCTCATTTGATATAACCATCTCAGGCCTTATTCAGAGATTATTATCCTGTATTTGACAACTCCAATTTTGATAGCAAAACCATAACGCACTTAGCTCACATAATTAGGTGAGAATTTGCTTATTAATCTGGCAAAAAATGCTAAGCAACTACTAATCATCAACAAGCTCATTCAATACGGTTAGTTAAACAGGAGCAGAAGCATGGACTTCATGTAGATGGATTGCATCCTGAATACATAACCAGATACCACTCATGACGTACACAAAGTTCCATTCCCAGCCAAAATTGAAGAAGTGCAGTCAAAAGACTTCATGTTGAAAAGAGAAAGTCCAAGCTTTCAACAGTAGGCTTCACCTTGGAAACCCGCTTCAAAAGGTGACTCGATACACCCTGCCTCCATTGCACTAGTCTTTCCTAAATGAGAAACCCACTACTACCACCACAGATGATTGGGGCTGCAGTTCTACTACTTATATGGAAGCAAGCAAGAAAAACATGTCTTTGGTTTCCATCAGTCCAGCTTTTGCCCGTGGTACAAAAGGAAATTAAGATGATAAACTGATGTCCCGATCCTTCCACCAAAACTGGAGGCATGAAAACTTTTCATGGACATGCATGGAAGTGAAAGGGCACATAAGGTTGTTCCTACCACTGAAACAGTGAAACTATCAGAATATTAGCAGATAAATAAGAAGAATTTGCTTGGTATAGAAATTTGTTCCCTTTAATCCAAAAATGTCAGAGTAAATCTGAAGAATTTAGCTGCTAATATTCTGATAGTTAAGTAGAAGGAAGGATGACATACAGCTTAACTTAAAACTGGAATAGCAGAGGTAATATGGATTTTGGATACCAATGCGGCAACCAATTCAACAGCTTACGTTAAGCAACTAAAACATATTGTCTTATAAAATGACCCACATAATATACCAATCACAACATTTTGAAGCAACTGAAAACATACCCCCGCACTACTGAGATTCCTAAGGACCAACTGCTAATCTCCACACACTGTAAGAGGTTCATCATGTTAGAGTTAGGAGGAATCATCGTTTAGTTCCGACATCACTGAGTTTTTTTGTCCGCAATTCAACTACGCAAAAGCACTAGGACCTGAAGTTTTCCACCCTCGTGAAAATTTGATGTATAAAACTCAGAGTCAAGCTTTGAAACATTCATGCTACCTCAGTATCTTCAACATTACTCCCACATAATTTGAACAACAATACCAGTATCCATGTAATCCCCAACCGATGGGGTTAACATTGGGCAATATATGCACAAGGTGAGAGAGTTTACCACTAATAACACCGGCCCTCCTATACCTTCAAAATCGAGAAACTCAAAGGGACTTCGTGCCGTGAAGCCATGCCCCCAAATCGAAGCGGAGGGCATCAGAGATATTTTGAGGATCCTTTTAAATAGGACTAGAAGGATGGGCACAGACATTTCATGTCAAGCGTGTGTGCATACATATATGTAGATATAAAGCATTATGCAAAATTACAATGAAACAACAATAATGAAGCAGCAATACTCATCAGAGATTTATCCATGTAGAGTAGAAAACAACCACCGCCCAAAATTAAATACACAAAGTGAAGGTATATCAGAAGAAAATCTTCAAATAATATCAACGAAAAAATGATTGCACAACGGTTAAACATATGTTCACACAGAAGAGGGTAGAAAGACAAAACTTACAAAAGATAGCAGAAGGACTAATTCCGAACTAGATAATTCTGAATCAGAAGTGCACACAATGGTGATAAAGAAGAAATATATCTTGGGTTAGAATTCAAGTCAAATCGCACAGCCCATCTGTACCCAAGCAGTTACAAATTTGGAAGCAGTTACCTAGAGTTAAATTACTGGGTATATGTTTTACTTATTTGCCCAAGCAGTTAATCAAACTTAAAGAAAAGAGCAGATGTAAAAAAAAAAAAAAAAAAATTTTGGGCAATCATGGAAATCACTTTTGTGACACAACTTCAAAAATATGTTCTTTAGAGCGACTGCCCGAAGATTTTGTTCATGACCTACTTGCCTTAGAGTACCTTCTCATTACCCTCTTCTGTCTTTGGCTCTAGTGCAAGCTCTGGTATTTCAATGATTATCTTTTCCTGTCGATACGGACCTGGGATTGGGACATACCAAACAGAGGTTTCCCCTCCTATATTAGACAAGATGCTACCTCCCACTTCAGGATGACTGCATAAGTTAGTTTCCCATGCTTCTATAATGTCAAAACATGTGCATCTTTCCATCGCCAATATGTTGTGTAGTTAGTAAGGGTTGACACACATGAGATTTCTTAAAATCAATCACGATGAAGACTAAATATCCTTCACCATGGAAAGTGACCGTCACATTCTTTTTTACAAGTCAAAACAAAAGATACACTGCAAGGTACAAGTATCAACTACCGTTCTGACAACTTTTAGCTGTACAAATGGGAATTGTCTTAAACTCTCAACGAATACCAAAGCAAAGCAACTACCTGAACCGGAAGCTCATCAACAAAAAAAATGAACTCTTCTCCCCACATAGGATTTCTTGATCCAGGAACCATTGAACTGCAGCAGTAGGAGCAAAAAAAACAAAAAACAAAACTTTGTATCAGGTCTTCGTTCAGCTAGCATGGGAAAGGAAAGGAAACATCTCTGAAACCTTTCAGAAACAATTACATATTTACATTTATCTAAATGTATGGAACCCATAGAATTGTGGAAGCCTAATTCATACTCCATATTCCAACAACATAAAAGGTCTATAACTTTAGAGAGATTTCGTATCTAAACAAAAAGAAAAGTTTTGAAGAGGGTAAACATAGAAGTATGAACAGGAGGAAAACCCTTTTTTAGTTTTGTTCTGGCTAGCATGGTAAACGGAACAAAATGTTGCATGGTAAAGGAAAGGAACCATTTCTGAAATGTTTGGGAAATTGTTCGCTAGAAACAAAAAAAAAAAATTTGAATGCATATAGAAATGTTCAATAAACAATCAAAAAGCCAGAACTGCATATTGGTTCCACACTCCAGGTGACATAGGTCTTATCAGTCCTTAACGATACAAATATATCATTTCTGTTTCCATGTTTGAAATGTTGGACCAAAAGTGAGAACAGCAAGATTTAATGTTTATTTAGAAAGTTCAATTCCCAAAACGAGTGGTCATTTTATGTTTTAAACAATAGCACCAAACTATTTCTCCAAACTTCCACCAAGAACACATGTGCCTAGGAAAAAGAAACATGCTTTTCCAAGTATGTAAAGTTTTTTTGCTTTCAAAAAGAGTCAAAAGGTGCTATTAATCACTTGAGCCCCAATCAGTCAAGGCGTGTGTAACCTTTGTTAGAGTCCAATAAGTGTCCTAAGTGGACATAGCACCTCCTCACAAGCTTCATAAGCAAACTAAACCGCGCTTTGTGTACCAATCAACTAAGGTTGCTTACATAAATCCTGATATCCTTTTTCCAGTCAATATAGGATGACTAGGGATCAAAGTGATATCTTTTACTTCGATAAAACTTAGCTCCATCAAGATCCCAAATCTACATTTAGAAAATATACTACGTATCCGATCTAATCAGAGACACCAAATAATTGGGAGAAAGCACAAATATTCAACTTCAGTCTGAATAGTACATGACTCAAGATCAAATCTAATCACCTGAATCGCTTTTCTGTTCCACATGTGATGATTACATAGGGGTCTGAAGTGCCATTCAAGTTAGCACTGATAAGATTTTTTGCTGCCAACAGCTCCAACTGAAACACAAAGCATACACCATGTTTCGTAATCAAGGGGGAGTAACATAAGTTAAATACTAGTAATAAACATCCAACTTAAAACCAAGTCAACAGTGCAAAGGTTGCCCAACATCATATGCTAGTTTTCGAGGATATTATTTAGCTAGTGGGAGACAAGTTGTTGATATTACCATTCACGTGCGACCGCAAGTCTCGCACGTCAGAGACAAAGAACAAATCAATTCCCATTAAAGTTACAATTCAACGAGGTGGATTTCCAGCCCCAGGCAAGGGCGGTCAATAAGGAAATAGGGAACATTGCCCAAAACTGAGAAGTCTAGCTCTGATGCCAGCCTTATTAAAGCACCAACTCCAAACTAATAGCCAACACAGAGACATTGCCCAAGCTCGAATACTACATTTTAAAGGTATTAATTAACGATGTGGGGCAAGCTTACAATTGTCACTGGGAGGAGTTCCCAAAGATGGCCCACACATGAACGAAGAAACTTGACGCTACATCACTTCGCAAACAAAAAGTACACATTTTGTGCATGAAAGCACTAGAAAAACTGCAGGGCATCAGACTACAATGTCAAACCAGCATATGAGACAGGTGCATGTATACAGAATCTAGAATTACCGTGATCATATTAGCAGACATAGTCTGAGTGTCTCCTTTAAGCTGGAACATCTACAAAATAAGTGCACAACTGCATGTCAAACAAGTGGAAAATTACTCCATGAAAACAGCTATTGAGGAACAAATACAAGATCTACTTTAATAAGGACTTCTAAAAAAAGACAGATAGAGAACTATCAAGTGTCCCAATTTCAAACTCAGGGACCAAAAAAAAGGTTCTAGTCGCATGGAATTGTGACAAAATCATCCAGTTAAGACAGATCTAACCAACTCAAAAGCAATCGAATAGCAATTTGCATGGATCTAGGGGCAACGCGAGCAAGCGAAGTAGAAAAACGTATTTCCAAGTCAAGCCAAGCGATTTCATCCTTAGCATTTAGAATATCATGAATAAACAACCTTTTCCTCCTGTATTTTATTTATATCTATAACGCCCTTAAAGTGAAAGGTAGTAGACAGAGCATCGGCCTATCATTGATGGGCAGACAGTTCAAGTCAAGGAGACATCAATCCTAGAAGGAAGGTCACTCAGTTTATGCCATATCAGCCAGCCAATCATCACCAAATGTCCAAAGAACAGCTACCTCTTGGACAGCAAAATAGATGGCAAAATCTACAGTAACTTCACACAAAAGGGAATAGTATATTCAAATCTTCATGTAAAACCCACGTACATCTACTGGTATTTTCAATTATTAAATTACAAATTAGGATGTGTCTTTCAATTTCCCTATCAAACTGAACACCGCCAATTCTTCTGTGCCATTAAAGTGAAAATATCGCACAAAATATGCTGACACATTTTAATACAAGGGAAAAGGTTAACTAGACCATTTTACTTGAAACTGGAAAGTCATGACACAAAGCCATAAACAATACTACCTCGAGCAGGGCACCACTACACTAAATTGGGGAAAATAAATAACTCTTTTCTTAATTCTTATGCTATAAATGACAATTGACCAAAATTCAACCCCATTAACAAATAACATTCACGCCAACCAAATGTGAAATAACCCCACTTCTTTTGTCTCTTCGTCGCATTCGAAGTAATAAATGGAAATACAAAAACCCAGTCATCGTTCCCTATCTCTCTCTCTCTCCCAGAAAATGTACAGTTCAAATGAAAGATTTCTCGTCTCAAACCAGATTTTAAAACACCCATACAAAAGAAAGAAAGGGAGAAAGACAGATCATCTTTTATTTCCTTCTTAAATTTTTGGCCTCCAAAAGGGGGGGAAAATACCACCAAATAAAACCTTGATAATCATTCTTTCAATGTTAAACCAAATTCATCAGCAGCACCACAGATATGTGAGGGTGGTCCTTCAACCCGATGTTACGCAGCACCAGTGCCAGCCCACCCCCAAGGCCCAATGGCCGGGGCCTCGGGCATCCCAAAAATTCCAAATTTTAGGGGGCCTCCAATATTTTTACTATTTGGGTTTGAGTAGGACTCTTTTGATACTTTTGCTTCTAGAAATGCAACACGAGTAATATATGCTTATGTGTTCTTGAGATAATACATACTCCCTCCGTCCCATAATATTTGTCCGGTCCGCGAACGAGGACTACAAAATAATGCATTTCTTTTGAGAAAAAATTAAAAAATATTTCATAAGTTAAAAGAACTCGTCGAGATCTAGTAAATTGTTGAATTTTTTTTCAACTTTTCTGACAAAAATAGTATTATTTTTACGTCTCCGTTTTGCGGACCGGACAAATATTATGGGACGGAGGGAGTATTTGCCAATTTGGAGACTTTGTATTTTGTGTTCGTATGTTATGATTAGTAGAACTTTATATTGGCTTGACTTTCTCATATTGTGATTGTTGTTGTAAAAATTGTTAAGTATTAACACTTTAAGGGCACACTTTTTTTTATTAGGCCTTGAGCACTAAAAACCCTTGGGCTGGCCCTGCGCAGCACGTCCCCGCAGGAGAAACGGCAACCGAAACATGGCATGCAATGTCTCCTAAATCATAGTCCTATATTAGGGGTACAAATTATAAGAATAAAATGTACTTTTGTCAAGCAATGAATATTCAAAGAACCGTTGTTTTCTTCTTTCAAATTATTCATCCAGAAAACATTTCACTGTCGCCAATTTTGATTCTGTCTAGAAAAGGCCCACTCTCCCTGAAACTCTAGATATTTCCAATTGAGTTTTCCTAAGGAAAATGTTAAGGAGATGAAGAAGAATAACTTTGAGATTGTTTTGGACCGCTATAGTAACAATTTTGAAACGAAACTGTACCACACATCAGAACACGCATTACAAATCGTAATTTGATAGGTATTAGCATTTTCTTGCAACACAAATTTGACCACACTAAAGTCGGGGAAAAGTTTCATAACATTATACATATTGATTTTTCTTGATTACCAGACACTTTGAACACTCCAACAGCGATAATGAATACATCAACATCTATGAGTTTTTTATATAACTCGAAAAAACATTGCTACCTTAACACACTTCGTTACTCCAAAAACACTAATTTAAACCAATGACAAAATTGAACTTATCAATCAATCATATGATTTATTTAACAGCCGGGCCAAGTTCATAGCTCTATCATTCTACATCATTAGTCAATTTGCTTAACTGCATCAAATACACAAAAAGTAAATTATGTAACCAACACTAATGACACTATTATGCAAGAATTTTAAAAAAAAAAAAAACATTCAGGACGCAGGTAATATCTGGTTCGAAAATAACCAGATTTTCTCAAACATTGTGATCAATACATTCTGGCTCTTTTGATTTTTGATATATATAACTACTAAAACATTTAAGATTCTTGCCTTCTTGGAGCCACCGCTAACCAAATTAACACTTCTCACCATACTCATTCACAGGGTCAGGGGAGTACAATACAAGTGCAGTCACTTGATCCCACTCACTTTGATTTCTCACAAGGTTATTTAAAAGTATGTAACCAAATTTTACAATTTTAACCCCCACAAAAAAAATTAAATTGCCCCAACTTGCTTCAAATGCTGAGAAATCTCAAGCACTTGGGAGGTGCATTAATGCATTCTAGATTTTGCATTAATGCATGGTGGGTGTTTAGGAGCTTAGACCCAAAATGCATTATAACCACACGATAGAGACAAAATTTGCAAATCACCCCAGGAGCTTTTGCATTCTGATTTTTGATTTCTCATCTTCGACGGATCAAAAGACATCTTACCCCTTTCCTTTTACGAAATTTCTACCCTCGTTATGCCTAACCAAGGGCAACACGGTAAAAAATCAGCACACAATCTATTTTGATGAGTATACTTCCAAACGCCACTCTACAAAACTATACTGCACATATTGTCGAAACAATGTATTGTCTCTACAGATTTACATCTATTGTTTGCTATCATCCCAAAAACTACAATTCAAAAAAAAAAAAATTAAAAAAAGGGCTCCCAAACCCCCCTTAATAGTAGTAGGATTGAGGCTTATCATGCATCATTTTTCAAAAACTAATAATTAACTTTACTAATATACTCCCTCCGTCTCAAAAAGTTTGTCCGGTTAGCAAAATGAGCACTTAAAAATAATACATTTTTTAAAAGAAAATTCAAACTTTTTTCATAAATTAAAAGATCTCTTGGATAGCTATTGCTATCTAGTAAATTGATGAAAAAAGTTTGCATTTTTCTTGAAAAAATTGTGATATTTTTAAGTCTATCGTTTGCGAACCGGACAAACATTTTGGGACAGAGAGGGAGTATATGATACCTTATACTTAGCCTCAGAATTTAGTACTCTTTGGAAGCAAATGGAAAAGGATCTAATTTTTGACCCACTAACTAAAATTTCATGGCTCCGCCCCAGCCTATTGACCAATAATCGATCACGAGGACTATAATTTCATCTAGTACTGCAAATATGAAAAACCGCAATACACTACAATTGACCAGGACAAATGGAATCGAGCACACCTTGTCTTTATCGTCCACGACATCGCCCGAAAACCCGGGATTCTCAAGAACAGACCCATCGGGGTTTCCGCCGGCGCCGCCGTAGGTGAAGAACCAGCAGGCGACGACGACGAAGGCGGCGGCGGCGAGGGTCACCTCGACCTCCCACCAGGATGGCACGAGGAAACAGAAGTGCGCCGCGTCGATCATCGTGTTTTTTCTCAGTTTGACGAAAAGTGCAAAAAACTGTGTGATTGGAATTTGTTTCTAGGGTTTGGACTATGGGACGTTGGCGTTACCTACTACGGTTTTGTGACTTTTGTCTGTTGTGGAGGTCCATAAGCGTAGTAGAGAGATAGAGAGAGAGAACGAGTAGGCAATCGTTGAAAAGGTATGTATGTATAAATGTATTGTGTTTATACGTATATAATTTATGTGTGTGTGTGTGTGTGAGAGAGAGAGAGAGAGAGAGAGAGAGAGTCAAATTAGTATGGCCGGACCCGTTCAAGGGAAATGCGGTTGGCCGGAGAGAGAGAGAGAGAGAGAGAGAGAGAGAGAGAGATTGTGGTGTTTCAAGAGAGAGAGAGAGAGAGAGAGAGAGAGGGGTGATCGCAGAGTGGGAGGAGAGAGAGTGATCGATTGTTGAATTTTAGAAGAGTAAAAAACAAAAAGTATATAATCGTTTGTTTGTTTTTGTTTTTTTTAATCAGACATATTTTGTTTTATAGTAACACTACTCAGCTCCCCTCTGTTCATTTTTAGGTGTTCAATTTCCTACTTTCAACTTAGTATTAAGGAAGCAAATTTTTACACATTTCATATCAACTTTTAAGAATTATCTTCTTTTATTCAGCAAATTTTATAGAACATTCAGTAATTTATTAAGGTCTCGTTATGTTAAGGTTGTTATATTTTTTACGTACTTATTTTTCATTTTACGAGACAGAGTATTTTCTCACAATATATTACCTTTAATTCAACAAATAAGTATTCATTTGAGTTAGGGGAACACACCCTAAATCACCCTCATCAAGAAAAGTTTAACAAGATGTGTGCAATAAAAAATTTCAAAAAATAAATACTTTAGTTAGTGAAACACACTCTGAGTATGTTTTGATAGGGCAGTGTGGGTGTGGTGGAGGAGGAAAATTTTGTGTTCCACTAACTAAAATAAGAATAAGTACTTATTTGATTTTTCAAATAAATACTTATTTTTTTAAATTAAAGGTGACGTATTATGAAAAAATAATATGTCTTGTAAAACAAAAAATAAGTACTTAAATAATAAGAATCTTAGCGGAACGGGGCCTCAATGCTCTACATTGTGACGGGGACAAAGTGCGCAAACTCTACCACAATCCGATAAAAAAGAAAAGGCAAATGCCAATGGTTGCCCCAGGGGCACAAGAAAAAGCATATTAAATGAGCTAAAAATATTGGTACGCACCATTTTTAACTTGTAAAGGTAAGTAATTGCATCGGTAAACGAAGAGTTCTCTAACTATTCGTATCAACTGGAGTATACACTACTAAAGTGTCAAATTTACACCGTATACAATTTGGTTTCAAAAAATAAACGCAAAGTTTATGTTTGCTATATATTCACATAATAAATGACTAAAATTTTCTTGGATAAATAAGAATTGGATAATGAGTTTGTTTTTTTATTGAGCACGTTACTTGTTACTTCCTTCATCCCTAAATAAATGTTAGGACCGCAAACCCAGGCTTCTAACAAGATGCGTTTCTTAATTTCTAAAAATAAAAAAATCAAAATGCGTATGTGTGGTGGAAATCATGTGGCTTTGCTCCAGAGGCGTATAATAATTTTTTCTTCATGTGGCTGTCCATGGGTAGTGGCTAGTGCTCATCCCTTTTCTCATTTTCTGACTATAGATTGTTTTTGTTTTTCTCTATTTCTTTTATAGTTTATCTTCCTATAAAGAACTACTAGAACGGAAAAAATTACTTTTGAGTATAGGGGTACTACTAGAAACTACTCCTCAGAATTTCAGTCACATGCATTTAAGGTTCTTTATTATCCCAAACTAATGTCGTTGTTGATTAAACCATTTTTGTTTGGTTTAGAAAACAAATAAAAATTACTCTATGTTTTACAAGTTCTATTTGTATTGAAACCTTGCACCTACCTAAATTCTAAAAGGAAATGAGGGTAATATTGTCACTACAAAAAAGTATTACAAGCATTTATGGCTAGTTTAGAAAATAGTGATGAAAATAATGCTTTGTGAGTACCCATAATACAACTCATACATTAAGGTATATTAAATGTACATAAACCATTGCTCCAGAGGTGCCCATTAGTGGGACCGGAAAAAAAAAAAGGGTTTTGGGGATGACAATAATCACTTGGTGGAGTAGGGTGGCAGGTGAGGGGGTATTTCAGCAGTGAGAACTCAAAAAGAAAATGAACTTTTTCCTCTGATGCCTAGAATATTTTAGATGGTTCGGATTTAATAATTCCTAGTTTATTACTAATCGGATAAAAATGAGTTATATCTTTAAATTAGTAATAAATTTTGTATCAAATATGGATTTTGTTTGATAGATTTCAACTTATTCTATAGGACAATATTTTCAAAATTACATAAAACATAATAAATTACAAGATATAATTGATTAAAAAGTAACACGAACTCTCAAAAATGACTATTAAATCCGGACGGTGGAAGTAATAAAAAGGTATTGGTCTTTTCAAATGGAGCCGGAGTCCTACTGTGAGTCTAAAGTTGGTCTTATTGAGCTTGCAAATTAGATCTAAAAATCGTTCGTATTGTAATTTAAAATAAATTTAATTCGATTGACTTGATTTTTTATCGTTAGAAAACCCTACTCGTCAAGGTCTACGACATGAACAATCCTGATCGAACTTTTAAGCTCGAGATGAACCTTGTTTTGAAGACAAACCAAGCCCCCCGAGTCCCTTCCCAACAAGTTTCACGTACGTGCCCGTTTATCTCTATTGTCAATAACTTCCAAGAAAAAATTCAACTCCAGTCACTTTACTCACTAATGTTGAATTGGTGTAAAAAAATTAGTAATAATTTGATTGGTTACCTGCGCTTATTTGCATACTTACTCCAGCCAAACTAAAATAAAGAAAACAACAGATAAGTCATGAGTGACGAACTCAGGAATTTGATACAAGAAAAACAACTATAAAATTATTTTTATTTGATGAAAGGAATATGGTTTTGAAAATTAAACTAACCAATAGGCTGGTAGCTTGCTTCATTCTTGACTTGATTGAGAATTGTTGCCATGGTCCAAAGGAGCATTAAAAAAAATAACCTTTGAATGGGTCATTGTAAAATTATTAAGCCACAAACAAACACTAAATTTTGATTTAAATTTCAAACTATACCAGCCTATTTTAGCACCTACGATATCTCCGACAGCGGTGATCATAAAAAACACCCTTGCTACAAGTGTTGGAGACTAAAGGTCCAAATTAAACGAGCCAATAATTGTCAATTTCCAATAGGGCTGGGATTGTCGCAAGTTAGAATTCTCTCCAATTTGAACCGTTCATCTTAAAAGAACCGTTCATCTTAAAGAATACGATAAAATTCCTTTTGGGAGCTATGATGGAACTTTTTTGTCTTTAAAAAAAAAGCATCGTTGTTGTTCTTTGGCTTCTAGGGATCTCAATGATGAGATCAACTTTTTGTTTGTTTAGGATTTTGAGCTGCTCTCAAAGCACCTTCACTAGACCAACAAAAAGAAGATACGAATCCACAAAGCAAAAGAACCACCATCGGCATTATGCACATAAATCTAAAAATGATTGTACAAAGCAAGGGAACAAAAAATCGATCTGGGTTCTTCTTTTCTTTTCTTTTTTTGAACGGTATCTGGGTTTATTCCTGCAAAAGATGTTAAAGCATATTGTTGCGGTGGGAGGCAAGAAATATTCGAAGCAAGCTGCACGGACAAAACTGGGACTATAATACAAAGGTGTAGGGGAATCACGGGGCATATATGGATATCGATGCGTCACGATCTAGTTACTAGATTAACATATATTCTCGAACTTTACCTAGATACCACTTTCACAAATTCTGACTAAATCCTGTTTACGCCAAGAATGACCCAAGAAGATAGGCCCACGAAAGTGGATAGTTATGACTTAATATTCACGAGGAGTTGCTGATTATTAGAGCCCACGGAGGGGGTTCTGAAACATGGGAGGTGGGCTCTAATACTAACTTCTCGCGACCTAAGAAATGATTTTCTGAACTAAGACACCCGGTAATAACCAGGACTGTATAAACCAAGACCCAATAATAACCAGGACTTCCATATAAACTAGGACCTAGGATACCTTTTTTTGAAAAAAGAAGAACTTCATAGATGAAAAGTCATTACATCCCATAGTTCATTACAACGCAGAGCACAAGGCTCAAAATACCTCAAAATAATGTACACCATTTATAGAGAAGCCGGATATGACTCACAAACCATACCAAAGGGAGGACGCAGTATTTCATCGTAGAAGGGTTAATATAAAGGCAATAAAATGTCTCTAAAAAACACGTAAACTTGATACAATTTTTTTTTTTTTATAAGTAAGAGAATATATAAATAAGGCATTAAGGAAATGCCACCCCGTATACAAAAAAAGGCCACACGACAAAAAGGCCCTATACACTCCTATTGGAATGGAAAAGAAATTGGTCAAGAGAAGGATAAAAAAACTTTTAATTTTAAACAGAGGTTTTTCAACCCCTTCAAACTTGATAAAATTTTAAAATTTTCGCATGAATTCTACGTAATTAGGGGTTTTCGGAAGCTGTAGGCGGCAGCCCCTGCATATCCCCCTGTTTCCCAACCAGTCCGTGTTCAGCAGATTTAAAGCCAAAAAACTACAGCTAACTCCCAAAACATTCTATGTAAGGAGAATAAATTCTTTACACCGGCGGTGTAAATATTTGTTTTCTCCAGATCAATTGCATTGCGACGCGTGTCAAAACAGTTGTCCCATTGGGACCACTGTTTTGACTTATTGGGACCACTATTTTGACATGTGTCGAAATGCAATTGATTTGGAGGAAACAAATATCTACACCGGTGGTGTAAAGAATTTATTCTCCTAAGTAAAACAGCCAAAGAAATAGTACACCAATACTAAACCAATTAACATACTAACCTAAATAACAAGGTATAAGAACGAAAAAACTAGATCATATGACAATCCAGTGTAAAGAAACTAAAAGAAGAGCCTGTCTAAGTGTTACGGAAGGTCATAGCTAAAATGAAATGTACGGATAAACATAAGCTAACAGAAATTACAAGCCCAAAGCACAGAATACTTGTTTCCTGCAGAGGCCGGGTTTCTTAATGCACAAAGACATTTCGTGTTTCCTTGCAGATCTCGTCACATAATGTAATCCTGTTTTCTCTGAATTTTTCTTGAAGGAATCACTTCTCTTTCCCTGTATTCAAATTTTATAACCCCTTTCAAAAGGAACTAGAAAGACACAGAGATTAGGAAAAGTAAAATCACTGATTAAAGAAATATACCATGTATCAGCCACATGTCGAACCTTTTGTGACTTCGTCACCACTGACTGCCAGTATGTGTCACCAATGTCATCTAAACAAATCAACAATTACAAGAGAGAGCCTTTATAACTTGGGAACAGTCACATTTAGGATTTTTACATCTTGGTATGGTTTATCTGCCTTGTCTGTCTTCACTTTCTCTATAGCCTGCCAAGGATGGAATTCCAAATGAGGCCAATCTACAACGAATGGACTAATTGAGGAATATAAACAAGTCATGCACATTGAGAACACCATTATTCACAAGATCGTTTCAAACTGCATGACCATGGGGCACATAGACTACCCAAATCAAGAAAAAAAACTGACAAACCCAACTCCCAGCAATCATTATTAAATTCCCATTTGGTTAAGTGCATTTGCTACGAAGGGTGAAACCAAGGAGCCTTGTGGTAATGTGCTGTGCCACATAGCATAAATACTTTTCTCACAGTTCTCAAAGAAACTTAGCAAACAAAAAAAATAAAATAAACGAGAATAAATTGGAGACATCAGCAAAGCATGAGTTTGTATGTGCAAGTTTGTACCTGTACAACGTCCATCCCCTTTATAACTCTACCAAAAACGGTGTGCTTATTGTCCAGCCATGGGGTGGCCACTGTAGTGATAAAAAACTGAGAACCATTGGAGTTGGCCCCCGCATTCGCCATAGATACGGTGAAAGGCCGATCGTGACGTAAGCTGCAGACCAGTATAATTTAGTCAAAATATAACTTGGATTTGCACAGGTAACAACTTTGAAAGGCCAACACTGTTGAGTAAAAAGTTATAACACCAACGTGCACACACAATAGAAATCAATACTGAACTTGAATGCAGTTCTACCTTGAAAAGACAGAGTCTCATAGTAGAGTTTCAATAAAATTTCTGGTTGCAGATGAACTACATGTCAATCAGATACCAAATGTGTCCTCCCAAGTGGAACTCAAGTGTAGAGGATTATTTTCCCTAGTGTTGGCAGCTCAATGTAACACCCACTTCACGCGGAAGCCTTCAAGACTTGAGCTACTCTCATGTGTATAGGTTGTATATAAGTGTGTGTATTGCGTTGAGACAGAGGTGAAACTGTGGGAGGGAGACAGAGTGAACCGGAGGGAGAGTGAGGATTTCTCAAGTATGTATTTGTTGATCAATACAAACGGAGTCTTTCCCCATATTTTGTGCGTGTTTGACTCCTGTGGCACAACAATTGGTATGTAAAGCGTAACCTACAAACATTGCATCTTTTGCTTCCTAAAGTGGCATGAGGCCCATCCCTTCGACAAAATGAAATGTATTCAACCCCAACAGCATGATCACAACGAGCAGAGTAATGCCAAATCTCGGCCACTCTTTCCAAGGACCAACATACGTAGGGACAGGAAGGATGGACTGCAATTCTTTTGGTTTAATCGAAGTGCCATTATCAGACACTTAATGAACATTTCTTAAACGAATCCATATCAATGGAATAGGAATCATATCCTCCATTACCCATTACCCATATTCCAGCATGGGATAAAGGGAGTTAGTATCTGATCAAGCACAAATTGAGGCAGTTACAGATCCCTTATAGCAGTTAATGGGTGACCCAGGCCCAGTATCAGATACTACAGTTGAACCATAAAAAGCACGATAGCAGAAAGACTTGGCCCATAGCTATCCTATACCCTAACAAATTCCCTATATTGTCAGTGGGCCGCCACTTCCCCTTGATAATTAAAGCTCACCCACCCACCACTCACTGATTTAAAAACTCTTCTGCAACCCCCTTCCCAAACGGGAAAAAACAACACACATGCACGTAAGCGCACGTGCACACACATACACACAAAGACACTTTGAAAGGAAAAAGTTCTAAACTCTACAGATGGTGTGTATCCCTCATTTTTATCGTCACAAATACCTTTTTTCTGCAAAAGATTGTGTAATCAAACTGTAACATTCTCCCTTTAACCTTAAGAAGATGACTGACCAGCACTCAAGTGGATGAAAAAGTGGATTATCAGCATTGTATGTTTTCCTAGAACAAGGACTCAATAATTACAAACACAAGTCCTTACCTTTTGTGAAACTCATCTTCGAACTCCCTACCCCAGATAGATTGCCCACCAGTGCCATCTCCCAAAGGATCTCCTGTCTGTATCATAAAGCCTTTGATGACCCGGTGGAAAATCAGATTATCATAGTAGCCATTTCTGCAGTGAGTGGTAAAGTTCTCCACTGTTTTTGGACATTCTTCAGGGTAAAGCTTCATATGAATGTCCCCCAGTGTAGTGTGCACAAGCTGAAAAAATCGAAATGCAGAAAAGCATATTAAAGAATTAGACTAGAATCTAATATGTCAAACTCAAAGCTAAAAGGCCGATAAAAAAATAAAAAAAAACTCAAAGCTAAAGGAAATGAACACATGATCAGCAAATGACAGTCAATAGGAGAAGTAAACACAAATTGCATCTGTTGGGAGTAAGTCTTTGAAATGCTGAAACAAACCAATTATTTTTCCTCAAACTAGTTCTACAGACAGACTACAAGGCAGATTCCAATAAGAGTTTCCAAACATAGCAGAGTGGAGATACAAAGTGCGCACAACGTAGTCAAAGCACATAAAATTGCAGGGAAAAAAAGAAGTTTAGTAAACATGTAGTAGATCCAATAACTAACATAACACAATACATGTCAAACGTGCAAACACATGCCATTTTCGAGTTAATAAATATGCAAAATGCAAGTTGCCAGTGGCAGTCTTGTCAACGCAGGACGTTAGGGATATCTAGATGGAGTACAGACAATGTTCTAAAAGTCACTAGGCACTAGTCGGGCGGTCGGCCACCTTCGAGCGATTAATTGTATTGATCGGCGATTAATCTGTGCATATTAATTAGTAATTGGCGATTAATCGTTAGTCGGACCTAATCAGATAGGCCCCGCTAGTGATTAATCGCCGATTTCTTCCTTGTTTTAGAACACTGAGTACAGGCCTAAATTCTAGTACTCAAGCTCCCTTTGGCCTAACTTCTTGTCAACTTTTTGGCAGTCTTTTTAATTGTTTTCTCTTAATGTTCACTAGATTGGAATAAAAGTTTAAACATCACATCACTTGGCTCGATGACAGGCATTGGAAAAGTATAGAAATACAGACCAAAGATTAAAAAAAACTTCAAAAGACAGACTGTCCTTTTGGGTTTTCGTCGTCTTATGTGAACTTTTCTAACTTTGATCTATAAATTTAAACTTTTCTGATTCATCTCGTTAAGCCAAATGATGTGATCTAAAAATTATACCCCAATCCAGTAAAAATTAAGAGAAACCAATCAAAAAGACCGTGCCAAAAAGTCGGCAAGAAGTTAGGCCAAAAAGGGAGCCTTACTTACACATAGAAAGAGGAATATCAGTGTCAGAAGAAACAAAAGTTGAAGGTCAGATTTTCCCACATGATTGCTTAAATCATCCACACAAGGTTCATAAGAAGTTCATGGCAGCAAAATATCATCTGTCGTAATGTAGACAGAACCTTCCAACAACTGTCAAAAAAGTGGCTAAAGTGAAAAAGAAAACTTACCACATTCTCCGGAAGAGAGGTCGTAACAGATTTCCCAATGTCTGATGCAGCCAAAAGTTCATCAGGAGGAGGCTTCTCATTAAACACATCTCTTCCCTTAGTTGCATCTTCAGGTTCCTCTGGTTCTCTCCGACTATTAAGACCATAATAAGGTACAAAGTAAGAAACTCTTCAACCACGAAATGCAAACATAGATTTTGACAACAGCCTCGTATGATCTATAAAAGAAATGCAATTCAAATTTTGAATCCGTTGGGGTGAAATACAATATCAAAAAAGCTCCTCACTATCATATGCCAGGAAATATGTATCGTAACTGCAAAAGTACTAACACATGACCAACAGAAAAACACAACCACACTAGGTAGTTCAGTTCATGAACAAAGTAGTAGTCTGAAGTGTCTCATGCTTGCATATTGGCATAGCAAACGAGTTGATTGGCTGGACAAGTGAAATGGCTATCAACAATTTGACAAATAATTTCTTCACACGTTTAATGACATTAAACATGCTTTTAAGAGCAACCTTGAGTGCATACAGGAATTATACATGATTATGAAGACGTCTCAAAATCTGTTACCTGAACAAATAGATCCTATGCTTTTTGAAAGCACAACATAAGAGAGTGGGATCCGTCAAAGGGTCTTTGCTTTCATTGGCATTTGCTCCAGCAGCTGGGATTTTTCTGATCTTTTTACCACTTCGGTCACCTTGATACAGGGCAATTCTTAAGAATCTATCATTGTTCTCCACCTTTCCAAGAATTCGGGTCACTTTATTCGTGTGTAAATTGACAATCTTCCAGCACAAACAGAAAAACATAAAGAACATATAGAATCAGAAGAGAGAAGAAAACAAAAACAAAAGGACAGAATTTATAACAACCATGTTTATGTATCATGACAACGAAAGTTCAATCTAAAAGGGAAAAGCTTAGTTGCACAACAAGAGTAAAGCCCTCAAAATGCATCTACTTGAATTTAAACGAAAATGTCTTACTTTAATCCCAAGGAGGGTTGCATATAATAGAAAGTTAGAGCTTTCATCAAAAATTGCATTTGGCTGTGGTGCATTTTCGGTTTTTTCAATTTCCTTCTCTACAGCCATTCTTCGCCCAAAATCAATAGCATCCAGCCGGTATAGGGGAACATCACTTCTCTGGAGGTCTTGTGCCACCTAAAAGCAATGCAGGAGATATGGTTAACACGCGGATAGCTAGAAGTAAATATATGTCGAATAGTTCAAGAGGAAGGTACTATTACCTCAAGAGATTCATCATAAACTCGTCTCAGTTTACCTGTTCTGAACCAAAAAACACGGATCCTACGATCAGGTGAAGTGATAGAAAACTGCTTACCATCTGGGCTCACCTGAGGAACAATTCAGAATATCGCAATCATTAGTCAGAGTACAACAGACAAATACAATTGCAACGCAACTTCTGAAAATACAAGTACCAAACAACCAATAACAATACCCCTGTAATCCCCAATCAATGGGCTATGAGCAGGAGAGGATTGAATCGTAATAAATTTAAGCACGGTTCCTATAAAAACTAGAGAAGTTGCACCAAAAAACCATACAATTAGATATTAACACACAATTGACAAAGTGAATGATGTACTTTCAACCACTTCAAAAAGGATAGGAAGCTTGAACCAATTCTTAAAAATACACCAGTTTCTGAGATTGCAACTTGAAGTAGATGCAATTCATGTGGCCAAATGCCAGCTTGGGAAAGTCATATCTGAAATATACAAAGCTTGAAATGTTCTAAGGGCCACATATATTACCTCAATGGTCGAAACAGTTGTCTTGCACTTCACTATTTCAAAAAGATCAGTATCGCTTTTCAATCTGAATTTCACCCTGCATGTACGAATTCAAAAAGATTGAATTTATCTGAAGATGCAAAGAAACAACTAAGGGCAATAATGTAAATAAGCCCGTTATGTTAGCATCGTCTAACCCACATTACAGACATGAAACTCAGGGCCATTTCATGAATCTAAAGGACTCAGGGGAGGTCAGTCTAATTCACCCATTTTAGCACTCAATGAAATATTTTTTAAGATGAGATTAAGCTAAAATGATACTGGACTTTCATCTATCAAGTTCAGGGATCCACCACTATTTTTTGTCAATTGGTTCAGTATTGTACAGCGTGACCACATTCCATAGCACTTAAAAACCCGTGAGAATGTTCATGTTAATAATACAGGAAGAGTCAGAGACACACCCATCCTCAGGGAACTGAAGTGTAGTAGGGTTCCAGTACTCTATGATTCCCTTGGCATCAACAGATATCACGGTATCAAAAACATGGTTGTACTTCATAACTTTTACAGAGCCCAACTGTATCTGGAGAGAAATGAAAGAAAAAGAAGAAACAACATTAAATCGCAACAATTAAAGCTATAAAGGAAATTCAGGGGAGGACAGGGGTCAGAATTAACGGTAAGAGCAATGCTTTAAGGCAGCAACTACCTCTCTAGAGAGGATGGGTTCATTTGAACCACTCCACGCATCGTATATGTGCACAAATGAGGAGTTACGATCACTAATAGCAAGTTTGGCTTTGACGTCCCCTTGCTTGTAAACCCAATCAATAGAACCAGCAATATACGGAAGACGTATCATGACCATCATGTCATAGTTGACCACGTCATATATTTTGACAGAACGATCATTTGATATCGTGCAGCAAAGCAAACCATCACCACTAACCTGCAAAGGTGAACCAAGTTATGGTTGATGATATCACTCTTCTATTTTTCACTCCTATATCTGTTGACAAGTGGTGCAATTATGAGATTTTTATAGTCCCCAGATAACAAAATTCATTGCAAATAAGAAAACAAAATATATGATGCACATTGCTCAGAATCCTGAATAGTAAACACATACTCTGAATCCAACTTATGTCTTTCCTGTAATGAATTTTCTCCCCATATTTGGCACAGAGTCATATGCACACAGATTCAAAACTCCCACCTTACTAGGGGAAAATATAGCAGTAAATAGGAGAAAATATGACCACTTCACTCAACTAGCCTGTCAAGTTCTAGTATTGGGGTGCGCTAATAACTTCCATGTGTTTCACCAAATAAAAAATAACTTCCATGTGGCAAGCATGTGCACAGCATTACATTTCACTTGAAATGTCAAAAGAATGCCCTATTACAAAACAAGCATTAACAGTATCAGAAGCATTCTACAGTGGGAGACATGCATATCTATCTTTCTATCCCGTTATGTATTGTTAATTTGCATTATGTAGACACTATTGGGAAACAATATCCCAGGGATGTAAAATATTTTAATTTTGGTTTAATGAAGTTCCAGTTTACCCAAAAAGCACACAAAACATATAGGAGGTGCAAGGAACAATGCAACAAAAGAAAAAAAAGGACGAAAGAGAAATCTCAATCAACCTTAGTCCATAAATCATAAATCGAATTGGTCTTCCACTGCCAATATGAATTGGCTAAAGGTCCACACATCCCCACTACCAATTTAAGTAAAAAGATGTCCCACAGAGGAGCACTAACAAATAGATTCTGCAATTTCAGGAAAATATAAGTTCCAGGAACATTGCAGATCTTTCATGCAATTATTATAGTTAATACAGGCAGATGAACTTCTATATTTACGGCTTGAAGAACAAGATGCTGTGATAAGAACATGCAAGCATCATAAAACCACTAGCATTTTTTTCCTCTTGAACACTACTCAAGGCATGGACTCAGCTGCTACATTAGGCCTACGAAGTAAGGACAAACTTGACACCACCGTTTGTCAGTAAGTTAGTGTTTGCCCAATCACAAGTGGCACGTGGTGGTTTGGTTGTTCTTATGGTTCATACAAAACATTGCATGATTACATCTTTATGGATCACTCCAAGGTTGTAGAAACGCCAATGATGCAAATAAGCAAAGGGCAGCTCTTTTGCAACATTATGCAGAAAGCTTCACCAGATTCTTCAGGCATTATTACTAACCAATTTTTTAAAAATCGCTAGGCACTAGTTGGGTGGAATAGGGGCGCCTAGGCGGGGACTAATCGACCTAGGCGGCCGCCATTAAGAACACTGTAACTACTAACCCCACTTTGCAATACAGAAAATACATAGGCTACATGCACTCAAGGAAAATTATTTTTTCCTGAATGTGTGAACATTAAACATGGTAGTATTGACCAAAAAACACCATAGTATCATACTACAAACTGTAAGCTAGCTGAAACCGTTTATGGTTTCCATGGAAGACAGAACATAACGGAATGAACAAGTAGAAATCCACGAACCTAAGATACACAGAAAAAAAGTGTGAACATCAAAAGGGCACACAAGACAGTATGGAATGTACTTTTCATAAACGAACACTTCATGCCACAAAAAAACATTCATGCACATTCAGCATGAACATTATACAGAAGGACGGACCAAGGCAAGCAAGTAGGAACTCAAACGTAAGCGCGTGCATGCACGCACACACGCTTGAACGAAGATGTAAAGTACTCACAGCGAGTCCCTCAATGGGTCCAAGATGGGACCTAAAATGCTTTGCAAACTCAATGCCAAGGGCCTTCTTCTTCCAAAACTTCAAATGACCTGAACGATAAGAATCAAAGAACAAGAAGTCAACAGATCGACATGTTAGAGAATTTTTACTTGGGTTATATCCGTTAAGGACTAGAATGAATCCACCAATTACATAAAAGACTATCACATATATGGGTTGATCACTCAAATCAAGCGTAAGTGTACAACTCAAAGAGCACCTCAGCAAGCATTAGATTGAGGTATGTAAAATGGAACAATTATCTAAAACAACAGCTGAAGACCCTTTTGTTTGACATTGTTACATTGTGTAGTTCGCTTCAATGGAACAACTGGTGGAGGATTTGGAAACCAAAATTCTAGGGAACAACTCCTAAAGGCCCTTTCAATTGGCAACATAAGATATGGGTAGTTGTATCAGGTTCAATACACTTGATCAACAAAAAAATGGTTGGAGGGATTACATATCCATTCCAATCTACAAAACATGCAATGTACAATACCTTGAGGGATGTAGTATTGGTAATCCTATCAGTATTTGCCAGGCTGGAACACTCATCCTACAGGATATATTGCCCCATTAGTTCGGTCAATCAAACATGGCCTAAGGTCATATTTGTGAGGAGCTCGTTGCACTACAAGCTACCAGAGGAAACAGGCCTTCTTTTGGTATCTCCACTAGTCCCTTCAGCGACCATAGTTACATTGACGTTCGTCCAATTACGATCAGAGGTACGTTGTACCTCTTAACAGTGAAGACTCAGGACATTACAACAGAGAATACAAGGAGGGAGTAAACTAATTAAAGAAAATGCATTACAGGAAGAAAGGAAAAAGGAAGGTAGATGACTAGGCAGCATAATATGTCTTACCATCAGCACTTCCAGTTATGAAAAAATCTGCTGTGGAGACAGCAACATGCGTTACCACATCACGATGCATATAACTTTTCTCATACCTATATGACAAAGGTAGCAGACGTTACCGACAATATTTTCATGAATTACCACACATCCCTGATGCACAATTGTGAGAAACAGAGAAGAAAAGGGAATAACAGAGATTCTTATTCAGAAAGAAGGAAGCGAATTCCAAGTGCAATATGCCACACCCTCCCCACTCCTTTGCTTTATAAAGGATCAATAAACCAGCTAACAGTTCTAACTGATTCCTAATAATTTTCCCTCTTACTTCTGTTCGAGAGTTCAAAACCCTAATGACTCCAACTTTGAACTAATAACTCTCACGAACCACTTACGATAGCACTCATGAGCAGAGCGACTCAGAGACAATTGGGATCCCTGATAAGCATGGGAGAGCTGATTGTAATTGTAATTTGTACTTAGGGTTCAATGTGCAAATATTGTAATTGGGAGGGCTGTTGGTTGTTCAGAGTTAGTTATTCTGTTAGCAGGATAAAGGAGGGGGGTGTTTTGAGTGGGTTTGTGTTGTTGTTACCACTTCAGTTTCTCTCTCCGTCCCTTTTCTCCTCTCCACCTCCTGTAATTCTCTCTCTCACCCTCTCCCATTCTCCTGTAATTCTTTTTCAACATTAATAATAAAGTTCCTTGGATCGAATACTTAGTTTCTTTCTACATAGTTCTATCAATGGTATCAGAGCCACGCTCCTCTGACTGTGGAGATCGCACAAATGGTGGATAACACTCGTTCTCAGGAGATCAAGCGACTGGACGAATCAATTCGGAAGTTGTCAGACACTACCAATCAATCCATTCCGTGTCTGACCGACATTTCAGATCGACAAGCAACATCGATTGAGGGTTTCAAGGACATGATGGAAGGAATCAAGAATCTGATCACCACGTTGACCTCGAAGTATGAACAAATTCAAGAAAAAGGTATCGTCGTCTTCTTCGTCACCACTACTTCCAAACCCTAATCAAAATCCGGGTTATGTTTGTTTGTTTCAACCAAAATTGGATTTTCCAAAATTCTTTGGTGAAGACCCAAAGGCTTGGATCTACAAATGTGAAAAATTCTTTGAATTAAATGCTATAGAAGAAACCCAGAAATTACGACTAGCTTCACTACATATGGAAGATAAAGCCATGCACTGGTATAGATGGTTTGAGAAATCCCACACCCTGCGTACTTGGAGGGAATTTTCTAGGGTTTTGATGCTTAAATTTGGGGAAAATGTTTTTGAAGATGCCATGGGGCAATTAACCAAACTATGACAATGGTCGACTGTCAAAAGTTATCAAGAAAAGTTTGAAGAATTAGCAAACAAGACCACGGGCCTTTCTGAGGAATTCTTTATTAGTTGTTTTGTTAGTGGGTTGAAAGAGGAGATAAAAGGTGGAGTTTAGATGTTCCGACCAAGGTCAATCTCCCAAGCAATGGGATTGGCACGACTTCAAGAAGATACAGTAGAGGTATTGAGCAAGAAGACTAGGGCACCAATGAAAACTGTTCTTCCCTTTTCTACTACCTCACAGACATCTCAAGCATCAAATTCTAGGTCAGCCGAATCAAGTGGAGTGGTCAAAAGAATAACCCCCCAAGGACTTTGATGATAGGAGGGCAAAAGGGCTGTGTTTTGGCTGTGATGAAAAATATTTTAGAGGGCGTGTATGTAAAAAGAAGCAGTTGTTCATGATCAAGGTTGGGGAAGATGAAGAAGAATTTGTGGAAGCCCCACAAGAATTGCCTTCAGAAGACAGTACAGAGGATTTCCACATTTCTGTGCATGCCCTATCAGGAATTCAGTCCTACAAAACTATGAAGATAAAAGGGGTCATTAAGAAAGTTGAGGTCAACATATTGGTGGATTCTGGAAGCACCCACAACTTTCTGGATCTAGGGGTGGCCAAAAGGGTAGGGGTGAGAATCCATCAAACCAGTCCTCTAACCATCGTTGTAGCTGATGGCACTAAGATCAGCAGTAAAGCTTTGGTAAAAGATCTTAAATGGAATATGCAGGGCATTGATTTCAGCTCTGAAGTGCGTTTACTGCCACTGGGAGGTTGTGATATGGTGTTAGGAGTACAGTGGTTATCAACACTTGGGCCAGTAATTTGGGACTTCAAGAATTTGCAAATGCAATTCTCAGTTTCAGGGAAGCAGCTCTTAATTACAGGAGACACTGCAACTGGTGTAAAAAATTGTGGATGCTAAGAAGATGCAACACCGACTCAACAAACAGTCTCCAGGCATGATGGCCCAACTATGCAGCCTACAAGCAGTGACTTCAGAAGAGGTACACCCTGACATACTCCAGATTCTGCATACTTTTGATGATATCTTTAGGGAACTTAACTGTCTGCCTCCTTTTAGAGACCATGATCACCAGATACCCCTAAAACCTGGTGCTCAACCCCCAAATATCAGACCCTATAGATATCCGTACATCCAAAAGAATGAGATTGAAAAGTTGGTAAAGGAAATGATGGCATCAGGGATAATAAGGCATAGTGTTTCACCTTTTTCTTCACCTGTTTTGTTGGTTAAGAAGAAAGAAAACACTTGGGAGGATGTGCATTGATTACAGAGCTCTTAATAAAGATACCATCAAAGATAAGTTTCCCATTCCAATTATTGATGAGCTATTGGTTGAGTTGCATGGAGCCACATATTTTTCTAAACTAGACTTGAGATCTGGTTACCATCAGATTAGAATGCATCCTAAGGATGTTGAGAAGACAGCTTTTAGGACCCATGGGGGTCATTATGAATTTATGGTCATGCCCTTTGGTTTGACCAATGCTCCCTCCACTTTCCAAAGTCTCATGAATACTGTATTCAGGGCTTTCCTCAGGAAATTTGTGCTAGTCTTCTTTGGTGACATCCTTATTTATAATAAAACTTGGCCAGACCATTTGCAATTTTGCATCATGCCTCTCTTACTTTGGCCAAACTAAGGGAACACCAATTGTTTGCAAAGATGTCCAAATGTGCATTTGGACAGCAACAAGTGGAGTATTTGGGACATGTGATTAACTGCCAAGGGGTAGCAGCTGACCCTGCCAAGATTGAAAGAATGATGCATTGGCCTAGACCCCAGTCAATTAAAGCTCTTAGGGGTTTCCTGGGTCTCACTGGATATTATAGAAGATTTATAAAAGACTATAGAAAATTTTGTCAACCCTTGACTGTGTTGCTCCGGAAAGATGCTTTTGGGTGGTCTGCAGAAGCTGAAAATGCTTTTATTCAGCACAAAACTGCTATGTCTACAGCCCCACTTCTGACATTACCCAACTATGCCAAGCCTTTTGTGTTGGAATGTGATGCTTCAGGGAAAGGAGTGGGGGCAGTCTTGATGCAGGAAGGTAGACCTATAGCTTTTTACAGCAAAGCTCTATCCCCTACCAGGTTGGGTCTCTCCACTTATGAAAAAAGACTCTCGGCAGTGGTTATGTCAGTTACCAAGTGAAGGCATTACTTGTTAGGCAGGCAATTCCTTATCAAGACTGATCATCAAAGTTTAAAATTCTTGTTGGAACAGAGGGTTACCACTCCTATGCAACAGAAGTGGTTATCAAAACTGATGGGATTTGATTATGAAATCATCTACAAGACTGGTACAACCAATGTGGCAACAGATGCTCTTTCTAGGGTGGAGGATGAGACCCAGTTGTCAACAGCAAACCAAGGGACCATTGCCACAATGACTGTAGTTCTTTGTCATTGGGTAAAAGAACTCCAAACCAGTTGGGAAAAGGATCCGGAACTCCAGCCAATCATTCAAGACTTACAACAAGACCCAACCAGCCATCCTTCCTTCTCATGGCAACACCATATGCTCTACTATAAATCTAGGTTGGTGGTGGGACATGATGTTTCTTTCAGGCTCAGATTGATCCAAGAGCATCATGCCAGTCCAGTGGGGGGACATTCTAGGGGAGAAAGGACTTATCGGAGATTGAAACAAGCTTTCTATTGGAAAGGAATGAAGCAAGTTGTGCTGAAGTATGTGGCAAGCTATGATGTTTGTCAACGACATAAAAATGAGACTGTAGCTTCTCCTGGTTTACTCCAACCTTTACCTATTCCAGAATGATTATGGAGTGACATCTCCATGGATTTCATTGAAGGTTTGCCAAGTTCTAATCACAAGACTGTTATTTTTGTGGTGGTGGACAGACTTAGCAAGTGTGCCCACTTCATACCTCTGACCCACCCTTACACTGCTACTATTGTGGCACAAGTCTTCTTAGACAACATTTTCAAGCTTCATGGTATGCCACAATCCATTGTCTCAGATAGAGACCCAATCTTCATTAGTACTTTCTGGCAGGAGTTATTTTGTCTACAAGGTACCAGGTACCACTTTATGCATGAGCACAGCCTACCACCCCCAATCTGATGGGCAAATAGAGGTAATTAACAGATGTGTGGAAAATTATTTGAGGTGTCACACTAGTGACAGATCAACAACTTGGACTAAATGGCTTCCCCTGGCTGAATGGTGGTACAACAACACTTTCCATGTTTCTACTGGAATTACCCCTTGTGAGGCCTTGTATGGACAAAAACCTCCCAATCTCATGCATTATGTGCCTGGGGGTACTGCAGTAGCAGCAGCTGATGACTTGCTACGTGACAGAAGTACTATACTCACACTACTCAAGGAACACTTGGCTAACTCACAATATAGAATGAAACAACTGGCGGACCAACACAGATCAGAGAGGTCTTTTGAGGTGGGAGATTGGTGTATCTCAAACTTCAACCTTTCAGACAAGTAACAGTGGCTTTCCGCAGGAATGCTAAGCTAGCCCCTAAGTATTTTGGTCCTTATCAAGTGGTGAAAAAGGTTGGTCCTGTTGCTTACCAACTTGAGCTTCCTCCACACTCCAGAATCCACCCTGTTTTCCATGTCTCTCTTCTCGAGAGAAAGCTGGGGAATGATGCTGTGCCGCAATCAGACCTTCCACTTGTTGGGGATGATGCTCGCATACGGTTGGAACCCTTGGCCATTTTGGACAAGAAGCTGGTTAACGAACATCAGACCTTGCACTGAAGTCTTAGTCTAGTGGACTAATACCATTCCAGAGGATGCTACTTGGGAGAATTGGTACGATTTCCACCAGCGTTTTCCTGATTTCCAACCTTGAGGACAAGGTTGTTCTTAAGGGGGTGGAAATGATAAGCATGGGAGAGCTGATTGTAATTGTAGTTTGTACTTAGGGATCAATGTGCAAATATTGTGATTGGGAGGGCTGTTGGTTGTTCAGAGTCGGTTATTCTGTTAGCAGGATAAAGGAGGGGGATGTTTCGAGTAGGTGGGTGTTGTTGTCACCACTTCTGTTTCTCTCTCCTTCCCTTTTCTCCTCTCCACCTCCTGTAATTCTCTCTCTCTCACTCCCTCTCCCATTCTCCTGTAATTCTTTTTCAACATTAATAATAAAGTTCCTTGGATCGAATACTTAGTTTCTTTCTGCATAGTTCTATCAATCCCTTAGTTTGGTCTCTCAATAAGAAACACCATATCTTGCACCCAAAATTTTCTATTTTGACCCTACAATAGAGCACCTAGTTCGCCGTAAACTGAGATTGTTTAAGTTTTTTATCGTTATCGAAAATTCCGGCTCCGCCCCTAATTAGCGCTATTAAGCAGTGTACAACTAAGGATAGCACAGAAGTAACATCACTTATCAATGGTTGTATCTGTATACTTCGATGGAAACAGTAACTAACAAATCCGAAAGCGGGTTATAGAGCTTACATGTTGGCGGAGGGAAGGGAGTCGAGATAAGCTTGCTCGAACTGGAGAGGGCGCTTCGGCCGGGAGCGAGGGGCCGGGCCCGGTCCAATCACCGGCTCTTCCTCTGTCTCCTCTGCCGCCGCCGGAGTGGAGCTTCCGTTCCCCGTCTCGGTCTCGGTTTCGGTTTCAGTCTCCGCCATTAATTCCTGTCGTTCGCTCGTCCAGGGTTTTGCTGTTCTAGGGTTTTTCTCCAGGAGTATTCGCAAGATAGCAGGAAATCAAAATTGGTGCAAAACTAACGGCAAAATCGGTTTTTTTTTTTTTTTGGGGGGGGGGGGGGGGGGGGGGGGGGGGTTTAATCGGAAATTAAATCGGTTTATATATAAATCACTAACGAGAAAAGAAATGTAAATTCTGATCAAAAAAAAAAAAAGGAAAAGAAAAGTAAATAAAATAAAATAAAAAGTGATTGTTTCTTTTGCCACCATCTCATTTTGTTTGATAAACAAAATCAAAATATTGATTTCACTTTGACTCTCACCGATTCTCGCTTTCTTTTCTTTTCTTTTGAAAAAAAAACTCTCGAACGGAGAGTTTGAAAAACTTAAGCTCGAATCTGAATGACGTGGATGAATGTATATGGATTATCGACGCCCGATAAATAGAACCATTTAAAAGTGTTTTTAATGGTGTAGATTTATCTATAGTATCTTACCGATAAAATAGTAATCGGAGTACGCTACAGAGAGAAGAAAAAAATTTCAAGCATAATATAGGGTTTTGAGAGAAGAAATGTTATTACCGGCAAAATACTTTAACAAAACTGAATTATTGATTGTTGAGATTATTTATTGCAATCCAAGTATAGAGAAGTCGGGTCCTAAACAAATTAAAGTTTGACCTCAAACTTGAGCCCAAGAAAAAAGATAAGCACACATCCTGTTTGGAAGCCGGGAAAAGCTAAAAATGCAAACAACAATAAGAACGTAACTTGCGGTTCAAAAAAAAAAAAAAAGAACGTAACTTTAAAACATGAGAGATTACAGCAAATTCTTTTCGCCTCTCCCATGATTTCCGCCACATATTATGGCCTCGTTTGATAACATTATGATTGTAATTGATAATGAGAAGGGATTGTTAATTAGAAGGGGTTGATAATGAGTATATTTGTTTGGAATAAGATTAGATGATAGGATTATTAATATCATGTTTGTATGAAATAGGATTAGATTATGGGATTTGATTTTTTTTGTTTTTTTTTTATCAACAACAAATTTCATTTCAAGAAGCCTAACGGCACTTACATGAAAATTTATAACAATCGGTAAGAGCTAAATCTACTGAATAGGAAACGAGCAAAACGAGTAAAACCACAAAAAGGCATACAAGCTCAAAGACACATTACTGCAAAAGCAGACCGGCGCAATGCGGCGTAGGGTCCATCCAAGAATCAGTAGATGAGCAACCCAGAGCTCAAACCATTAGATCGGTCCTTTAAATGGCTAATGTTGGCATTCACAGTGTAAGGGACGTATCCCTCACAGCTGCAAAGGGATGCTCCAATGCGATTTTCTGCTTGCACTTCGAAACTCCGAGTGTAGTAGATGACCAGACAACCCACGACAAGCCAGACCTCCAAGGAAGCACCAAAAGCTGGAATCTGGTAAAACCAGTCCGTACGGAGACCACCACCAAAACCCGATCAACGGCTGTAGCACCAGAAGTAGCCGGAACCAGACGTCAGACGATGACAGTTGACCACATCTCAACGCCATTACCGAGAACGAGAACCAGCAGCAGCAGTAGCAACACACACAAAAATTATTACCCACCACCAACACCCACCGGATCTGGAGAGCCCAAATCGGGACAAAAATCCGGACTGAGAAGGACCTCGCCAGAGAAGAAAGGCACAAAAATGGCTTTAAAACAAAGAAAACTCTACCTCCTAACCTCTGTTATTGTATCACGCCGCTGCCAAACACCGGATCTAGATAAAGACAAGAGGGGAGGCGGCTTGGAGCAAGGCCATCAATGCCAACTGCCTTCGCCGTTGTCGCTGAAGCCCACCCACGCCGGAGCTCATCCAACAACCTGCACTCACCGATCGGACTGGACAGGACCGAACGGATAAAAGGGAGAAATATGAGGGTAGAGGAGAAAAGAAGGGAGGGCTGGAGGAGGAGGAGGGACTATCCCGAATAAGAAATTGGTAATGAGAAGGGGTTGTGATTGGACTACGAATATCTAGTCCCAAGGGGTATTGATACCCTCTATGGGCCGGATTTTTATCCCATGGAATTACCAATCCGGACCAATTTTGGAAACCAAACAAAGTATTACGAATACAATCACTTAGCAATCCAATTTCAACCTCCAATCCATTTATCAAACGGAGCCTATATGTTTTACTGTGTGTCTATTACAGTAATTTGAACCATTCATCTTATAGGATTCACAAATAGCATAACCATGCAAAAAATAAACTTAACCGAACATCGATAAGTATATCGAAAATTGAATTTAGTTCATAAAATTGACAGTGACAAACAGTTTAAGTTTAACATTATGGATAGAATTAGACAGTCCATTTAAAACAAAAGAAAATTTAATTTTTGATATAATTATCAATATCAGATTAAGTTGATTTTTTTTACATTTATGTGCTATTTTGCAAATGTTACAAGATGAACGATTCAAATTTAGTGTAATAAACCAAAGAATTAATCTACATTAGGTTAGATTAACGATTAATCGTCAATTACTATTTAATATGTACCGATTAATCGCTCCAATGTCGCCGACCGGCTGACTAGCGTCTAGCGATTTTTAGAACATTGTTCAGATTACTACAATAAATGCGCGGTGGAACCCACAAATGACGGTGGTGGAAACTATGGGTTTTGCCGAGCATATTCCGAAAAGCGGATGCAAAGCGCCCGATCCGGCTATTCATCTCTGCAATTAACGCTTAGGTCTTAACTCAGCAATTGACGATTTAGATTTGTATGCATTTAAATTTAATCCAAACTTTCCATGCTGAGATGAATGACCGGATCGATCGCTCTGAGCTGTGCTCGGCAGCATACAAGCTATTGATTTTCGATTGTTCGTTCAGTGTGATCCTTTTTTTGGTACGACCTTAGAAAATGGAGTCCTTATTTTTATTTTTATTTTTATTTGCTAAAGCTATAAAATGGACCTTATAAAATGGATCCGGAAAAAATCCTCACAGCAGTGTGCTTTGCCTTGGTGGCACCTATAGTCTCATTTTTAATCATTCTTTAAGTGCACAAGCCGCCGTGTGCAAACACAGTTGTTTTTTTTTGAAAATGAGGTGCAACACAGTGCACTTGTGGGATATTAAACAAGGCATCAATGTCATTATCGGAGGTTCAGTTAGTTGGTGAATTTGTTTTTCATCCAATTGTAGAGGATTCGATTTTTGGCTTCAGACGGTAAGGGAAAATTTTTCTTCTGAATCGTTCCGGCACGAATGCCTTTGAGCAAACCTAAAAAAGAATTAGTTGAGATTCATATAAACTGGTCCGGACACCGAAAGTGTTTGAAAATAAAAATTGTCATTGTCGGACAAACAAAGAATAATATGGTAGAGAGGAGGAGAACCTAATCGTTTAATCGATCGGATTTGTTGTGTCAGTCAATAAATAGTCTTCCCATCCAAGTGAAGTAAAGTTGAAGTTGGCCAGCCATCCTCATCTCCTGAATGACAAATTGGCCAACCTCCCATCTCCCCCACACTCTCTCTCTCTGATCCCACTAAAAGAAAATTATAAAACCACAAGAAAGGTGAAAGGTAGGAGGAAAGGTGAAATCTTTTGCAAGGAATAACCAGATTCATCATCAAAGTTGTAGAGAGAGAGAGAGAGAGAGAGAGAGAGAGAGAGAGTTTAAAAGCTAAGTTTGAACAGAAACTCTAAAAAGGACTGAATTTTTGCTGCGAAAGGAAGAAACATGTCGTCGTTTGGGAAAGGAGAGGTTGGTTAGTGAGAGAAAGAAAAGAGTTCTAGAGAGAGAGAGAGGCCGGCCTAGTTCACCTCTCTCCCTCTCTCTTTTGCTTCCAACAGCTTTCTGGGAGGTTGGAAAAACTCCTTCGAGGTACAAATATGCTCATACTATTGCCACTTAGGCATGATTTAATTCTTGGGTTTTGTGCTGATTTTTTGTTCTTGAGTTATTTATTGAAACCGCCTGTAAATCATTAAAAAGTAGGGATTTTCGGAATGGGGATGCTGTGAAGGATCCCCTGCAAAGCGGCCCTCGGCAATTAATGGCTAGGATTTAGAGGGTTCAGATTTATATGCGCTCAGATTCAACCTGAATCATCCGTGCCGAGATGAAGGGCCAAATTGGCCACTTTGCAGGAATGCAGCTCGGCAGCATCCCTGTCGTATTTTTGGACTTAGGGTATGAAGGTTTTATCGTTTTCCCTTAATGGGTACCAAAAATTTATGCTTAATTCTCCTATAAAATTTCTACAAGGTTAAAATATTAAATAAATAAACTACGTTCATATTATTTCCAATTAATTGTTGGGTTTTGAGCTGATTATTGTGTTATGTAATTTGAAATTGGCTGTAAATCATTAAAAGGCTGGTCTTTTCTGATATTGGGTTTAAAAAGTTTTAATTGTTTTTCCTTTTTGGAAATAATCTGTCTGTTGTTTTCTTGGTGGATTCTTGATTTTCCAATATTACATAAATCTGTCCAACGGAAAAATACATGCAAAAGTACATGCATTGTATAAATATATCAACCTTGTTCGGATTTTAAATTTCTTAGAGAAAAAAACAACTTCTTCTTCTTCTTCAAATTTCTTAGGCTTGTACAAAAACAGAGGAACTATATCTAGCTTTTGTTCTCGAATATGTCCATTTCTTCATGTGCGTGCATAAATATACATATAGGTACAATGTGTCCATTCCTTCTGTGTAGCTCATTTCTGTTTCGAGAACCTCTACTAACAAAACAACATGCACAACATTTGGCAAAACATGCTTATTCGGCGGTGTTTCGTTGACAACTGGGTGGATTGTTAGTTCTCAATAACCGACGAGATGCTGCCACTTGCGCATGTTGTGCATGTTGTCGTGTTCCTAGACCTCCTCTTCTGTTTGTGAGTAAACAAGGTTGATTACTACCATTTCTAGGTGATATTGTTATGTGAAAGCATGCAGAGTATCTGTTTACTTTTTGAGAATTTGCATAGCATATGAAATTTCCACAATCTAGTCTGATTTCTCTGCTACATGTTTTTAATGGTTCTCCTTCTTTCCTTTTTCTCCATGTTCATTATTCACGTTTGAATTACCCAGGAGAGACAGGAATTTTCTTGTTGCCAATCGATTAAGCTACAATATCAAACTAGTCCCTTTTTTTATTCATTTAGATCTGTTAATCCCAGAAGCGTATGCATGGAACTCGGATACGCGAATTTGATAATCTCCTTGATTGTTCATCTTGGTGTGATCTCATTATTTGTCTTGTGAATCTATTGTTCGAAATGGAAGTTAGATCAAGATGATGATAAGAGGCATGCGGAAAATATACCACTGCAAAATGGGAAAAAGGTGTTGAAGAAAGAAGATGCAGGACTCATGATCATAAATTTCTGATGTAGTCTTTTATGTATTTTAATTGGGCACGAATTTCTTGTGTTTGGAATGTTTCCAAATATTGTCTATCTGTAAGGCCGCAACAAACAGATCTGCATGTAATATAGTCTGTGATTCTGGATCATAAGAACTCATTTTTCTACTAATTTTGCCATTTAATTTGTCTTTCCTTTTAGGGAAAAGATGTGGTACTAGAAAGATGGGGAAGAAAGGAAGCTGGTTTTCCACGATCAAGAGGGTCTTCACACCCAACTCCAAAGAGAAGCCAGTTGATGTAAGGAGAAATTTAACATGGTTTGTGTTTGGAGGCAATTTAGTCATACTATGATTTCTTTTCGCATTCTTTGTTTCAGTCTATGGCCCATGGAAATGAGATGTTCTAGTTTCTAGTAGTGCTAGCTTTATCTTCTGTTCAAAAGAACCCGACACATCTGAGGTTTTAGTTCAATCAGCCAAGTTTTCTTGATTTTAGTAGTGATCATATTTGGTTACTGCATACTAAACTCTACCCGTTGTGCCAAATTACCGAAAATTTATATATGGGCTACATGGTGTAATCTTGCTTTGAACAAAAATCTACACCCGGTAGACCATCTTGAGTTCTGTTTGCACTATCTACTGGCTTTCAAGGATTTTGGAACATATTGCCAAGATTTTCCCCGTGATCATGTTCTGTTGTTGTAGGGGTCGGGGAAAAAGAGCACGAAGGAAAACAAGAAAGGAGGGATATTGAGGCATGGGGAGTCCAAATCATTCATGCCTCTGTTCAGGGAACCGAGCAGTATCGAACAAATACTCGGGGAAATGGACCAACAGCAGTTACTTATTAGGCCTCCCACACCCGTTGAGCAACATACTCTGCCGCCTTTGGTACTTCCCAGGGCTGCCTCCCGGAGTGTAGCTTCTCCGAGGGCTGCTTCTCCACGAGTCACTTCCCCGAAGGCTGCTTCTCTAAGGGTTGGATCTCCTAGAGCTGCTTCCTCAAGAGGTCTTCAACACCATAAGGAAATAAGCTACAGGCCAGAACCAACTCTACGATACCGCAATGTTTCGGCCACCAAGATCCAAGCAGCCTACAGAGGTTACATGGTATGATTGTAACTGCCAAGCCATTAAAAAAAAGGATCTTAATTGTCAATCATTTGTCGGTAAACTTTTAATATGATCACTAAATGGCTTGGCCATGGAAATATTTATCTTTTTTTTTCTTTGATCAGCAATTTATCTTGTTATATATAATGCATTCAAAGAGGATAAGGGAAAAAAAGGTAACAAGGTACAATTTGGCTCAATTTGATGAAGTCCTATATCTGCAATTAATGTGGCAGTTTAGGTTCTTGTAAGCTGTTTTGTATCATGGGAGACTGTTACTCCCTCCGTCCCTATTTTATAGTCCAATATTTCATTTTGGGCTGTCCCTTAATAAGTGTCCATTTTGTAAAGTTAGTGGGTAAAAGTTGGTGAATTTTCCATTTTGCCCTTAAAAGTAGATTCCATTTTAAAAAGTTAGTGAGTAAAAGTGTAATGATGATGGGTTAGTAGGAAAAATGGAGGAAAAAGTTGATGTGAAAGGTATAATGATGATGTCTTTTTAATAAGTTGGAGTTGCGAAGCAGGACACTTAAAAAGGGACGGAGGAGTATTACCTTTCCAAAATGTGAATTGAATGTTCCTGGAGGGCAGTTTGGTATCGTTTTGATTTTTCTGTTTTCATTTTCCGGAAAACGCAACAAAAACTTGTTCGCTTTTGGCACCACTTTTCAGGAACACCAGAAAGATGTTAAATTTCCCAAAACAGTTTTTGACACAAGAACGAGCACGATATGAAATTGATGTCTGTTTTCAAGTTTCCCAGTCTTGTGTTTCTGACAACTAAAAAATGGATATCCTACCCTTTCGAGGGAATAAATGGACTGCTTGTGGCATTTCGGACAGTACTTAGCTAGGCATCTCGGACTAAGTACATTTGTAGTCACACTTTCATAGGCCCAAGTATGTATTTCTGTTTGATTGATTTGAATCCAGTGATTGGACTCTCAGTGCAATTGACATAGTTTTGTTGATATTACACAGGCAAGGAGGGGCTTTAAAGCTTTGAGGGGTCTAGTTAGGCTTCAAGGAGTGGTGAGAGGCCAGAATGTGGAGCGACAGACTATGAACGCCATGAAAATGATGCAACTACTAGTGCGGGTACAAACCCAAATCCAGTCTCGCCGCATCCAGATGTTAGAAAACCAGGCGCTCCAACGCCAAGCTTACAATAACGATAAGGAATTGGAGAGTACTTTGGGCAAGTGGACCGCGAATCAGGTAGTAATCTTCCCTGCGGCTTAATTGTGAATACTGTCCTACTTATCTCAGGCAGCACTCCTGCACACAAAAAACACAGATAAGCACTTAGACAGATCACATCGGCATGGGCTGACTCGTCTTATTGTTTTGTGCTATTTTATGTGACTGGTTTTTGTGTGCTTATTAATTTTGTACTTTGGCCGGCCATCATTAAGTAAAATCCATCGAAGCGACCAATTTACCAACACTGTTGACCTGCAGATGTACAATTTATGACAATGCTAAGGGGCCTAATGATAACGACCTCTATAGCTCTGCGTAACGTCGAGGCCACCTTCGTAGTCGATGAACCGGTAATTGATTCGACGAGACCAAGACTTTGGATTGGCTTAATATAGAACCTATTCTTTTGTTTGCCCTGGTATATTTTGATGGTATCCTCTTTTGTTTCACCAAGTACGCTGTATATTCATACTAGCCAGTATTTCCAAGCAAATCACTAAAAAGGGACAGAATGTACACAGCAAATTGCACCATCATTTGTTCATCTAGGTGAATGGCAAACCATTCCGAGCACTGACAATACTGCTAGGAATATGCGGATCCCTAACTAGCTAGGATATACGAGACTACGAATGCTGAAAAATAAAGAACAATCACACGAGAAATCCAAAATATTTTACGTGGTTCACCCAACTAGGGTTGTTGGGATCTGCATCCAAGGTCTTTGCGGCTGTTTCGGTATGAAAAATAATGAGTTCTTACATCGGAGTTGTCCTAACGCTACAATATCTGTTGCTAGGATTGTAACCACATGCGCCCTCAATGAAATAACACCTATCGGGCTTCACACACTTAACGCATACCATTCATTTGCAAAATCATTCCCAGCTTACCAAATACTAGGTTGGTGCAAGAGTTATTGAATGGTTGTGTGGGTATAGTCTGAAGCAGGACTCCATGAGGATTGGGATGACAGTGTGCTGACAAAAGAAGAAATAGAGGCAAGGCTACAGAGGAAGGCGGAGGCATTGGTCAAGAGAGAAAGAGTAATGGCTTATTCATACTCCCACCAGGTACTATACCCTTTATTTTTTCAGCCCAAAACTCATTGAACAATGATACGTGCGGAGACTCTTGTGCACAGATTCGGCAGAGATGTGTTCGGAAATGTCTGATACATGTGGCGCCTCCATTATCTTGTGAGATTCACATGCATTGGACGGTTGTGTACACATTTGTATCCGGATTTACACACAAAAGTCTGAGTGCACAGACTTCTCTGAAACACCTTTGTTGACATCCTTGAGAACAGCTCAACTGAAGGGTCTATCATACTTTAGTTTCTTGAGTTTCTTGGATTTCTTTTCTAATTCATTGTGTCTGAATTTTACAATCTCTATGCCCTCAGTTGTGGAAAGCCAATACTAAATCAGCTCAAATATCGCCAATGGACCCCCGGTCCGGTGGCTTTCCATGGTGGTGGAACTGGTTGGATCGTCAACTACCACCGCCTGCAAATCCTCCCGAAAGCCAAACCATGAAGAGCTTTCTAGTAACTCCTCCAAGGCCAAAACCGAGCCCAACACCCTCACCCTTCAACTACAAGCAACCTAATATCGGGGCCTCACCGTTCAACTACAAGCAACCCAATATCGGGGTCGACAATCTTGACACACCGAGGTCAACAAGATCAGCAACACCGATAAGAACTAGGTACCAATATACCCCTTCAAATCGAACACCAACAAATAGCTCATTTCAGATGAAGTATTCAAAGCCAAGAACCAGCAATGCCGGTTCTGCTTTTGATATGAAGGACGATGACAGCCTGATGAGCTGCCCGCCTTTTTCTGTTCCAAACTACATGACACCAACTGCTTCGGCCAAAGCTAAAGCCAGAGAAAGTGGCGGCATTCTCAAGGACAGCGTCCTCAAGGACAGGTCAGGGACTCCGGGTGCTGATTCCAATTCCAAGAAACGGTTTTCATTCATGCTAACGTCAAACTTTGCATCTTTCAAGTGGAACAAAGGGTCTAGCAAGGACTCAAATCCTCAAAGGATAATCGAAAAACACAAGTCTTTGCATTCTGTTGGGGATGTAAGTATTGATTCAGCTGTTTCCATGCCTGCTGCATTTGGGAGGAAACCATTTAACCGGTTTGTGTGATATTACATTTGCATTTGCTTTTTTCTTTTCAACCATTTATTTGAAGTATTGGGCTTTTTTTTCACTTTTTTTTTTTTTTTTTTTTTGTAGCAGTGAGTGTGTGGTTTGATATGATAAAGTGCAAAATGCTGATGTAAAATAATAAAGATATAGAAAATTATGGTTTGTTTGAATGTTACAGGATTTGGGATTTTCGAAACTGAATTATGCGCCACCAATTACTAAGTTATTTGATGATGACATTCTTCCAAAGTGAAATCCTGGGAAACACACAAGCTGCAAGCATGTTTTTCTGAGAACAGGAGCAAGGGGAAGAAGAAGATTGTGAAAATTGTACAAATACTCTATACAATTATATAGATTCTCCAACAAGACTCTAATCCTCCAATTCTAATTTCCTAGAGTTTCACTTTGGGAAGTGATTTTGGCATTCCCTTTTTCTCTATGGGCATTCTCCTTTTCTCTCCATTTCCATCACCTAATAGAGACACATCACCTAATAGAGATACAAAGGGGAGTGATTTTCCTTTGCTTTTTTTTTTTGTATTTTGTAAAATTGAGAGAGAGGAACATGGGGAGGAGAGTGGAGCGAGAACATGTGGAGGAGGGAGTTGAGTATTTTGAGAGAGAGAGAGAGAGAGATTCCTGAGAAGTGGGGAGAGGGCAGTTGAGCTTCATAAAAGATTTGTTTATACTAGTATTTGTTTTGTAATTTTTAATTAAATTGAGTTAATACTACCTCACACTTAGGCATGCACCGAGCCATGCTCTGTAGTGCGCTTAGAGTGCAAACGAGCCGAGCTCTGTAGTGTTCGAGCAAGCTCAGTTCTTTTATAAACGAACCAAGCCCTTAACTAGCCAATTCCGGTACATTTATTGAACGAGCATTCTATAAATAAGGCGAGCCTGAAGAAACAAATTGTGCTTTTTCGAGCCGAGCCACACTTTAGGGTGTTGAACTCGGCTCATTTACTACACGAGTCTAAAACTCGAGCTCGATTACTCACGAGTCAAGCAGAGCCAAGTCTCAAACTGCTTCAAGCAGTTCAGATCGTTTGAAGCCGTACTCACACTCAATTTTTAATGCATAAACAGTTTCCGTTCAAAGAGAATAATGCTAGTATAAAGCATGGTCTAGTACAGGAGAGTAGATTTTCTTCTTGAAAATGATACTAAAAGAACCCTAAAACGGGGGGGTGGGGGACACAAAGATCAGAAGTTTTATGAACTGATAATGTCAGCAAAAAGGTGATAAAAGAAGATGGAGGCAAGGGAGACAAATGGTGGCGATCGTCATGACAATAATTTTATAAAAAAAAAACTATTATTACTAAAATAAAAAAACTTATTCCAAATTATATGGGCCTGCCACTAGATTTTTTTATTTTTTATTTTTAAGTGATATTTAAAGTTCTTATTAGTCCTCTATTTTTGTTTCAATGCAGGAGACTCACCAAAATTTCCAAAGCCAAATTTAATGTGCCGAGTGAAATACTAAAAAACAACTACTACGAAGGAATTAAGAGAAAGAAGGTTTTGAAAGAGCAGACAAGATGCCAATTTCTGTACGGACTACTCCCAAATTTCTTGAACACAAAAGGGAAATTGTTCGTCGAGTTCACATTCTACCAAAGAAAAGAAAGTTTTACCGATAGATTTCATCCATTCAGCTCATTACCAGTGACTGATTTGGCTGATTTGGACCGAGTTGTTACTCCATAGGCCGGTTCGCTGTTCTGCATTGTTTCATTTATCGTCTTTCTTGCGGGTACAGGTCGTTCTGCATCTGGGGTGACCCGATAGATGGTAACTTTGAGCACGATATTGACCGTCTTGATCAGCTCAAAAATACAAACATCACCCTCCTCCAACCTGTTATCCAGAACAAATTGATGCCACCCCGTGGTTAATTTAGCCGAACCATTCTCCAGCCACGTGCACCTGATCTGCCACTCTTCCCCGGTGGAAACTGCAATGGTTATGAATTGTGAAACCCCTCCGAGATACCTCTCAGCGAATGAAGATGGAAAATGCTGCGCACGAAAAGAACAAGACTTAGGCGCGGTTTGTTAAAATGTGAAATAAATTCCTTTGAAATATCTTTTACCCTTTTTCTGTTAGTTAGACAGCATGCATGTGAACAATATTTTTCGTCAAAAATGAATTCTGTCGATCAACTGAAAAACAAATTTTGTGCTTTGAAACTCAGCCAGGCATTTTAAGTGTCCTCATCTGTTCATGGCAAGCTTCATAAACAAAGCAAAACTGCTGTTGGAGGTGCAATATTCCTGCTCCAGCATTGGTTCTGTAAAATTGTAATACAAAGAGTGTTCCATCGCCACGTGGAATCAGGAGCTGAGGTTTTTTTTTGGACGAGTGTCTAGCTCTTGCCATGGTGAACTTTGTTTTAAAGTATAAATTCCAAATGCAACCCTCGCGGTAAAACATGTAGAGAACAGTAATTCTTTGCAAAATCGTTTCACGTGACAACCTTTTACTAAGTGAAATATTTCACATCGAAACAAACGTAAGATCCTTTAGAAGCGAAACCAAAAGATCAAGTAAACACGTAAATTTAAGGCTCACCAGGCTATTTCCCTTGTGTGTGTACGACGGTCGTAACAAAACCCTGCAGAATGGATTTTCAGAACGAAACATCCTTGATATATTTTGCACTTTAACTTTTTCTTGGGGTGTCACGGCTCTCGATCTCCTCAAACTTGTTTCAGCGCCAGGAGTTGGTGACTTGCTCACTTTTTTTTTAGCTGAATCCTCGCATTCATCTGCACAAACACATCGGTTACCGCATACTAAATAAATTTATCATGGTAATAAAAGTAGTATGATACAAGTTTAACAAGATTGCAAGGTCCAATACCTATTTTTCTTTTTCTGGTTTCTTGATTCAACCTAGTTTCAGATGTCATAAGCTCACTTAGCAGCACTTCCTTCACTACATAGGACAATGGAGACCGTGAGTTGGATATTCCTGCTCTGTTTGCTTTGGCTGTTTTTTCAAACACACTATCGGCTTCTTTCCTTTCCCAAGAATTAGGAGTTGGGCACGGAGGAGGGGGATCCAATATTCCAACATCATCATCATCTTGTACTTCTTCCTCAATAGGTTCTCGGTATCCACAACTGGATTCTCGGTAACCACACTGAACGCATGGAACCGGTGCCTTATCCAAATTCTTGAAATTGTGTAGCTTATCTCCCTTTGTACTGTTTAGTTTGGCTTCAGACACATTATCAGCTTCTTTGATTTCCCGAGATCTAGGTGCTTGGCGCGGAGGGAGGCGATCCATCAATCCAATGCAATCGTCTTCCTTAACAGGTACCTGGTATCCACAACTTGGTCCTCTGTGACTGTTGCATTGATAGTTTATCTCAGCATTACCAATGTCATATATGTTCACTCTCAAGGTTGAGTTCCCGAGGAATGTGAAGATTAAAAGGCACTCCACACCGATAGAATGGTGGTTTACAAATTCATGCCAACCGTCAGTGAAGCAAAACTTGCCATCAATTTTCTCTAATCTGACATGGCAAACACAACCATTTGGAGTTATGAGAGTTGCAACATTAGGAATTTCATTCCCAAGCTTCTTGATGAACTTCCCCGGGATCCTCTGCACTGAGACAAGTCCGTTAAAATTTGTTTGCTTGTATTGAATGTCCAAAATATTACTTTTTGAAAAGTATTTTCCATGTTACAATCTTACAGTAAAAACACGGTGATTCTACAAATTTCTGGTGTTAGGCTTTAGGAATGGAGAAACAATCACGAAGCATAAATGTCTACCTAGTATCATGACTAACAAGGACTCCAATTCAATTCAAGAACCAATTCCAGGGACAAAAGGTTTCTATATTTCCATTTCGAGTTTATCTTAAACTGGATGCCCATAGGCCAAAGAATGCAGATTTGTACACAATGGGAAATGAGATCAAGGAGAAATGTACAATGCAGATTATAGAGTTTCAGAAACGTGTTTAGTTAGTCTTGGTTTATCAATCAAGTTGATGTCAAATGAGTTTCTAATTGAGCCGACTTCAAGACGCTTGGTTTTTCAATTTGAGCCAAGAAGTGGATTGTTGATTTGGAAACTTTACTAGCTTAAAAAATTGTTCAAGCATAGTTTGATTATTGATCGATCTCCAACGAGCTTTACATGAACTCAACACAAGGGTATTCTCGAGCAGCTTGAATTGTTTAAAATCCCTACTTAGACTTGCATGAGAACTAGAGTAATATAACTCTTCAGTGCTTCAAAACCACCAAAACTTTTCTCAAGTTTCATACATCGGACAACAGGGATCAAATATGCACCCAAACAAAGTTTACCAATGCAACAATGGAAAAAAACACTTTGGGACTTGTTTGTCATGCCGCATAAGGGGAATAAGAGCCTTTGAACTACATGTGGAGAAAAATAGGCAAACAAACAAACACATACAGCGCAAAGAATAACCATAGAAGTAAAAAAGCCAAATACGAAAGACATAAGCATTTTACGTGGTTTCCCTATTTTGTACCTAAGTTCATACTAAAAAAGAGTACAAAGTACATCTACCGCGTACAACATGTACTGATGTCTGGGTCTCGTAGACACATGAAATTGCATCGGACTATCATCTTTTACTCCCGGGTTTCACATAAACCGAACAGGTTCAAGTTTTCTTTTTAACTCAGAGCAGGGCTATAAAAACATGGTTACGGAGTTTAATGTTATTGTATGAAGGAAACAATATATCAAAGCCTTACTTCTACAAGCATGCTAAGCATAATTTCTAGACAGAGAAAAAGCCAATGCAGGCAATGGAGGCAAGAAACATCTCTAGACAGAAAAGAAAACAAGACAGGAGGGGGAACTGATCTCCATAGAGAACTCAGCTTAGCCTTCAAAGCAAGAAAGGTACAGAATATACCCAACATGTTCAGTCTGTTTGTTTGACGAGATTAATAGTGGAAAAAATACATCACGTGACAAGGTAGATAATTTTATTGACGGTCTTGCTATTGTCAGCCTAGTGGGTTGACGATAAGTACACTAGAAGACGAGGGAAATACATATTTCTGTGTACTTTTTACACTATTTAATACACATTCACGCACTTATTATTGTCAGCCCATTGATTTGATTTTAGAATTCTAAAATCCTATTTGCACCGACCAAAGTGTAGGGAAACCGTACCGACCGCCTCGCGCGGCGGTCTCCGGCCATCGGACAGCCGATCCGAGCCGTCCAAAAAATTTTAAAAAAAAAATCGAGGGGCCCAATGCGGGAATCAACAGCATCTGATGTGTGTAGGGTACTTGATCTAGACACCCTTTTTTTCGTGTATATATGTACATTTGTATACACGAAAAAAAGGGTGTCTAGATCAAGCACCCTACACACATCGGATGCCGTTGATACCCGCGTAGGGCCCCTTAGTTTTTTTTTTTTAAATTTTTGGACGGCTCGGTCGGTACGGTTTCCCTACACTTTGGTCGGTGCAAATAGCACCACTCTTTAGAATTTTCCATTTATTGAAGTTATAGTGAAGAGATTCATATCGCAAAACGAACATAAATATTCATTCAGAGTGTTACAATTTTGAACTGAATACCAAATTCATGATCAACTTAACATATAGTGAAATCCAATATTTTTCATGCTTATATCCGATCAGACAAGTGAGCTAATATTAGACCTAAGAAGCAAGTGTACATGGTACGATACGGATACGGATATGTCGTGGGAATACAACTACACTCCAAATTCAAGAAATAGCTAAATGACTCGGGCACGAGGTATCCAACAACAAATAATAGTCTAACGCCAAACTTAATGCAAATTATATTTTAATGTCACTATAGTTAATAACCTGTTCACCAAAATCCCTACTCCGTATTATCTACACAATTATGTTAAGCATAGAAAAATGAATTCGTATGTTTAGTTTGGTCATTGTGTGGGGTACCGCGAGCAAAAGTCAAGGAAAAATGTTTCTGACATATATTTCGTGTATCCGGTACGAATTTAGAAGACAAAAGTACCATGTAAAATACCGATCCCTGTTACGTTACGGTAGGGGTACGCCGAGGTTTTAGATGTACTCGTGCTTCATAGACAGTAGGACACAAAATGAAAAAACAACACTTAGGGACCGTTCCGAAAAGGTAAATAAGTACTTATTTTTTAAAAAGGCAATTTCAAGCTCAAAAATTATGTGCTTACGTAAATAATTTTCCAATCAATATAAATCTTATTTGATAGATCTCATTGAAATCTTCAATATGGTGCAAAAAAAATTGAAAATTATTTTTCATTTACATTATTTTTGAGTTTGAAATATGAAATAAGTACTTATTTTTTAAGAAGGTGCTCTGAAACGGGGCCCTTATTGTTAAAACTGCGGCTCATATGCTAAGTACGAAGAGATACTAAAGAGTTCTAGAAAGAAGTTCAGATGCCGGAGCGGAGCGTAACGAGAGCGCAACGAGTGGAGCGTAAACCCTACTGTGATAATAATAACAGGCAGCAGCTCTTGCTCCTGTGGACGTACCGGTTTTGGAAAATCACATCTCTGTATTGATTTCTTTACTCTTTTATATTCGTAATCCGTGCGTGGGTGTGACAATCCTAACACTTATGAAGAGAGAAAGAATTGTGCGTGTGTGGAAAAACTTTTTGGGTGCCGAGTGGGTGTCGCGTGTAGTACCTGTGGGCGATCCCAAGCCGTCGAAACGTGTTTTAAAGGCACGGTCCAGATTTATTCCCGCCCTCACCCCATCACTCCCCCTTCTCTTTTTTTCTCCCTAAAATTCTGACGCCTGACGATCCACGGCTGGGATCGCTTACGCGTGTGGTACCCGCCCCAACACCCAAACACTTCTTGTGTGTTTGGGGCACCGTTACGTGCTAACCTTCTTCACGGCTACACACTCAACTAGAACTTCACAGAAATGTGCGGTGGAGACGAGTGTTGGGACATCATGCTCGTGGGCCACGACCACCCATTAGGAGCAATAATTTTCTGTGTGTGAGAGAGAGATGTGAGATACGTACGTACCAGCCTCTCTTGAGCACTGGTTGATACAATCAGTCTGCAGAAGTTTGGATAATTATTCTGACTCGCCACACAACTCCGCCGCCGCTGGCAACCGGAGTCGGCTACTTTCCCCCGTTGCTCTCCCATTTTTCAACCGGAGCCGCCGATGTCCGGTTTAATTCATTGAATTCTTCTCTCTCTGGAGGAAAGTTGGCGTTTACTGTGTCCTAGGAAATAACGAGAGGGACGAAAGGGTCAGATTCAGAGGCCTTCATTCATTATAGTTTTATACTCGGGAAAAGTGGAGGTGGCGCCACCGAGGCGGTTGATGTGATGTGATCAGCATCTACCAGGATTGTATGTTGGTTTTAGAGAGAGTACTCGCTCGTTCCATTTTTTTTGTCAATTTTCGTTTTTCGTGCTGTTTTTTCAACGTTTATATCTCCTAATCTATATGTTTTAAAAATTTTGTATTATAGATTTAATTGATAACTATCAATAAGATCCATATTACATATTTTTTGAGATTCATATTGAAAAATATAAACATTGAAAGTATGATACGAAAAACGAAAATGGACAACAAAAATAAGACGGAGGGAGTATAATTTTAGGAACACAATATCGATCACAACGGAGGGGTGATTTGGATTGAAAAGTCCAACAGTAATTTTTTTTGTTTTATTCAAAAAAAATCGCATTTGTTAATTTGTATCAAAATTTTATGACTTATTGATTTGTTTCGGTGAGAAGAATCAAAAAAATAAAAAATTTGATCAAAACTTGGTTTTTTTTTTTAAAAAAAAAATACAAAGATAAGTAAAAAAAAATGTCTTATTGATTTATTTTTGTCATTATTCAAAAAATTATGAGTTTTGATTAAAAAAAATTTACTTTTCCAATTCATTTCGTTGAGACGAATCAATAAGTCACAAAAATTTGACGCAAAACAAACAAATATAAATTTTTTTTGAATAAGGAAAAAAATAATGCTGTGTTTGGATGAGTTTTTGAAAAATTTTATACGATTATGAGTGGAGAGAAAACTGAGGGTAACGATTTGAAATAGAGGTAATGATTGTAGAGAGAAATGAGAATAATAATTAGAGATATGAGTGAGTAATGATTAGAAGCATAAGTAATTAGTGTTTTTTTTTAGTTGAGAATTTTTTTTCAAAAAACAATCCAAACAAAAAGTCACTTAATTTTTTAATCCAAACCCACCATGAATCTAAAATTGTTTGATGCATTTTGGTACAAATACATCAGCCTGCTCCAAGCACTGTTGTGCTGGGATTTGTATCCGAATGTAGTGTTTCTAGACTTTTTTTTGGTAAAATGACGGCCAATAACTTGTTTTAATAATTAATAATCACCAATAATATTTTTAGCATTAATAAATATTCTTAACTCATTTTTTTACAGATATTAATAATTAAAATACGTCATGGGCCATTATTTCTCTTTTTTTATTGACTACATTCCTAGACTTATTGAGTGGTCTTAGGGCCCAAAACAAGTACATGTACCTCACCGGACTTTGTGGTGAAAAAGAATGTTATACTCCTATTACTTCACCCAAACACCCCACTTAATAAAAATTACACAAAAAATTTAGTAAATGACAAAAAATAAAGCGCATTTAAAAAAAAAAAAGAGTGTGAAAATTACTACCCTAGAGTTTTTGTCCAAACATTATTAACTTTCTCAAATTGACTACATACACAACTCTCGACCATAAAGCTCTGGACACGGTTGTATCCAGACCCATTCGATGCACATAAAATAATAATTTATAAAAAAAAATAAATGAACATGTAAATAATGTTGTGTAGTCACCCCATGTGCATCGAGTGACTCTATACACAATTATAAGGGTGTTCATGTGTAATATTGTTACGCATAATTTCACAACTCTGGACACAATTTACAACCCTAGACTTATTGTGGTCAAGAGTTGTATATGTAGCCCTTCTCTAACTTAAACATTTTATATATCTTGACATTATTCCAACCTGTTTAAAATCGTACAATGTTCAAGTTGACACTGTTAACTCGTATGGTCAATTTTTTAAAAGTATTTAAATTTATGCATGTAACAATATTACACATAAACACCCTCATAATTTTTTATTAATAAACACGAGCACGTTTTCATACCATCATAATCACAAAAATAAAAAACTAGCAAAACATTAACCAACCATAGCAAAAATCATGGACACGTTTTTAATACCAACACATAATTTACACATTAATTAAACTAACAAAAATTTAGCCAGCAATCACAAAATCATGGCATATAATTGAAGTAGACATATTGTGTCATGCCGCAAAGTGTTATGTTTAAGTCGTGTCATTTCAGATTCATGGGTCCACATAAAATAACAACCGGTTATCAGTGTTCTTACTAAGTTACTTCATCAAATTTAACTTCCGTGGTCTTTGAAATCGTGTCATATTCTCCCCGTGTAAAAAAACTAGCCGAGTCAGATCCTCTAACTATGCGTTGGGTTCGAGTCTTGTTAACGAATCCCACCCCTAGCTCATGACACCTCGGAGGTGGATTTGGGAGACGGTGTTTTTGGGCTCTCCAACGGAAACAATGAAGGCGTCAAGATGCAGACCTTGTGCAGATCCAGTGGCAGGATCAGATCCAGTGGTGATCCTCCACCCAACTCTACGAGCGGAGTGTTGGATCCAACATCGAAACTGAGCGGCCTATTCTTTTCGTTTTTGTTCTTGTTGTTTCTGTGTTTTTTGTTCTTATTTATTTGTATTTGTTACTTTTCGGCCTATTAACCGTGCAATTTATATCTGATTTGTATCAATATAACTTGCGTTTTCTTTCCCCGTTTATCTTAATTTATCAGTCCTATGTTTGAGAACTTGAGACTCGAGAGTAGGTTCAGATATTGGTTAGACTCTGGGCTTTCGTCTAGCCCAGTCTTCAATGGACCAAAAAAGTTACAAAGCCCAGCCCTCATCCTGCTTGACCCCATGGGTATTTCCGACATTTCCTTTCTCCAATTAGGGCTAGGGCTCCTGCCATTCTCTGCCTATATATAGAACACCGCCATTCTCATTTTCTTTGCACGCCTCTCTCTCTCTCTCTCTCTCTCCTATGTTTTCTGAAACCGGCATGTGTTCTTCGTGTTTGATTTTGTAACTAGTTTAATTCTGATAAATAGAAATAAAAGAAAGCCAATTTGCAGAGCAAGGGCGTGTATTTTGATTCAATGACGATCCCTTGCATTGAAGGTTGGCAACATCGTTGAGCGATTCTCCGTGCCTTTCAAATCTACTCTCGTTTTGATTACGGCCTCGAACAAATCGCTACATTCCAATACTTGTTCCTCTTTCTCTCTCTGTTTTTTTTTCCACAAATTACCCTCTGATTTTTCTTTATTGAAAAAAACTTTTTAGACTTTTCCGTCAGATTTGCTCTGTTTGTGCCCGGTTTTCTCGTAGCCCAAACTTGAAAATTGGTTGGGAGATGTTGATAATTATTGTAATTACTCGATTTTGTTTTGTGGTTTATGATTACTTTTTGGTGATTGATGAACCTGCAAATAATGGTGTTTTTGTTGTTGAGAACCGATTTGATTGGTGATTATGAAGATTCTATTTTGTAATCTCAACCAAACAGAGCATAATCGGTAATGCTTTTGGTTTCCAACGAACGATACTTGTAAAATGCCCCTTTCGTCCCCATATTAAATTCATTTTTTTGGGGAATTAAAATTTTTCAGGGATTTTGATCATTACTCAAAATACGAATTTTGAACATGGAAAGGAAGGTCAAAACTCTTTTACTCTTTTTTTTCCCCCTTCAGTGGTTAAATTGAAATGGACAAGTAATTGACATCTAAAAAATGGAAAATGTACCAAAAATTGGACTGGAAGGAGTATGTGTTTGTGGACGGAAAGAGAAAATTGTGAAGGTTTTTGCGAGAAATTGAAAAACAAAAATTTGGGAGACTGATCCGAGGAGAGAACTTGTGCGGCCTTGTTCATAAATCCGAACAAGTAAATTTTTTTTTTATCACAAGATTTTTTAAACGATGCAAAAAAAAAAATATTTTCTATTTATATTATTTTTGAATTTGAAAATGTAAAATTTTTTTTGGTAAAAAGATGCCACATGAAACCTAATCGAAAACATCCTACATGGAACCCAATTGCACACAACGAAACCTAACAAGGCTTTTCAACATTGTTGGAGATGCCAGACTTTTTTTGAAAGGCTTATATAGCATTTTGAGATCTCCAATTTATCTTCTCTCAAATTCTTAAGTTAAATTTTATTTATTTAACATCAAGCAACTTTAAGCTTTGAAAGAAAAAAAAAAAAAAACAAATGGCAAATTTTCAAAATCATAACCATCAGTTTTTGAAATTTGGCATGTGTTCATTTATGTCAAAATTGACATGCTTCCTCCCCCATTAGGTGCCATTCCGCCTTTTTTTTCCAACTTTCTTTTTTAAAAATGTGGTAATTTCAAACTCAAATATAATGAAAATGAAAAATAAATTTTCAATTTTTTTGCACCGTTTAAAAGATCTCAATGAAATTTATTAAACAAGATGTATATTGGTAGGAATTTTTTTAGCGTAAACACATAATTTTTGAACTTGAAATTACCTTTCTTTTTTTAAAAATTCCTTTTAAAAAAGTCGGAACGGGGTTAATCTCCATGTCAAAAGACCACATAGGTTTTGGCTCAAAAGACCACGTAGGTTTTGGCCTAACAGAAGGAGTTGAGTTTTGTTTACATTCCACTTAAAAGGGTGAGCATTATCTTTCGTCCTATTGGTTGAAATGATGTGGATTCTACCACAGAGTGATGTAATGTTTACCAAAAAGTATATTGCATGGTAAACATAACATCACTTTATGGTGGAATTTATATCATTTCAACTAATAAGAAGGAAGATAATGTTCATTCTCTTTTAAGAAAGGTGAACAAAATTGCACTCTGATAGAGGGCATCTAGGTTGGTTTGCTGTCAAATTTGACTGTTACGATCTCCGCATCACATTTGGCATCTCCCGTTGGAGGGAGATGCCATTTAATGCGAAATGGACGGGGATGATCCAACCAATTTGAAATCTCAACCAAAGAGAATGAATCCGATCTCAAATGGGATACGAACTAAAAAAGGGAAAAGTTTAGTGCAAAACAATCTAAGGCATTTTTTTTTTTTTGGTAAACGGAAGTCATTAAGAAAAAGCAGTTCCTCTTCCAAAGAAGAGAATTTTCTCTTTTTTTGACAATAGTTTATTTTTAATCTCGACAGTTGAAAAATCTTTTTGAATGATTGTAATGCTGCACTACACGACAAGAGGTACACTACAGCAACCCTTATGCACGAAAGAGTAGATTAAAAAAGGGGGTCTTTTTTTTTTTACAAATTTTATAGGTGTAGTGGCTTAATAACTAAGCAGTTAAAATAAGAAGTATGGGAACCCACCATGGGAGTCCAAGTCCAACGTCTGTGGATTGTGGGGAGTTGATATAGTATATAACGGGACACGTTTAATTACTGTATAATTTGAGATTAACTTTATGAGTCACGTGATTAGGCGAATAGTTAGTAGTTTAGCTGTAGCGGGTCGTTACAAGTGTGAGACGGGTCTCGCCAAGTGAGGACCTTGAGGTTCTTGGGCGGGTCCCACATGAGACTAGTTTGTTGTGCTTAGGCGGGACTTGTCACACATCGCTTAACCTTTTGAGTCACGTGGTTAGGCAAATAGTTACAGATGAGTGATTTTTGCACTCCATTTTTTTATACATACACTCCCCTTTTGACTCGGCGCCATCGCCGACGGTCCTCTTCCTCGATGTCAGATCATGTCTGTTGAACTTGGTGCCAAACTGTCATCTCCATCCGCTCCGTGGGTTTCAATGTTCTTGATCTGCTAGGTCTTCATTTGACCCGGGGCAATCGCGGCATTATCTCTTCCTTGGCATCCAATCAAGTTCTCATTTTGTTGCCTCATATCTGTGCTCTGGTCTTTAGGCCTCTGTTGGCCTTTGCTGTCGCCAACGTTTTCTATTCTCGGGCAATAGTACAAATTTGCAGTTGTCGTGACATCTCGGCTGTTTGGATTTGATTTTGGTTGTTGAATGGACGAGTTGTTTACGGGTAGGTAGTTTGAGGGTGTTTTTTCAATAGAAATTGATTTTAGTATTTCAAAAATTAATAAAAGAGCTTCAAAACGACATCGTTTTGTGTATCAATATAGTTTAGTTTTGGAGCTACTGTTTCGTTCGTCGATATATCAAATAAGATCACCTCAAGCGTAGGGTATAAGCGTCCAATTGAAGCATAATAATCTGAAAGATTGGAAAGAATAATTAGTACGGCTTTGTGGATTTATAGAAATAAACAAGGTTTTCGACTTTTAGACAGTTAATTTTATTTTACGTTTGTGGTGAAAAGTAAAAAGGCTAAATTAAAAACGAATAAACTAGGATAAAAAGCAGATTAGGTCTCGAAGATCTTAACACTCACGACTCAAGTTAAATCACATTTTCACCCAATTACGCAGTTTAAGATACTCAATTAAGTTTCCTAAATCGGAAGATACGATGGTTCAATTACCAAGCTAGCTCTAGAATTTAGTATTTAGCAAACACATCGAGCGACAGAACTCCGAGCATCATGTGTGGTAAGTAAACGATGCTCTTACCTTTACATGATCAAGGAGGTTAATACCTTAGCAATTTGACAAACAAACCCGAACTACACATCGATTTTTGAACCAAAGATTTAAACTTTACGGTGAAAACAGTAATTTTACTCGAGCCATGAGGTGCTATATAATCACCCCATGACCTAATCCTAGAAAATTACTCACACATATCTATGAAGATAAGAGCAAGCAATAATTTACTAAGCATAGTGAAATAATAACACTTGAAAAAAACTAGATTAAACGATAGATCGGAGTAGCGGTTACAACTTTTATGAAGACAAAAACATTAAAAACTAATTAACTAAAGCAGGAAATAAGAATTAAAGTGCTGAAAATGAAGAACAATAAAAAATAATTCAAAAAGCAAACAAATTTAGGCTAGATCTAAAATTATGCAATACAAAAGTTTTTCTACTTCTTAGTACAATGACATCATGGACTTTTATATCCTCCAAAGTACGCACACGGAATATTCCAAAGATGCTCTGAAAATGCCCCTCCGAAGCCCTCAGTACCAATAGCAAAGGCCTTACGCTGCTGTGCTAAGGGGCTCGGTAGCGATAGGAGGAATTACTTGGTATCGGTACCGAGTAGCTTATCTGTTGTCGCTGGAAGGGGCTCGGTACCGATAGAAGAAATCGTATGGTATCGGTACCAAGTGGCTTATCTCCAGCACTTTGACTTTTGCTCCTTGGCTTCTTGAGCCCACGGGCCACCATCGGGTCCTTGAATCTCTTGATACGCTTTACGCTTTAAAACTCCTTTATTTGGTGATTTCCCTACAAAACAAAACTAGCATACTCTACGAGTAAAAACAATTAAAAATAACTAAATTAACAATGAAATTAGACTAAATTAGAGACCTAGCGCACCCTATATTGTAATATCGGGTGCTTATCAGCCACTTCATTAATTTTTAGAGTGCCAAAATCACAATCCTTTTTCAATCCATCATCCATGTAATGGCTATAGCAGCTCCTTGTCGTTGTTGCCTAATTGGTTTTCTATTGTTCTAGCGGATCAGAGCCTGGTAGGAGTAAGACGTAAGAACTGCTCTCAGTCTATTAAAATTCCAGTTAGGGCTGTAAATGAACTGAGCAACTCACGAGTTCGGCTCGGCTCGTTTGGTAAACAAGTTGAGTTTGAGCTCGAATTTTCGGATCGTTTAGTAAACGATAAAAGGTCGGCTTGAATAATTAAAGAGGCTCGTTTAATAAATGACTAAGCTCAGCTTGTTAAGGCTCGGACTCAAATTTTTGGTTTATTTAGTAAATGAGCCAAGCCGAACTACAAAGCTCGACTTCGCTCATTTACTACCCTAATTTCAGTTAGGATTAATGACGTTTACGTACAGCCTTCTCAGAAAAAAAAAAGAAAAACGAAATAACATCAGAATCTTCCTTAAACTATACAGTAAACACAATACTATTAGCAATGACTATTTAGAATTCATCTGTTTACAATCCATAATACATTATTTGGCTGGTGTGTATGTATGTGTGTATATATATAAATACATTAGAAATACATTACTTGGCCAACTTTCCCATTGGAAAAGCTCGTCGTACGTGTAGGCTCTTATTCAAGCTTTTGACCTTACAATCTTATTCAAGTTTTTGATCTTACATAGTTAAAATCCTAGTTCCGCCCTCCTGCTGCCTGCTGCATGCACTAATCTTCAGACCCACACCTCTCTATCGAAGATCCAGCTAAACGGCACGGCGCGCTTTTCCTTAGCCCTTCTCCGAGACGTCATTTCCTCCAGTAGTCTAATCCTCGGAGCCAACCCACAAACATAATCCTGAGCTCTCCGCCCCTCTCCCGAAAGTCCAGTGAGCGTCTCCACTCTCCACTTTCCGACCAAGAACTCCAGTATATCCGCGTAGTCCTTGGCAGTGTAAACCCCCAGCCGCTGGGCCACGGACGAGAAATGCTCGAAGAGGTTCTCGTCGCGCCCGTCGTACATCAGGTGGGCCGGCATGGTGATCTTCTTCTTCATCATGTCGGCGAGGGCGAGGACGGCTCCCTCGGGATCGATCTCGAACAGCTTCTCCACAATCTTGGTGTAGGCGGTCTCGTGGCGCTTCTCGTCGGCGGCGATGGTGCCGCATATCTGAGCCAGCTTGATGTCGCCGTACTCCTTGGCTTGCCTCGCCGTGTTGCCGTGGGAGATGAAAGTGGCTCGTTCTTGGAATGATGTGTAAATGAATCCCATATACGGGTTGTTCTCCGCCCGGAGGTCCTGAAATATAGGTTGTGTGTTTTTAACTAAAAAAAAAATTTATGATGTTTGTAATCGGAATTAGAAGAAGACCCCGTCTCGCTTAACTTTTAGTAGCACTTTTTGTTCTTATTTGAATTTTTTTTTGCTTTTTTTAATTTTGATTCAAACTTTTGTGAATTATTAATTCGTCTCGACAAGATGGATTGAAAAATCAGAAAGTGAGTCACAAAACTAACAGTGTGAAAAAATTCACATTACTAGACCATTCATTACCTTTCATGATGTTCAATTTCATGGACCAAGAGTCATGAATCCTAACATTTTTGTACAGTGTTCCGTAAACAATTTGAAAATCATGAAAAATTAATCATCATAGTTGAAAAGTATGAACAATCTTCACTTTGAACACACTAAATTACGGAGCCGAGAATAGATGTTTATGGTGGAGCCGAGAATAGATGTTTACGGAGTCAATCGCGACCATCCAAAAGTGTTTTGGACGATCTAGACGTGAATGAAACTTTTCCGCCCTGAAAAGTTTCATTAAAATCTGGACAGTTTATAACGCTTTTGGACGGTCGCAATTGGTTACTGTTAGTAAAAAACTCATTCACGGCTGAGCCGTGAATAAGTTTCTCTCATAGTTGAGACCTGCTATATGATGCGAACTAATGAAAATGGGAGCTAGCCATGGATCTTACCATTCCTGACCCAATCAAGTAATGAATCGTCTTCTCAATTTGCCTCATGTCCACACGGCCACTCAGGTACAGATACTTATTGAGAAGGTCTCCATGCCTGTTCTCCTCGGCAGACCAGCCCCTGTTCCACACAGCCCAAGAAGTCGGGCACGCCCCTGTTTCGTCCCTGACGCCATCCAGCGAATTCACAAACGACTGGTAAGTCGGAAGCGCTTCTTCCGTGACCATATCTCCGACCAGAACGACAAAGTAGTCGTCCGGGATCTCCTTTGCTCTCTCCCTTATTTCCCCGACCTGATCGTGGAACTCGTCGGGGTTCACAGGAGCCGGAAGAAAGTCCTGGGGTTGCCAGCTCTTCTCCACCGGTTTCAGGTGGACCAAGACGTTCTCCTCGGCCCAATGCTCCAGGTTTTTGAAGATCTCGATCTTCTGGGGTGGCATGGAATGCGTTACTTGAACACGATGAGCCTCGCGAGGAGGGGTGAGAGGCTTGTTGATATTGTCATGCTCCCTTAATAAGACACGAGAACACCAATTAGAACTTTCGTTAATCGTGGAAGCTTATTTTCAAAATCAACTGCAACCAGATGTTGCCGTTATCCAACAATTTTTTTAGCCGTTAACGTACCAAGCAACTTTTTTAGCAGTTTTCAATCTATTTTTTTTGAGCAATCTCCACGGGACGTGAAAGCACGAGCAATTGAAGGCAAACGACTCTAGTTGCTTAATTTAGACTTTCATTTGTGATTCGCAGAAATCTGTAAGGCATCGATCATGACTTTCATTCTACAAAGTTTGTAAATTGAGTAGTAGTTAGAATAGGGAGACATTTCTGATTGGAAGGAAAATACTTCTATCTATTTGGAGTTTGAGCTAGCTTCCTTTGTTTGGTCAAAGGTTTGTTGTGCGTTTTCATTAGGTTTGGTATGTCAGTTGTCGGAGTTTTAGCTTCCTTTGTTTTGTTTGGTGTCCCAGGCCTGTTGTGTGTTTTTATTGGGTTTTGGTGTCAGTCTGTCGGTTTGCTTCAGTCTCTCGCTTCTTGTACGTGGAGCTTTGGTTTTGAGGTTGGGTTTGGAGTTTTTGCTTAGGTTTTTTGCCGGGTTTTTTTCTCGTTAGGGTGGTTTATGTCGGTGTGCCCTTGTTCCGTTTACTCATAAAAGAAATAAAAACTAGACTACGAATATATAAATCAATTTTGGAAGCTAACAAACGTCATGGGGCGACAAAGTTGAGGCATGAAATGAGATCCATGTTGATTTACTTTTGAGTTATTTACTGGGATCCTTAGCCATCTATTAAAGATATGCGGATTAAAAAAAAAAAAACTATTAAAGATATGCCAAAAAACAGAAGTTATTTTTCCAGATATGCAGGAATACAAAATAATTATTTTTCAAAAAACATATTTGAGTAGATGTATCTACACCTCGACAAATCTGCCACTGCCAATTAGATATGCACTCGCCAATGAGCTCTAGCCCGGTTGGCATCTCCTGGTCCTCCCCATGTGGGAGGCTAAGGTTCGAGCCTCGTCGTGAGCGTTTGGAATTCAGGGCTATGGATAGCCTCTGAAATCCACTGTGGACTAACCTACTAACTTTCCGTTAACCCCTGCTGATATATACAATATTGGAAGAAAGAAAAATAGATTTATACTCCTACTTAAATAAAATAATTTTAAAATATTCAGTTTGTGTTCATGGTTGATGTGATCTCCCAATGGGGCCAATTAAGTTTATTATTGTCTATGCAAAAATTTAAGTTGGTCGAACATAAGTAAACGAAACCAATCATAGTTTTCCAAAAAAAAATAAATTGAACCACTGCGATGACTTTGATAATGTGAGGTGAAATAGATTTGGTCTAATCTTAGACTGGGCGACAAACTCGCCGAGCCTAAGAAAAATGAACAGCTCCGACCATGGAGTTGAGGAAAAGGTCGAAAAATGGGCGCAAGGCGATGGACATATAGGAAAGTTGGGGCGTTAAATTTAAGGGGGCGGGAGGAACTATAATTTGAAGAAATTTGTTGAACTGGAGGAGGCTAGAAGAGCGAAAATAATCAATGCTCTTGATGATTTGGAAGAAGATGATTTTTTGGAGGAAGATGATGAGCTCGAGGAAGGAGCCTCCCTTTCCTGGAATTAATATTCCGCGGTATATATGGCCGTGTTTTGGTTTGTTTCTCCTAGCCTAGCTGTTTTTGGTTTCCTTTGGGCTTTAGTTTGATTTGGTTGTGTGTTGTAGGGTGTTTTAGCAGGTGTGCGCGCGGTTTCGCTTTGCTTGGGATGTCTTGGTTGGCTTATTGCCGTCTGGTTTGGTTCTCGGGTGGCTTTTTACCGGTGTGCCGGAGATCCGTTTAAACTTTCTATACCTTCTCAAAGATTAATGATTTTCTTTTTTTTTTTTTTTGCCGATTTAAAAAAAAAACGGATGAGATAAAGTGAAATGCGAATACAAACTTCAGAGAGTCGTTGAGAGAAAATCTACACAAAATGCAAATCTAGTGAGTTTAGTCAAATTTGCCCTTAAATATTTGCTCTTTTTTTTTTTGGGTTCTTCACGAGCTTAATTTCTTACATCACCATGCAAAGGAAAGTGCAAAATGGGACTCACTTGGAGGCGGTACGTAGAACGGAAGCCACAACAAACTTGGTAGATCTGACAGCAAAAGAAGGGTATTTCTGGAATTTAAAGGTGGTTATGGGATTCATCTGCAGAGCCATTTTTCCCCCCCTTCTTCCCTTTTCAAAGCTTCTTTCAGAGAGAGAGAGAGAGAGAGAGAGAGAGAGAGAGAGAGAGAGAGAGAGAGAGAGGTGGTTTGCAGGCAAGTATAGTATTATGCACTAGATGTCACTATTTATAAGTTCAAAACGGAGATCAACTTAAGTTAAACATTGCATAGAAGACTAATATGCGAGTTTGACGTTGACATGCTATTAAGTATTAGGGGTGGTGAGGATCCCGTTGATGGGGTCATATGTTTTTTTAAAATGGCAAAAAAGGATTTTGTTAATCTTCGGAAACAAATTACAGAGATTAAAATGAATCCAAGCACGAGGCGTTAAACCGGAGGAAGAGCAAACTTTTAACGCTCCGATTTTCGGACACGTTATTAAACGATTTTTCAAAATAGTTTCTTAAAATAAAGAGCAAATTTCTTAAATAACAGCAGAAGCTTAGCTTGATTACAACAAGTCGTCAGCAGGGACTTAGAGCATTCACATCACCCTCTTTATATTTTAGAGCAAATTACACCTTAAAAAGTCACTTTATTACTTTAGCTACCCACTTTTAAAATGTTTACTGCATCAGACTCTTTATATTAAAACTATCCTATTAAAAATATTGCTTCTTTATTTCTTAGGAAAAAAGAGAGAGAGGAGCAAACCAATAAAAGAAGGGAAGGTAGGGACAACATCATAACAAAATAGTAAAATATGTGTAACTTGTGAACAGTGGTACTGCTATGAAATCAAAATTAGTGGGCTTAAGTAACTTCTCAGCTTCTCTCTCTAGGCGATTTGAAACCCTTGGTTCCTCGCCACCGCCGCCTGCTTGGGGGGAGGGGTCCGGCCTCGTTCCCTCTTCTCCTGGGCTCGATTTCCTCTTCCATTCCCCTTTATCTCTCTCTCCTACCCTCTCCTCCTCCAAATCATGACCTCCGCTCTCTCCTCTGATTTTTAATGAGTTTCTGCCCTCCCAGGCGTGGGAGGGTGAGGCATTCTTTCGTCTCCTGCCGGTGGTTCCTTGGCTCCGCCGGTTAGCCTAGCGGTGTGGGAGTCTCGTCGGTCGTGGTGGTTCGGGGTGGTGATGTTGTCTAGATCTGGTGGTCTTTGGTGTTGGGCGGTGGTGTAAGGGGTGTTCTTGTAAGTGTTTTTTCTTTTGATCTTTGTTTTGCAAGTGTAGTTCCTTTTTCAAAAATTGATCGGTGAAGGTGGCAGTGTTGACTGGGGGTGGTTTCTTTCCGGTGGTGGCGAGGTGGATGTGGCCCTCATGACAGGGATGCTCTGGTCGTAATATGTGCCGAAATCCGATCGATGGCCTCACTGAGTTCTCTGTCGGGTGCGGGGCCAGCAGTTTCGTCCGTCTGGTTTGTGGCTGTTGCTGGTTTTCGGCGAAGTGTTTCGTGTTCTGTTTGGGGCTGTCTGGGGTTTGCGGTGACTGGTGCTGGTGTGCCCCCGTCTCCCTTGATTGCTTTGTTTGTCTTTGCCGTAGGCCGGGTTCCACCACCGGTTTGTACATCTGGGAGAGGCCAGCTCGGCTTAACGGCTTGGCTGGTTTTTCCGGTGGTTTGTGCGGTAGGGTGATTAAAGTGGTTAGGGTTTGGGGTTTAGTTAGGGAGGGCCAATTCTCGGTTGGACGGGGCTAGGGTGTTTGGGCTTTACTTTGTCTTATTTGGGTGTTGGGTTGAGCTGTATTATTTTATTTGTCTTGGACCCTTATAGACCTTTAGGTGTTAGGGCCGGGATCCGGGGGGCCTGTGGTGACTTGGGTCACCACAGGGGTGTAATCACCCAAAACTACGCCGTTTTGGGTTGCAAAGGGTTTAAAAAAAAAAGACCGAAAGGACATCTTTGGTGGAAAGATGAGTAAAAAATTAAATACTGAAATTTTCAATCCGTTTTGAACGGGTGCGAAAATCTTATTTCTCTGATCATTTTATCCTAAAGGGTCGTAGTTAATTTTTGACTCTAGAGCTCTCGTTGATTAGTCCTAAAAGATATTTAATTATACTACTTTTTTAGGGTTAATTAACGAGAGCTCTAGGGCTTTCGTTTTCTATTTGCAGACCTTTCTATGTTAGGACTGTGCCCTTTTGTTATATCATTTAATCTTTTGTTAGATCTCCTTCCACTTTTTCCCGTTTTAAATAAAAACTTGTGAACAGTGATTCGGGTAAAGCTGCGAGCAACTATAGCAAAAATAAAAATTTTCCAAAGTAGCAATGAAATAAGCGAGTCTGATGTTGCTGACTTTTCAGCATTTTCGTCATTAAAGTAGCACACACAGGTTTTTGCCACCCGTGATGTGATGCTCTTAAAGAGTAGTTTTAATGTCCTAGCTACTGGCTAGTACAAATATTTGTTTTTGATACGTACTACAAAGAGTACTGACTTAGTGTTTTTGGACTTTAATATCATCACTTTTAAATTGCTTATAGGAGTGCTATCTCTTTTAATGAAATTTCATGTAATTTTGAATACGTTGTTGAATATAACTGATTGAAATTCGTCAAATAAAATTTATATTGCTTTTTAATATATAGTTTTGTCGATTAGAAGATATAATAATATATTTATCAGAAATGATACTCATAGATTTTTTGTCCACAAATCGTGCACAGATTGTGATATGGGACCCACTTCAGGTTTCACATAAACGATTCGACCCGTTCATTAAATATAAAATATTTTTTCAAGAGTCTCCGCGAAAAATTAGCTTAATTCGATACCTGTAAGTGCTCGATCCAATCATCTAACTTTTCATTTACTTCAGGTTTCACACAAACGATTCGATCCATTCATTAAATGCAAAATATTTTTTTAAGAGTCTCCGCGAAAAATTAGCTCAATCCGATACCTATAAGTCTTCGATCCAATCATCTAACTTTTAATGAACGGATCGGATTATTTGTGTCAGACTTGGAGTGAGCCCCACACTGCAATATTCTGCGCACAGTTGCCTTGTGAGTAACATGACTGTATATTTATAGAGTGGAAGCAACATTTGCAATGACGATAAGGTGAAAGCCTTCATTCTCTCAAAATATATCATCTCTAATTCAAAAAATAAATGTTTGTTTTTCTTAGCAGAACGGAACCAAATTATCATACCAGAAAGAGAGTGGTCCCCCAAGCTTCTTGTGTAATGTGTAGTGGGTAGTAGTAGTGTTATGTAGAATTGGCATTAACTCCTGGGTGGGGTAATTGAGGTTGGCTTGTAGAAAAAGCAGTTTCTCTTTCTTCCTTCCTAAGGCGAAAAAGATATTGAGAGATATTACTGATAGAATCAAGTACCGATTTAGAATTAATACCGACTTGAAAGTGTTAGGCCATGAACCAAACAAACAGCCAACCCTATCTCTCTTTCTCTTTCAATCCTAGCCACCACAACTTGTCTTCTCTCCTTCTTCCGTGGGTTTCATACCCGTGTGCGACAGTGGAAGGAGAAGGCCATGGAACTATTCCGACTCATTTTCTTTGTTTTTTTTTTCTTTTTTTCTTCCGTCTCTCTTGTCGTCTGATCAGTAAGAGTTTTGCCTAGAGTTTTACGAGAGTTGTTAGTGTCATCTTTGAAAGAATTATAGATCGGGTTCTTTCAATCGAGATTGCTTCATAACGATGTCTATGTTACAGCGTTCTATTCCTATATAATATCTTTGACGTGATAACTCATGGCGGCTTGACAGATCTGTAGTTCTTGGCAGTTCATTGATGCGTTCATACTTCGTTGGAGGGCATCTGATCGTCTGAGTATTCTGTGTATTTTGTTCTTAATTTTGCACTTTTTCTCGTTTGAGACTCCTAATTAGATGTTAGACAATTTAAAAGTGTCGCTGTTGCATCAGGTCATGTCCGGGTTAGGGTGAAAGATATCGATTATCTTGTGATTTTTTGTTTTCTATTTGTCAGACGATTAGTTTTGTTTTGTCCAAATTTTTTGTAATGATTTCCGTTTTGTAAGTGCCGCTAAGCGTTTTTCAATACAATCTTTTCACTTAAAAAAAAAAAACCCAAATAAACAACTGTCCAACATAACTTTGGTCCATTTTGTGGATTTTTGATATCGCAATATTGAGATTGTGATTTGATTGTAATAAGTAGGGCTGCTCGCGGTCCAGTTCGATTCGGATTCCTAGGAATTCGAGTACTGAACCGCTAGTCACGGTATTTTGAAAATGAAATCTGTGTCCAGACCAAAAGTCCTACGGTTCGATTCCAATCTAATCTGTAACTCGTGAATCGGTTACGATTTTATCCAACGATTTGAGCAAAATTAAACACTAGCATGTATCTCACAGACTAATAGTACACGAAAAATATATTCTATAATAGAGCATACAGTTCTAGAATAGAGCATACACCAAATGAAAGCAATACATGCAGTTCTAGTCTTCCAAATGTTCATTAAAACCAAACAGCAATCAGAACATCAAAGTGGAACAAAAGAAAAACACCAAAGAAGATCTTTCATCAAAATGCAAGACAAGGCAACCGACAAGAGTGTCACTATAGAATTGGATGAAGTGAAATATTTTGTAGATCTGCAAATAAATATATTTATTTATGTATAGACATATATATTAATATAGTTATTTATATATAATAAATTCTCACGTTCCGGTTTGGTTAATCCACGGTTTCGTAATGAAAATCCGTGGACCAAACCATGAGTCATGGTTTTTTAATTTTTCAATCCGTGTTCGGACTATTAATCCACAGACAAAATCTAAAAGGTACGGATCGGTTCAGTCCGGTCCGGACTTGTTTCATGGTTCAACGGATTTTCTGAGCAACCCTAGGAATAAGGATGATTTTCTTCCATAGTTAATTAGGCCCCGTTCCAGAAACCTTCTTAAAAAATAAACAATTTATTTTATATTTTCAAACTCAAAAATAATGTAAATCAAAAATAAATTTTTAATTTTTTTGCACCGTATTAAAGATCTTGATGAGATCTATTACATAAGATCCATATTGGTAGGAAAATTATTTACGTAAACACATTATTTTTGAGCTTAAAATTGCCTTAAAAATAAGTACTTATTTTACGTTCCGGAACGGGGCCTTAGTATGATTTTCTTTCGTAATTAGGCTCTATCTCTTGTATAAATAGAACACTTATTGTATAGTTTTATAATCGAAGTCAATAGAATATCTATTCTCTCATATTTAACATGGTATCAGAATTATAAGATCTAGGTCCTATGGAATTTTTCTTCTTGGCGGGCGGCTTAAATTTCTTCGCCGTCTGCCGGGCACTCGTAGTAATATGTAACCAGCTCGTGCTCTTAGATTTCACCTCAAATCCATCTCTACTGTCATGGCTTCTCTCGCTCATGACTATTTTTGGCTCTCGTAGTTGATTCTCTCTTTTGGCTTCTTTTCGCTTGGCTTGGCCATTCTTGGTTCTCATGCTTTTTCAAACTCAAGTTGGTAGACCTATTTGAATTTGAGGGGGATGTTAGAATAATATTAGGAATATTATGTTACCAAGTTTTCTAGGTTTTAGTAGTATGTTTCTCATTTAGGCAGATTGTTATTTATGTTTTCTAATTAGTCTAGGTTTTCTTATTATGCGTATTTCCTTTATTGGTTAGTTTTTTAATCACCAAGTCCTTTAGCCTATTTAAAGGCAGGTTAGAGTTATGGTTTGTAAACAATCAATAATACATCGTTTCGCAATTGTTCACAAGTTACATATATAATTTACGCTTGTGTTGTGATTCAAAATGTAGCGATATAATGAGTTGAATTTGTGAAAATAGACGTCTTGTACGTACGCAAACGTGATAATGCATAATGAGCATAATCTGAGGAAATGAATTTTGAAAGATACTCGTGGGATTAATTTAAAATGAAAAAAAAATGAATTCTAAGGTGCATCCATGTCGGAATATTTGGGCCATTGAGACTTGGCGTCCGACGAGAGGATAGAACTAGGATATATGGTTTAAGAATACTGCTATTGGTACCGATCAATAGCATAGATAAAATGCACCGACGGCAGTGCCGAGCCATCTCTGGTCACTGGATGGCCGATTTTGAGCTGTCCAAAATTTTTAAAAAGAAAAACCGAGTGGGCTTGCGCAAGAATCAACGGCATCCGACGTGCGTAGGTGCTCGATCCAAACACCCCAGATGCCGACTTGCATAGGCCCACTTGGTTTTTTTTTTTTTTTTAATTTTTGGATGGCTCGCATAGGCCGTCCGGTGGCCAGAAACGGCCCGGCGCGGCCATCAGTGCATTTTCCCTATGGTACCCATCGGTACCGATATCATTTTCGATGGTTTAATTACATAGCAGATTAATTATTTTTTACTTTTTCGATTCTTCTCGTCAAAACGAACAAATGATCCACAAAGATTTGATGGAAACTAGCAAATGCGATTTTTTTAAAATAAAAACATCAAAATAAGCCAACTAACTTATTTAGCCAAACCAGCCCTAAGCTGAGTTGATGGAGACAAATCAAAGAACATAGCCTGGTTTAACTATCTTAGGGAATTTGGCTTCCAAAATTTTAAACCTTGGACCCTCTCATCTTTTGCCTTTGAGGGCTCGGTGTCTAAAGCTTGGGGCCTAGGGCTTCTTAGTTTCTTTTCTTTTTCTGTTTTGTGTTTGTTTCTTTTTCGTGTCTCCATGTGAGTGTGACGGATCGTTTGCCAACCGAATGAATTTTGGGTGGATATAGTACAATGGAATAGATGGTTTGTTCAAGTAATTTATAGAAAATGACATATATATGTATATACTTGGTTTGTTTTGAGGTAGGAAAATATTAGTAGGTGATAGAATTAAAAGACAACAGTGGAATTTTATCCTAATTATATCCCGCCTGACAGGATCTATATCGGGTGGCACAACCCAGATTTGAGAACTTCGGCTATAGTATCCGTGGTAATAACATATCTGCCTCTTATATTTCGTCGGGAATTAAACGGAGGCCGTGAGTGATTATTCTGTCCCCACGAGCATGGTAACCCGCAACGTGATACCCTAACCTTCTTTCCACCCCATCTGATGAGGGGTGGAGACAGGGATTAGGTCACAGGGTGATTTTCTACATTTTTTTATTGTGAGTGAAAAATTAAATTTTTTAAAATAATTAGGGCTGATTTTCTCGGGGGATTGGAAAAATTAATTTTTCGTGCTTATGTGAGTGAGCCAGTGGAGAGGGGAGCACAGAAGAAGGGATCCCACTGAGATTTTCTACATTTCTTATTTAATGAGTAAATTTCAACGTTTTATTGTTTGCCTTGAAATTTTAGTGTTGACAGATAATATATATAATCCTTCTTTTTTCGTAAGAGTAAGACGACTAAAAATTGTATGGGTAGATGTTAAAACAAAATTGTTTGGATAGAGAGAAAAAACAGAGTAGTGTTCGAATTCATTGATGAAAAAGTGAACATATACGAAAATTAGATACTATTTTACTTTTTTACTTTTCGGTCTTGCTAATGTCAGCCCACTGGGCTGACAATAAGCATACTAAAAGACAAGGAAAACACGTATTTCTGTATACTTTTTATACTTTTAATACACATTCAAACACTCACTATTGTCAGCCCATTGGACTGATTTTAGAATTTTCCTTTACTTTTTACCAGCCAACCTGACCTATAGTTCCCCTTTGACCCTCTTTAAATTTAGTTATTTATGTACCTATTTCTATATATATTACATATAAATGCATTTAACTGCCTATGATTTGTAAGTCTCTCTCACTTCTTGATCTTTAAAACATAATTCTGGATACAGTTGTATTCGGAGTTGTGTACTAAAATTATGTTCGCAGGCATTTTGATTTGAGATTGATCATTTGAAATTCTCGATATGTACTTCAATTTTTTTAAAAATATGTTTGGTTAGTCAAACATTAATTGGTATACACTTTGATGATGCATATTTATTTTAACTGCAATGGTTGTCGAAACAAATATACTGATTTGATCAAGTTTTTTACCAATATCTGATCAAGGTAACTTATGCATGGATAATTTACGACGTATGCAAAATGATTGGCTCGTATCGCCAAGTAAGACTGTTGTGTGTCTCGTTTTCCGTCTTCCTATTGATCGGCACGAGAGGATCCAATCCCAACTACTCAGAAAGTTTTTAGACTTGAGCCTCATATCAAATGATTTCATCATCGAATCTTTGACTTTCAAATTCTGTATCGAGATATCAGACCACGATATTTTCCCTAGTTTAATATCGCGACACACAATCTTTATTAACAAATCGAAGTAATTATTCAAGAAATTACTTAAATGGTTGAAACTTAATGAAGTATTTTACAACTTCTTCATAGGAAATGGATCCTCTCTGGTCCGAAGATTTGGACCGAACGAGACAGTCCATGTATGGACCGTTGATTTCTGTAATGAATGATCGAGATTTGTTCAAAAACTCATCCATGGAAGAGTTCTTCTTACTTGGAAGAGTTTTTGAACAAATTCCAACCATTAGACGGTCTCGATCTGGACTGTCTCGTGTAGTCCAAACCATTGGACTAGAGAGGATCCGGACCATTCTTCACATACTTATTGTTGATTTTATGCTATATTTTACGAATAATTTATTGTCATTTTTAAGTTATATTTTTCAGATTTTGACAAAAATATGTGACTGTTTGGATTCATCTCGAGGAGGGAAATCAGGAATTGTAAAAAAACATTCACCGAACTTGAAAAAATTAGAAACGAGAAAAATAATGTAGACAAGTGTCTATTCTGAATTACTTTTGTTAGTGATCTCGTAAAACTTTTGATCATAAGGTTTTATTTTTCTATTTCCTGTTAGGAATTGAACTCCTTGTTCAACTCACAACGCCCTACAGATCTTGGAAACTAGGATCACAGAAAATCGCAAGCAAACAGAAATAGTGCGCAATGAACAAAAAAAAAAGAAAAAAGAAAGAACACAAGATATACGTGGAAAACCTCAACGCGAGGAAAAACCACGGGAGCCACACCAGTCCACTATGAAATCGAATCAAGAGTACAAGTCTTCTCGCAATCTCTCTGAGATCTGCGTTTTCTCTCGCCTCTCTCTGTTTTTCTCTAAAAACACGTTAACCTAATTACATACAAACTGCAGTGTAAAATAGGTCAGGTCTTATGTGAAAATTACACCACAAGTCCTTGAAAGATCGTTTTCGCTGCTGAAGGTTGTCTGCACTCCTAACAATCTCCCACTTGAAGATAACCGAAGCATCAGCAAACAAATAACTGCAAACCCAAATAATCTCAATCAACGCAGACGTAGTCATCTGACCTCTCTTAGTGTGGCTCCAGCCCCATCATCTTTTTCAAACATGAAGGCCAACTGAAATTGAACACAACTTCAGTTTCTCAACAATAACAGGCTTGGTCAACATATCTGCTGGATTTTTGTTTCCCAAAATCTTCTCTAGTAACAAATCCCCATCCTCCAAAAGTGAACGAATGAAATGGTACCTCAAATCGATGTGCTTCGTCCTAGCGTGGAACACTGGATTTTTGGCAAGGTGTATAGCACTCTGGCTGTCACTGAAAAGAACGCAGTTCTCTTGCTTCAAACCCAACTCCTCCAAAAAACTCTTCAACCAAATCATCTCCTTTGCAGCCTCAGTCACGGCCACATACTCAGCTTCTGTAGTGGATAATGTCACTATTTTCTGCAGACGTGAAACCCAACTCACCGCTGTTGAACCAACAGTATAAACATACCCCGTGGTGCTTCGCCGCGTATCCTGATCACCGGCAAAGTCTGCATCCACATATCCCTGTATTGTCAACTTCCCTCTCCCAAAATAAAGTGGCAAATCAGTGGTACCTCTCAAGTAACGCAAGATCCACTTGACTGCTTCCCAATGCTGTTTCCCTGGATTGCTAGCAAACCTGCTTACAACTCCCACTGCATGGGCAATATCTGGTCTCGTGCACACCATCGCATACATCAGGTTACCAATGACCGAGGCATAAGGAACCTTGGCCATGTACTCCTTCTCTGCATCTGTCTTGGGTGATTGACCTTGAGAAAGTTTGAAGTGGCTTCCCAAGGGCGTGCTAACTGCCTTAGCACTCTGCATATTGAACCTCTCCAGAACACGTTCAATATACTCAGCCTGACTCAATCGCAAGATCCTCTGAGCCCTATCCCTGCTGATTCTCATCCCAAGTATCTGCTTTGCTGCACCCAGATCCTTCATAGCAAACTCTGTTGCCAACTGTTGCTTCAAACTATTTATCTCCCTAACACAGGATCCTGCTACAAGCATATCGTCGACATAAAGCAATAAAACAATGTAACTGGATTCAAACCTCTTGAAGTAACAACAGTGATCTGCATTGCACCTCTTGTAGCCGTTGCGCTGCATAAAACCATCAAACTTTCTGTACCACTGTCTGGGAGCCTGTTTCAAACCATATAGACTCTTCTTGAGTCTACACACCATCTCTTCTTTTCCTTTCTCAATGAAGCCAACAGGTTGCTTCATGTAGATTTCTTCATCTAAGTCACCGTGAAGAAATGCAGTTTTCACATCTAACTGCTCAAGGAAAAGATTTTCAGCAGCAACTAAATTCAAAACCACTCTAATAGTGATGTGCTTCACAACTGGGGAAAATATCTCCGTATAATCGATCCCCTGCTTCTGTTGAAAGCCCTTTACTACCAATCTAGCCTTGTACCTCTTCTTACCATCACTTTCTTGCTTAATCCGAAAAATCCATTTATTGTGCAGAGCCTTCTTTCCTGCGGGAAGAGTAGCCAAATCCCAAGTTTCGTTGGAGTAAAGAGAATCCATCTCATCCTGCATCGCATGCTCCCACTTGGCTGACTCACTAACCTGCAAAGCCTCATCATAGCACTCTGGTTCTCCACTGTCTGTCAAAAGCAAGTAATCTAACGACGAAAGGTACTTGGGATTAGGTTTGGGTACCCTGGCTGACCTCCTCAAATCTCTGACCGGTGAGCTAGACTCTGTCTCTGGAACTGCCTCATCTGAAACTGCCCCATTTGTCCTACTAGAACTTGGCTCAACCCCTCTGTCATCTGAAAGATCCTCTAACCCAAAGTACTTTGAAGTGTCCCCATTTGTAGTGTCACTCCCACTGTTCTGTTTGCTGTCCCTATCTTTGTACATTACCCTTTCATTAAATACAACGTCCCTGCTTCTGATTATCTTCCTGTTTTTATAATCAAAAAACCGATAACCAAATTCATCACCGCCGTACCCAATGAACGTACACTTCTGCGATTTAGGATCAAGCTTATCCCTTTCCTTATCGCTAATATGCACATAAGATATGCAACCAAAAACCCGTAAATGTGAAAGAGTTACCTCTTTGCCACTCCAAATCGCTTCCGGTATCCCAAAGTTCAACGGAACTGATGGCCCATGATTGATCAAATATGCTGCTGTGCTAACTGCATCTGCCCAAAACTCCTTAGGCAAACCTGCGTGTATCCGCATGCTCCTCGCACGCTCAGTCAAAGTCCTGTTCATCCTTTCTGCGATGCCATTATGCTGCGGAGTCCCTGGGGGTGTCCTCTCTAAACGAATCCCATAAAGAGCACATGCTTTCTTGAACACACCCAACTCATACTCTCCGCCATTATCAGACCTCAACCGCTTCACTTTCAAATCTGTTTCATTCTCAACCATGGCTTTCCACTTCTTGAAGACCTCAAAGACCTCTGACTTCTGCTTCATGAAGAATACCCATACCTTCCTTGAGTGATCGTCGACAAAAGTAACATAGTAGTAAGAACCGCCAAGAGAACGCACAGTAGCTGGACCCCAAACATCTGTATGGACAAGTTCTAGTTTCTGAGCCCTGGGAGGCCTGCCGCCTTTCTGAAAGCTAACCCGTTTCTGTTTACCGAAGATGCAATCCTCACAGATGTCAATATCTACTGACTCTAACCCTAGTAGCTTCCCATTAGCCTGCAAAACCTTCATTCCCTTCTCACTCATATGTCCCAGTCTATTGTGCCACAGATCTGAACCTTTCTTGCTGTCTGCAACTGCAAGTATGTCACTACCATGTGAAGTCAAGTAAAGTGAAGCAACTTTCTTCCCTTTAGCCACCACCATGGTACCGCTGGAGACTTTCCACATGTCCCCTGTGAATGTTGATGTATAACCCGCTGCTGCAAGCTGTCCAACCGAAACAAGATTCCTCTTTAAATTCGGAACGTGCCTAACATCTTTCAGACACCATTTGAACCCCCGCATAGTAATCTGAACATCACCTCTTCCCGCAATAGTACAAGGCTGATCGTCACCCAAGTATACTTTCCCAAAATCCCCTGCTACATAATTCTGCAGAACCTCCCTGTTAGCAGTGGCGTGGAATGAGGCCCCTGAATCAATAACCCATGAATCAGTGTCGCTGTTCAGAGCAAGAATAAGTGCATCGTGCATAACATGAGCCTCTTGCTCATCCTTATTCTTCTTCGGTGCTTTGCAAGTTGATGACATATGGCCTGTCTGACCACAATTCCAACATTCACCTTTAATGGGCCGAACTTGGAAAGCCTGAGATTTACCTTGATTTCCCTTGTTGCCCTTCGACTTCGATCTATTTTTGTTCTGATTCTGACCGCCCTTACTCTGGCTTCTGCCCCTCTGTTGCTGAAAACTTAAGGCTGAACCCGAAGTGCCTGAACCTGAACAATCAATCGAATTTCTTCTGACCTCCTCGGTCAAAATTAAACTAACAACCTCACTCAGTTTCAACTTTTCTTTCCCAGCCGAATTACTTACTGCAGTAACCGTACCCTGCCAGGTCTCTGGCAGCTGAGACAAAATCAACAACGCTTGAACCTCATCATCAAACTTGATATCGACAGACGTAAGTTGATCAACAATCGTATTGAATTCACTGAGGTGTGACATAAAGGAAACCCCTTCTGCCATAGACAGGTTGAAAAGTTTTTTCATAAGATGTACCTTATTTGCAGCAGACGGTTGCTCGTACATCTTAGATAACGCTTCCATAAGATCCTCCATCGTTTTCTCCTTCAATATGTTGTGGGTGACTGACTTAGAAAGGGAAAGACGAATAACTCCTAGCGCCTTTCTGTCAAGAACATTCCAATCGGCATCTTTTTCTTCAGCCCTCTTTCCCTTTGCTTTACCCTCCAACGGACGATAAAGATCCTTTTGATACAGATAGTCCTCTATCTGCGTCTTCCAGTACGCGAAGTCTGACCCGTCAAACTTTGTTATCTTCTGACTGCCTTCTTCAGAACCCATAGCTCCCACTGAAACCCTAGGCTGCCCGAACAAGATTAAACCCTAATCTGTCGAACAAAACCCTACTGCAACCTGCGGCTCTGATACCAGTTGTTAGGAATTGAACTCCTTGTTCAACTCACAACGCCCTACAGATCTTGGAAACTAGGATCACAGAAAATCGCAAGCAAACAGAAATAGTGCGCAATGAACAAAAAAAAAAGAAAAAAGAAAGAACACAAGATATACGTGGAAAACCTCAACGCGAGGAAAAACCACGGGAGCCACACCAGTCCACTATGAAATCGAATCAAGAGTACAAGTCTTCTCGCAATCTCTCTGAGATCTGCGTTTTCTCTCGCCTCTCTCTGTTTTTCTCTAAAAACACGTTAACCTAATTACATACAAACTGCAGTGTAAAATAGGTCAGGTCTTATGTGAAAATTACACCACAAGTCCTTGAAAGATCGTTTTCGCTGCTGAAGGTTGTCTGCACTCCTAACATTTCCCTTGTCAAGACGAATTAAAAAAGCATAATAGTTAAACACAAAATCAACAAAATTCAGAGCAGACAAAAGCTTATCATGTGTAGTTGTTGACATATTTATACAATAATCAATACCACTGGGCCTGTTAACACATACACAATGCTCCTTTTCATTTTTTGGGATGAAACTAATTTCCAAAAAACAAAACAAATATCTTCTTTCGTACTAATTTTTGGTTGAGGAAAAACGACACCCGCAAGGATGAGAAAGACATCCACAAGGGATGAGAAACAACAAACTCCAAAAAACAGCAACAATACAAAAAAAAAAATAACAATAATAATCTACGAGAAACAACGGACCAACCAAACCGCCAACCAAGACAGCCACCATCACCGCCGCTGCCACAAGGCAGCCAACAACAAAGACCACGGATGAGTAAATGTGTTGATCCCCAGATGATAACGGTGGATTGAGCCCGGTACAATTGGGTTGAATTCCAGGAAAGCTTAACTCCCCAAACCATCTCTCCAGGGGATGGGGAATGGACCAGTATCATTGGGTCCCTCCTCAACGAGGATTGAGGTCCAGTCCAGTTGGCATTAACATTCAGTCCGGTCGAGTGTGGATTTTTGGCTTGTTCGGGCCAAAAAAAAAAAAAAACCGGAATCGTTCATCTCGCCGAGTTCTTTGAGAACTTTAACTCTTCAAAAATTCATGTTGATTGGCGATTGCGACATTACCCACGAACAACATGTTACTTGCTGGGCCTTTTAAGGCCGTGTGTACGCTGTTTCTTGTTTCTGTTGTAATATAACGGCGCAATGCTGCTTCTCCTTTTTTTTGTTTGTTTCAGACGTTAGTATGTTAAGTAGAGTTAAATTAATACGACAAATCAATCTCATTCCATCGACTTGAATCTGAAATCTCGCATACTGACTCCTAAGTTTCCACTCACGGCCGCTTGAGCAAGAAATCTCGGGTTTACCTTTAACGGAATTACATGTTCCTTGAAAGGAAAAAAAATCAACGTCCCACCCTATCGAGCTCTAGTGGGAATTTCTCCGATCACAAGAGCGAGGTCACGGCAGAGAAATTCCACATCATATTCCGGTGGGAATTCGGAGAAATCCCGAATCATATCAACTTGATCACAGGAGTGAGGTCGCGGCAGAGAGATTCCACATCATATTCCGGTGGGAATTCGGAGAAATCCCGAATCATATCGACTTGATCACAGGAGTGAGGTCGCGGCGGAAATATGGACGGACTGCGAAATATATCGACTTGATCACAGGAGTGAGGTTGCGGCGGAAATATGGACGGACTGCGAAATATGGACGGGACAGGGACTCAGGATGACAGTCCGACGTAATCTCAGGACTCAGAGATTTACATTGGCGATTTCGGGTATAAACCCAAACAAGCATAAAAAGTCCCAATTCAAACACTAAACTCAAGGCCAGGAGCATGCACATATCAATCATATTCTCAAAATTTCATTGCACCAGGTGCTGCGTCAGTCTGCGAGCCGATGCTATGAGTTGGTTCTTAGCTGGAGCGAATGCCAAACCAGACCAAAACAAACAAGAATTTACTACTTAACCTGTGTTTGTATCATGAATTTTTGGTGAGTGATCTGAGGAGAAAAAGGAAAAATTGTAAAATTAAAGATAAGAACATACTATGAAGTGAAGAAGCTAAAAATTTAATTCAATTCTTCGGTCCCTTGCCTAAGAAATACATTGGAAAACCCGCGATCCAAACATAGCCTAAGGTGGAGGAAGTGTCCATTTATTTAGCATTCAATAGAGCATCAACATCAAAATTGGAAAAGAGATTTATTATTACACCCAGACTGGAAAAAAGAACAGAAACAAAACATACTCTTAGTAAAATACCATCTAATGACACCACACGAGAGAAACCACCATATCTACAACTAAATGGAGTCCATCTAAACAAAATCTCTTCCCACAACACGAACGACGAAAACAGAACTGCAAACAACAAAAGCTAAAAGCAAATAAAGTCAAAATTCCTACCCCATACTTTCGACTTTGTAGAACCAAAGAGAGACTTGCTTGCAGGTGAGTGAAGCTGAAATTCAGACCTTCACTTCTCTATCAAAGATCCAGCTAAATGGCACGACACGTGCTTCCTTAGCCCTGCTCAGAGACCTTTCCTCCAGCCGTCTGATTCTGGGAGGCAATCCACAAACGTAATCTTGAGCCTTTCGTCCCTCTCCAGAGAGTCCAGTTAGTTCCTCCACTTTCCACCTTCCAACCAAAAACTCCAATATATCCGCATAGTCCTTGGCAGTGTAAACATTGAGCCGCTGGGCCACGGATGAGAAGTGCTCAAAAAGGTTATCATCGCGACCATCGTACATCAAGTGGGCCGGCATAGCAATTTTCTTCCTCATCATGTCAGCAACAGCAATGACGGTTCCATCGGGGTCGATCTCGAATAGCTTTTCCACTATCTTGGTGTAAGCAGTTTCGTGGCGCTTCTCATCAGAGGCAATAGTACCGCATATTTGAGCCAGCTTAATGTCCCCATACTCCTTGGCATGTCTCGCAGTGTTCCCATGGGAGATGAAAGTTGCTCGTTCTTGGAATGATGTGTAGATGAATCCAAGGTAGGGGTTGTTTTCAGTCCGGGGATCCTGAAACAAGACAGAGAAATATCAAATATTTGAGAATAGACATGATTGTATTTGTACTGCTAAAAGACTTTCTAACAATCTAAGAAATCACAGTTGGTAGAGGGATAGTCATGCAAGATTACAAACAACTCCGAATTTGATGGCCTTCAACCTGTCTTACTATTGCCCTCAACGTAAGAGATTTGTTTCAGGGAAGCACACGCAGGATTGCTATAAAAACAAGTATATTCCCTGGAGACATGCAACAAATAAAATAACATCATTTCCCTGTTGAAGGTGAAAGAGTGTGCTCCATGCTCTACCAAGAGGTCTCAGAATCCAAGTAGTATAGCAGGACAAAAAACATACTACAAATCTTTCGTCTACTTGCACGGTAATCATATGCACTTTCAAAACTGACAATGAACCCCTTCCGTTCCCATAATGAAAAGAACAATAATTCATGAAAAGGAGAATTAACTTCTCGCAACCTCTCATACGGGAAGTAAACTAATATATGAGGAGAACTGATACCAGAAAGCCAAAAATACTGCGTATGTTTGATGTGCATACTTGTCTAATCCCCTATAATATTTCGGGTCGTAGTTTTCACGCCAACCCAAATCATGAGATAAACAACCCATATAAAGTTTACAGTTGCTTGAAAATAAAACAACAATAACTGGCCAAGACCAGACCCAGAAAGTGATTGGTACAGCATAAGCTTTGGATAGCATGATGCATATCAGCAGGGGTTGCAGCTCTGTTGTCATTCTAAACAGGATAAACCTCATTACATGCAGCAAAGTGACATTGTTCCTTGCTATCTTTCACAGTCAGAAAAACAACTTCATTTGAAGAAGCCATTGGTATAATTTGTGCACCTAAGACGTAACTAGGTGGTATTTTAGGCAATCACTTCCTAATCTAATTCACATAATATCCAAAACCTCATCAGTATTTAGACTTCAGAAAGGGAAAAAAATTGATGATAAACAGATATTAAGACTGGAAACAGTTAAAATAAATGAAACTTACCATTCCTGACCCAATCAAGTACTGTATCGTCTTCTCGATTTGCTTCATGTCTACACGTCCAGAGAGGTAGAGATACTTATTGAGAAGGTCACCGTGCCTGTTCTCTTCAGCAGTCCAAGCCCTAGTCCATCTTGCCCAAGAAGTTGGGCTTGCACCTGTTTCATCCCGAACACCATCAAGGGTATTAAGCATTGTTTGGTAAGTTGGAAGGGCTTCCTCTGTGACCATATCTCCAACCAAAACCACAAAGTAATCATCTGGAATCTCCTTTGCCCTCTCCCTTAGTTCTTTGACTTGATCATGGAATCCCTCAGATGCAGGCTCAGGCAGAAAATCCTGGGGTTGCCAACATTTCTCCACTGGCTTCAGGTGAACCAAAATGTTCTCGTCAGCCCAACTCTCCAAGTTTTTGAAGAGCTCAATCTTTTGGGGTGGCATAGAATGCGTTACTTGAACATGAACCTCGCGAGGAGGGGTGAAAGGCTTCTTGAGATTCTCAACCTCCCTAAATAAGACAGGAGAACACAAATTAGATTCTCAAAAAAAAAAGACAAAACTCAGTTTGGGTTCACGGCAAGGCCTAGACACTTTGTGATAAAGAAGTAACACAGAGTCATAGACACACGTAGAAATTAGTAAAGTACTCCCATTAGTTCTCTCAAGCTACCATGTCATCCAAAGACAACTGAGCACATGGATCAAATTGTATGGCAAGAAAAGAATTCTAAAAAAAAAAAGTGAACAGCCCGGTATTGCTTACAAGTTACAATAAACAGATTACATCATAGAATGATTCTTGGAGAAAATCAAAGCCATGCGATGAAGAAGAAGAAAACAATGAAGAATGCATAGCGAAGATGACTAGGGATAGCAGAACAAAATCCCTCAACAATTGAATTCGAGAAAAAGGACTGATGTCCATAAAAAAAAAGTGCCTAGCAAAGATGATTAGGTATATTTGGAATTTCGGACAGGCAATTTAGAAAAAGAAAAGAAAAGAAACTGTAGCTAATTACAAAGAGAAAACACAATCTGCGAAGAAATGCGTATGTCAATGTTAAACGGGACCAAACAAAGTTAGCTAAGGTGACGAATCAATATTCTAAAAGTCGCAAGGTGCTAGTTGGGCAATCGGCCACCTTCGAGCTTCGAGGCCGATTACCTAGTAATTGGCAATAAATCGACCCATATCAATTAGTAATCAGCGATTAATTGCTGCATGGCAACTAGTCAAATAGGCCCCGCCAGCGATTAATGCTGATTAATCACCTATTAATTCCTTTTTTAAGAACACTGTGACTGATGACCACCAAACCAGGAAGAAGAAAAAAAGTTGTTAAAAAGGAAGAAAAACAGGAAAAACAGGATATGAAGTACAGCTGAAGGTCAAACATGCACCACCTAAAATCAACAGGACTGATACATTTTCTTCACTAGTTGTTCATTTTATTCCCTTTTTAGGTTTTTAGGTGGAGCCAGGATGGATGATCAAACTAATAGAACTAAGTTCACACTCAAAGCAGATAACCAATGACAATGGAAAACCAGAACCACTATAAGAGGTTTAAAAGGGACAAAATATAGTAGAAGAATAAATAATAAAGAACAGATGAGTAGATCCCACCAGGCACATTATGCAAATGGAGAGATTGGCGACACAATCAAGAAAAATAAAGAAAGAATATCTATGACACCGGCCAAATGAGAAAAGTTAAAAAGCACATGACAAACACAGAAACAGTTAACAAATCTTGGCCTGATTCTTCCCTTCAAACCCAGAAATAAACAAGCCTCGAAAAACCTTCCTAGATTCACCATCACGATTTATACATGACACATGAAAAACAACAAATGCGGCAATCAACACCTATTGCATTCTAATCCCTCCGTCACAAAATGCTTGTCCGAGACGCAAAATGAAAACTTAAAAATAGTGCTCTTTCTTCGAGGAAAAATTCAAACTTCTTTTACAAATTAAAAGAACGCATTGATATCTAGTAATTTTTTGACAAAAATTTGAATTTTTCTAGAAAATTTTGTATTATTTTAAAGTTCTTGTTTTGCATACTGGACAGGCATTATGGGAAGGCGGTAGTATTAAATGACTATTACAGATCAACCCTGGATCTTACAAATGCACATTAAATTTAAACCCACAAATGGAGAAAGGAAAAAATAAATAAAAGGGTCTTGGGAATTTTCCAAAAAGGGAAAAGATTTAATCACTTCTGAGTCCTTTGACAAGGAGGAGACGAGGGGGGGGCATCCAAATATGCACATGCAACAGCTGAAACCAACTACTATGATAAATGAATCAACAGCTAAAACCAACTACTATGATAAATGTTTCAAACCTAAGTATCAAAAAAGAAAACAATAAGTTTTTAGGTGAAAAATGAAAAAAAAAAAAATCATGTTCTAAGTAATGCTCTGTTGATCCTCCTAATGATTGAATGAAGAATGATAAAAATCCTAGCTACCCAGCCTAATTGAAAAGGACATACATAAGGTCTATATGCAAAGATACAATAAACTATGCTATACTCTACAAGTAACAATAAACTACACTTATTCCGAATCACCAAAACACACACACACACACAATAACCTACACAAGTCTGTTGCGAAAATTAGAAATTTTAATTAACAAGAAGGCCAAATTCAAGAAAAACAAAATTCAGCAGCTAAATCAAATTCATTTAACCAAACCCACAATTGCATGCATCAATTGAATCATGCATAGTTGCATACATTTGCATACAAGAAATGTGTGTGTGTGTGTGTGTGTTATTTGATAGTCAAACCATACAGTCCTTTTCAAAGATATTTCAGATTGAGAAAAACCCATGTCAAGATAGAGACATCAAAACCCAATAACCTAAATATCGCAACAGGACCTGAAAAATTGAACCATCTGAAACCCAATTTGGAGGTCAAAATCAAAGACCCAGATCGTGAAAACATTAAAAGAAACAATCTTTAATCTCTGACAAGATCCTAATTATGAAAAAGTTGAACTTTTGTGGGTGTGTAAAGGAAAGTAAAAATGAGGGCGGAGAAACTCACTTGGAGCCGGTGTGAAGAACGGAAGCCACAACAAACTTGGGAGATCTGAGACGGGCCACTGGTGGAAGGGCAAAAGAAGGGTATCTGTGGGATTGAAGGGTGACGATTGGATTCAGCTTCAGAGCCATTTTTTTTTCCCCTTTTGCTTGTTTCTTGATTCAGAGCTTTTTCTTTCACAGGTTTTGTTTTCCTCCACAGAAGTGAGAGAGGAATGCTAAAACGACGGACACAGAGAGAGAGAGAGAGAGAGAGAGAGAGAAGGGGAGGGGAGAGGTGGAAAGAGGTGGTGGGACAAGTATGCCACTTGGGGTCGGAGTACTTAAATACTGAATAAAATAAACACCAAAAATGCCCTTTGTTTTTTTTTTTTTTTTTCCCCGCAAAAATGCCCTTTGTTTTTGCCCCTAGTTTTTGCGCAACTGTAACTGTGGTCTCGTTGAGGTTTTCCTGTGCAGGGTTGCAAATGAAGTAATGAACAAAGCTGCTTATAAGCTACTCGAAACTCGGTTCGGTAAAAATTCATTCAAATTCGGCTCGAGACATAAATAAAGAAGTTCAAGTTCAAATTTTTGGCTTGTTTCGTTATCAAGCCGAACGCAAGTCAGTAGAGGCTCGGCTCGAGTTGACTCTCAAGTCAAGACTTAGTAGACTTTTTACGTTAATTATTATAATTAGAATTAGCATTTTGAAACTCTGATGCATAATTCGTACAAAAACATATTACATGTTATTATTATTCTAAAATTGATATTATTTTTTTGTAGAGTATAGAAAATAAAAGATATATATATATATACCTTCACAATCAAAATATTTTTGGTTGTATTAGGCCTATACGAGAATATGTGTGTGTGTGTGTGTGTATATATATATATATATATATATATATGTGGCGTTTCTAATAAGGGTGTCCTTATTTTCGTTATTTGCGGACGTCGCTGGTAGCCATTGGATCGTGATTTCAATGGTCCAGATTTTAATGAAACTTTTTTCGGGGAAAAGTTAATAGTGACCGGTCATAAACCTTCCACAGATCCGGACCATTGAAATCACGATCTAACGGATGACAACAGAAGTCCGCAAATAACGAAAATAGGGGCACCCTCATTAGAAGAGCCCTATACACACACACACATATATTTCGTTGGTCCGTTAAGGCTCGTGAACAAGCTAGAGCTTGAGTCAAGCCAAGGCCCGCTCGGCTCGTTAAGTTTTCATTGAGCTCGAGCTCAAGCTCAGGTTCGTTAAAAATTTAGTAATAAATAAGGTTGAGCACGGTAAAAGCTTGGCTCGGCTCGTTTGCAGCCCTATTCCTGCGTCTTTTTCCCCTGAAATTTTGGTTATGTTTTTTTTTTTTGGGAATCATTTATTTCTTGTAATTTTCTTAGTTTTTTGGCATAATTTTTTTGCATTAATCATTTGGCTCGACGACAGGAATCAGAATAGTGTAAAAATTTAAACGGAGGTTAAAATAGAATCAGAAGAGTATAAAAATGTAAACGGATGTTCAAAAAAATATACAGAACGATACTAAATACAAAAAAAAAAAGGCGCAGTTGTTTGGTATGTTTTTTCATCATGGTGATTTATTTTTAAAAATAAAGACAAAATGGCCAACCCAGGAAGTTTAATGTGAATCTAACAAAAATTGAGGAAAAGGCTTAATTAATACGAAAGGAAAATTTTAGGAGGAACAGTGCCAAAAGTCCCTTGGTTTCACATATTTGGAGGACTGGTTTAGATTTGTTAATACTTGCTTTATACGTAATATTGGTCTCCTGTAGGTAAGAAACTATTAGAACATTCCGATAAAAAAAAATTAAAAATAGCAAAAGAATCAGAACTGTTTAATCAAGTTCAAAATAACAACCAGAGCCACGTTGTAAGAGAATCCCAAAGTAAAATTATCAATGTAATGAAGACCAAAGAGTTTAATAATTTTTTTTCCGCCGGCTGTGGAAACCGAGTTTTTCGCCATTGCCTTATGGGTTTCACAGTGCGTTTATTGTATTAATGTAAATCGTTCGTCTTGTAAAACTCGCAGAGTAGTGTATGCACGCCAAAAAAAATTCAAACTTAAATTTTTGTTTATAAACTCCCAAACCGAAATGCAGGGTAAACTTGGAAAAGAAAAGAAATGAGGGGTGTATACAGCTGAGATAGCATCACCAATAAATCCGGTGAGATAGCATCACCAATAAATCCGGTGACGAAAGCCACAGGTATTGCCAAAACGCAAAGGTCGGCAGGTGGAGAGGGAGAGAAAACCAAGAATTGAGAGTTATTACGATTCCCATAAAGTCCACAGTCACCACACCAAAACGCGGCAGACACCATGTGAGATCCACTCCGGGCCTTATACAAATGATCTGAGTCGTTCAATAATTTTTTTTTAAAAAATCGAGTGGGCTTCGTAAAAAATCAGCTCGATCCGATATGTATAGGTGCATAGATCAATCTTCTCATTTTTGGAAAATCAGGATTGGTTTTCCGATTCTTTAAACAAAAGATTGGATCCGAGCATCTACACATATCGGATCGACCTGATTTTTCATGATGTCCACTCAATTTTTTTTTTAAATTATTGAACGGCTAGGATCATCCGTGTGGGATCTGGAGTGCGCTCCACACGGCATGCGGTGGCTGGCCACCGCATTTTGGTGGGTGACCGTAACGTTGTTGGTACAATTCCACTTCTTGGTGTCAAATTGGGTTGAAAATTTTTGGGTGTTCAGCGGTTCCATATGGCGGTATGCGATCCCAACCATTCAAACGTATTTTGGACGGTCTAGATTTTATTCCCTCTCTCTCCCTTCACCTGATCACTCTCTTTCTTTTTTTTCTTTCTCTAAAATGTCCAGAACATGTTTGAACGGCTAGAATCGTTGACGGGATACCACGTGTGTGGTACCGGCACCCAAAAACTTTCTCCTCTCCAGCAGCGACGATGAAGGCGTCAAGATGCAAACCTGTGCAGATCCAATGGCGGGACTAGATCCAGTGTCGATCCTCCACCCACCTCCATGAGCGGAGTGTTGGGTCCGACATCGGAGCTGAACGACTTTTCCTTTACGTTTTATTTGTTCTTGTTATTTCTGTGTTTTATTGTATTTGTTTTTTCTCGGCCTATGAGCTGCGCAATTTATATCTGATTTGTATCAATATAATTTGCGTTTTCTTTTCTGGTCAACAAAATGGGTAGTACCATCATTGTAGTAATTCGAATTATTTTGGCACAATTTTCTGTTGAGATCATTTCATTGAACCCATGCAATTTCGGATGCAGATCAGTTTGGTTTAGGTGGTGTGACAACTTTTGGCGAAGAAAAGGCAAGGCCGATGTCAAATTTGGCACCACAGAAGACCTTGCCATTTTTGAGCAGCAACTATTGTGTATTGTAGAAGATGATCGTGAGAGTCGGACCTTCAATGACCTTGCTTAAATTTGTGCTCTCATCCGACTAACCCTTGAAGGTAACATATTGCGCTCCAGCATTATCGTTACAAAAGAGCATGTGCAGTAGTTCCAAGCCAAAAATGCTAGTGAACAGTGCACATTTTTTATTTTCGCTACTCTTTTAACACTCCAACAATGTTAAGTAATCTATTTTACCTATTCTTTATTTAATTTTTTTTCTTACCCTTTTTTTAACTTTTCTTCTCCTTCCCCATTCTATTTTTGGGTTTGAAGCCCAAGCACAATTTGTCACAATTCCAGGCCTAATTATCACATCAGAGAACAACAGAAACCAAAGAAAACCCTAGCGGCGAAATCCTAGGCATCTGCTGAGGCTGTTGGAAGGCCATTTTTATGTTTTGGACTAGCAACAATAGCTACATAGCGTCACCACTAGGGTCGCTCAGCGGCTTTGGCGGCGGCGGTTTGGGCGGTGTTCGGAACTGATATTGACGGACTTTTATGATTGTGTCATTTTCAAGTGTTTATTGTTGTTTAATTCGTTCAATGTGGTTTGCTCTTAAGGTAGTTAGCGGCATGTGATACTAGCTAACGGGCTGGGTGTCGCTTGTCATGCATTTCGTTCGCTCTAATGCTTTGTACTTTCTATCCTTTTAATCATTGTAATTTCACTCTGATTAATAAATTTATCTTTCTTTGCTGGCAAAAAAAGAAATAGCTACATAGCCAGACTCTTGGACTTGCTCTGAACTCGTACAAAACAAATAAAAATGCTAAATCCACAAACAACTTTACACCAACAAATACACATGCATTCACATTCACAAGGGCGCGTGCCCCTTTTGAACGTGAGCGTGTGTGCATTCGTTTGCGTAAAATTGTGTGTGGCTGCAGCACTGTTGAACAACAAAGGATATAAACAAGGACATCAACGAGTATTACAATTAACGAGTGACATAGGAAGATGGGCAAAGGTGGCTAGGCAGGCATGTGTATAAGAGTACATATTTTGGAAAATAACTTTTGGTTTTCTTCCAAGAAATGGGTAGTTCAAATTATCTCTTTGGGTGTTTCTTCCCTCTAAGAAATGGGTTCTAATTAGTTCGCCAAAAGCAAGTTTCGAAACGTTTTGCTGTGGTACACACCATGTGCACCACATAGCTTTCTACCAAAAGCAAGTTTCAAATGTCGTGACTTGAGGTACCCCCAAAGTTATTGCCTTGTCCCAAAGTCTACATCTTGTTGACATTTCCTAGCTCACTGACATTAATAAGTGCCCAACGTTTGCCCAACAATTTGTTGGTTGGTGGTTGATATTCGTTGATTTTGAGGCACACTCTAGGGTCTAGATTTGGTCATCAAATCTGAACCCAACCAATATTTCAGGGTTGGCAATTAATACAAAACCAACTTGTAGCTAGTAGGAAGAAAATAGAGAGTATGTGAAACCAAGAGGACCTAGGTCACGTATTCTTATGGTCGGAATTTCTGCTCCCGCTCTCAATTCTCGCTCTACGCTCATGCCATCAATTCTCGCTGTCGCAAATTTTTTGAAAGGCATTTTCACGCTCTCGTTCTTGCTTTCGTTTACGTGATGATGAACACAAAGCAAGCAATCCCACCACAAAACTAATGTACCATCCATGAAGATGATGGGAAGAAAATCAATACCCTTCTTGCTAATCCATAAGCCTAACATGATGGACCAAAAACCTGCCTGGAATTGCAGGCTATACCTATGCAATATCTGTACGATTCCATGTGACCATTTTAGATTGAAACCAACCTCAGATTGATCTATCGTACTTCTTGTAGCAGAAAAAGACTACTCCTAGGTAGTTACAGAAGGAATGTACCTTTGTACCGCAATATTTTCCCATTAACCAACACTGTTCCCCATCTCAAGAATTCCAGTGGCCTTTCTTCTGGCCCTTTGAGTCCCCCTCTGTGCCACACTCGATATCGTCCCGTTCGCAGCTTCTTCTTGCTTCACCTCCTTGAGTTCATCCTTATCGTTCGAGCAAATATCGAACAAAATCGCAGCACAACTCTCTACAGCGTTGCTGTCTTTATTACCCCTCTTCCGCATGATCTTGAGCAGGCAAGCCACAGCACCCATCCTTCCCATTTCCTTGGCAGCACTTGGAAGTCTAGAAAGCGTCGCCATAACGGGTAACAACAAATCAAGGAAAGCGCCGTCCATGACCTTCCTCAAAACCACCCTCACTGCGTCGTCGCTGACAGCTTTTTCTCCATACGTACTGGTGATTGGACCGCGGCAAAGCATGTACATTGCTGCACAACCATTGGCCATGGTTTCCGGGTTCCCTTCTCCTACCAGACGAATCAAAGGCCCGAGAGCACCGGATTCAACGATGAGGGAACGATCCTGTTCGAATTGAGCTCTGATAACTTGGAAAGTGCTGTAGCAGCATTCCTCTTCGTCATGGTGGTACCGGTTCTCAAGCAATCAATAAGCAAGGGGATCACACGCGGATTTTCTGCCACCACTTTCTTGTTCCCTTCAGGCAGCGAGATGTTTAAAACCGTGGTGATTATATCTCCTTGGAGATGGAGATCGAGGCAAGCGTTTCGGGGAACAGCAAGTGGCTCGAGCAATTTGGAAACAGCCTCGTTGTTGCCGAGAAGGTCCCGATACGGAGGGTACTCGTCTGTGAGCCACCGGAGGGTCTCGGCAGAACTCTTCTGATCCAAAAGCGAAGAGGACATGCATCATGTTGTTGAGGAGCGAATCGAGATAACCCCGGTCCGGGGAAGCGATCGTTGCGGCATCGATGAAACCTTTGATGCCGTTGGCGATCTTTAATAACCAATTGAACCAAGAATACGATTCCTGAAATTTTTTTTTGATAAATGATGCGTTTTATAGCCAACCAAACAAGAATCTCAAAAGAGAACCCTTATACAAACAATCTTTACAAAGAGAACCTACTACACACTACTAGAATCAATCAATCTAGCAAACTAGCAGAAATGCGCCGAAGATCACATAATCTTTGGTTCGTTACAGTTTTAGGGATGTTCCTCCATGTACAAATTCTAAGTCTCATATTTTCTGTTATACAAGTTAAAATACGATCTGGATTCTTTGGGTTCCCTCCAAAAACACGAGAGTTCCTCTCCAGCCAGATGAAGTATATCCCAGCAGCAAGTGAAAGCTTGAACACAAGAGCACGGAATGAATTCCTTTTGCATAGGCTAATGGCATAATTCAACTCATTCTCCCATTCACAAGCGGGTCTAAGAATCTTAAATTTGTTGAGAATAGATTCCCATATTTGTCTAGAATAAACGCAATAAAAAAATAGGTGAGAAACAGTTTCCACTTTCTATGAGCAAAGAATGTAGAGATGGTCTATTTGCATGCCCCATTTCACAAGTCTACCTTTTGTCGGAAACTTCGTAAGATTGACAATCCAAAGTATAAATGCTCACTTAGGAACGTTATTAGTGAACCAAACAAGAGAAGACCATCGAACCTTTGGATATTTGTTCCGAATTGCTTCCCAAGTATGTTTTGTTGAGTAAGAATCTGTAGGAGAGATTGTCCAGGTTATCATGTCTTCACTATCCCCTAAAGTTAAAAGAGATGGAGGGGTAGAGGCCTGAATGCGTTGTATAATCCTGTTCCTAGGTCTTGGCCAGTGCCAAACACTGTCTGACGACGTTCTGTGCTAAAGGCCTTAATTTCAGCAACTTTCTAATTGTTCAAGAACAGTCATGAGGGATTCCTGAAAATTTTATTCGCGAGGAGTGAAATAAAGCACACACTAGACTAGTCAAAATCCTAATGGCAGCACAAACATGATTGAATTCAGATCTGAATGAATTTCAAAACCCTAAATCACGATAGAAACAGATGGGAAACTCAAGAGACCAATAAGGAGAAATATACTCCAATTTGGCAGTGGAACTTGTAAACCCCGACGAAAATGCGGGTGGCGGTGCTCCGCCCGCATAAATGTAGGATAGAAAAGAGTGTTAGGGCACCGCACGATGCCCTCAAGAACGCGAAATAAAGTTTCGAAGAAATGACATTGACTAAATAGTACCCATAATCTGAACCCATAAACAACCCATTACAAAAGAAACTCATAACCAAGATCATAACGCAAACAGAAGGGAATTAAACTCTATAACCCATAAATCAAGAGAGAGAGGGAAAAAAAAAAACCACCACAACAGGGTCACAACCATAATCTCTGCCGACATGGACACTTGAATTCCTTCGGAGCCAATTCCTTGATTTTCAATTCTCTCGGAGAAGAAACGATCCTTATGGCCTCTTCAGTGGTTTCAATCTCCCGTACTTTCTTTAACTCCGCGGGGGTTTCAGCGTTGCGGGAACCGGGGTTGCTGTCCTCCGGGTTCGCCATTAAAGCAATTCCTTAATTAGAGAGCGAGAGAGAGTGAAGGACAACCAAAGGAGAGAGAAAACGAATTGGGTTTGTGATTTAGAGTGAGAGAATTGAATGAAAAATCGAGTTCTTGAAATTCGGGTGTAGATTTGTGATGTAATAGATGAGTTGGGACTCTGTTTTTGTGCGCCACTCTGTTCTGTTACTCTCTCTCTCTCTCTCTCTCTAGTCGCGGAGAGCGGAGAGAGAGAGGAGGTTTGGGCGCGGGTTTACCAAACTTTTAAAAATTTCCTACCAAAAGATACCTTTAAGAGATTCTTAAAAATGGAAAAATAATGTAAAATCCCCTAATTTCTGTTTTAAAAATTTCCTACCAAAAGATACCTTTTAGAACATCCGCAATGTAATAATCAAAATTAGATAACTAAAAGTTGCCATATTATCTTTTGGTTATCCATTTTAGACATTGCTAAAGTTAGCAATGTAGAAGTCCACAATGTAATAATCAAAATTGGATAATCAAAACTTGCCACATCACCTTTTTAAACTACAAAAGTCTAAAAACTAATTTTTTTTTACAATAATTTGAATACTCTTTATGAAGAAAAAAAAAGACAGTTTTTTTTAAAGAAAATAATTTAGTGAATTTTTTTTAAATAGTTTTTTTTTTCAAAAAGAAAACAATTTAAAAAAAAAACAGTTTCTAACAGTATTTCAAAAAACTGTTTTTTATTAAAAAAAGCAGTTTTTGTGTAAAAACAAAAGTGTTTTTTTTTTGTAAATACTGTTTGTTTTTTTTAAGTTTCTAAACAAAAATAGTTTTTAAAAATAATTTTCGGGAAACGTTGTTGAGAGAGAGAGAGAGAGACAGAGAAGGGAAGAGAGAGAAGGTTTTTATGTAATGATGGGTGTACTTGATTGAGAAAATAGAGGAATCATTAGATTTGATTATTGACAAAAGGTTGCTAGTTTTGATTATTTAAAAGCCAATATTTGATGAGTTGGTAAGAAGTTACTAAGTTTGGTTATTACAATGTGAGCACTTTTTTGAACAAACATTGTTAACTTTAGCAACCTTTTGATTTTGATTATTACATTGTGGATGCTCTTAGTGGTCTTTGAATCAAATTTAAAATTTTAAATAATTGGAACGATGTTTCTCGATTTTTCAAAATAAACATTACTCCCCGGTCCCAAATTATTGTGCATGTTTCCATTTTGGGACCTCTCATAAAATTGTCTATATCTTTTAATTGAGAATATTTTTCTATTGAATATGGATATCTGTTTGATAGATCTCAATTAATTTTGTTAAACAAAGATTCAAAATCATAAAAAAAATACATATTGTGAAATATAAACAATATTTTGAGAGGTCCCAAAAAGAAAATAGGCATAACAATTTGGGATGGAGGAAGTATGATCTTTTTTACAGTTTACTTGTAATTTCACAATTACGGGAAAAAAATTATTTACTTTTACTAAGGAAATTGCTTTTCAAGCTCAATTTTTTACTGATGGCGCTTGATGAAGCGGTTTTTGGTCACCTCCGGAAGAGGGGTACCTCAACCGTCCATCTAGTCCTTCAGCGGATGAAATGGCTTCCTGCAGTCCATACTCTCTTCTAAAGCAGATCGACTGACTTAGGCATCGGAGGGGTGATGGCGACAGCCACGCTGGTGCCCATAGCTTTTCTGTTTTGTATTGCGGGTCGCTGATCGAGCATGTAGGAAGCCGTTTCATCCACTGAAAGACTAGATGGACGGTTGAGGTACCCCTCTTCCGGAGATGACCAAAAACCGCTTCATCAGCGCTCCAATTTTAACGTGAAGTTACTAGTAATTTAATGAGCGCTCTAATTTTAACGTGAAGTTACTAGTAATTTAATGAATAAAGTGGAGCGCCATCAGTAAAAAGTGGAGTGCGAATATTAATTTCCTTTACTAATAACTGCAATTCATAATTTAAAATTCATTTTCGCAAACATCCTTAAGGTTGCATGCCCATCCCGGAAAAATTATTCCGTGCCCTTCTTGGTAATTTTGTACCTATTTGTGTGGTCTATTACAAAGTAAAGTAGTGAAAAAAATGTATTAAAAAAATGAATAATTTATCATTCTAATTTCTACGGGCAGTTGGACTAATAATTCTAATTTCATTTTCTGTCATTATGTACAATAAAAATTGTGATTTCAACTTTTACGAAAATATTCTTGTCGATGAGTTGAATTGCAGGTAGAATATTGCGTATGTTTTTAACATAACAGAGAAAATATTTCATGGGTCAAACTAATTCGATTTCACTTCAAAAAAAAAAATCCTGAAAATCAAATAATAAGACCAAGAGTTTTCAATTAGTAACATTATTATAGACACCTGATGATCAAAAGGAATATAGACAGATCAACACTGATCATAGAGACAGAGACAACCCAAGGGTTTGATAAGGTTAGCATAAGAAAACAAGTACTCCTTTTGGCGTTAATAATGTCGCATGTTCAAATTTCACGAAGTTCAAGCGTTCCAAACTGTTGGAGGACTTGCTCGGTCGTTAACTTTAAAATTCCGAAATTAGTTAAAATGCTCACAAACTGATTGGACATCCGATTTATCATATAAAAATCATGGAGACAAATTCTATGACGGGAATCTCCACTCCCACTCTCAATTCTCACTATCACAAATTTTAGTAGTCTAAACATTTTCAAAGGCATTTTCACGCTCTCCTTCTCCTAAGGACCACCTTAACTTAATAAAATAAGGACCTCCCTTTCCCGATAGAATTTCAATGATTCAAGCCGATCAATGTGTTCAGAACGTGATTTTAAGGGTACTTGCGAGGAATTAGGAAAAAAATGACCAGAAAGGCTTCATCTGAGTAGTTTTTGTTTGTTTTTTTATCAAACGGTTCAAATAAAAACTGTTTGGATGAAGTCCTTCCCGGTCATTTTTTTTGTTGATTCCTCGCGGGTACTCTTAAAATCATTTTTTGAACACATTGAGTGGCTCGGATCATCAAAATTTGAACGGAAAATGAGACAAATGGAGAGGTCCTTATTTTAACTAAAATAAGGACCTTCTCATTTGAAAATGACTGTATGTGTGTGTGTGTGTGTATATATATATATGTATATGTATGTATAAATGGGGTGTTTGGATCGAATACCTACACATATCGGATGCCTTTGATTCTTGCATACGTAGGCCCACTTGATTTTTTTTTAGAATTTTTGAACGGTTCGAATTAGCTGGTCAGTGGCCAGAGTGGGCCCGGCGCGCCGTCAGTAACCGATCGGGGTCTCTCAGTATCCTTAGTTTTATTGAAAACCACTAGGCCAATCCTTGGGTTCTCTTAACTTCTTTTATTGAGCTTATTTTCCTTTTTTCAGTGAATTTTTTTTTTGTAACTTAGGCTCCGTTTGTTTCGATGTAAAATGTTTTTTCAGAAAATAAATTTCAAACTTTTATTTTTCGGTGTTTGGTTGGCATTTGAAAATATTTTCAGAAATCAACAAAATAGTGTAGAGAGGGAGATGGGGAGTTTAAACGGTGGAGAGATATGAGAGGAATGACGATTAAGGAAACTGAGCAGTGAAAATTGAAGCGGGTTCATTTCGGAAAATAATTTACGGAAGATTTAAGGGTAAGTTATTTTCATCCAATTGATGGAAAATGTTTTACATAAAATATTTTCCTCATTTTTTACACAACTAAACACCGGAAAATATGTAAAATATTTTACGTCCAAACAAACGGAGCCTTGGAGTAGCCTTTTTTTTTTTTTTATAAACTTTCCGCAGCTATGGCCTAATATTGAGAAAATTCAGAAAATGACAAATGAAAAATAAGTTTTTTGGGTTTTAAATCACTTTTGAAACCCAAAGTAATAGTATTAGGCCAAGAAAATACGGAGTACGTTTTTGGCTTAGTTTCATATTTAGCGTACTTTTTGAGATTTTGATCATTTTTTTTAGACCCAACATGAAATAGATATTCAGAAAAAAAAACAATATAAGCTCTGTTTTGTTTTTGTTAGATGCATAAACCACAAGAAATGTACCCATGTATTTGGGATCATTAAGATTGTGTGAGAATTTTTTTATTTTTTGAAATTTTTATGTGATCCGACGGTCGAAAATTTCTCGGTACTACACCCAATGCGGAATTTTATCATCTCAATGACCTGTTCTTTCCTTTTTGAAATCATTAATAAGATCTAGCTAAAAGTCATGTAATGACATATACAAATTGAATCCAAGCTGAATCTTTTTAACTACATGTGACGGTCCAAGTCAACTAAGTACGGCACGCAAAAGGTCTCCAATTTTCTACTGAAAATTCTAGACATATCTTGTATTAGATTATTGGAAATATTCGTTAGAATTTCTGTAAATATAAATAAATGAAGACAACCACAAAAACAATAAGATGTTGAAATGATACTTTAGGTAGAGATATAGAAGAATAGAGAGAACTTATGTGAATCGAGACACGTATATTGCATTGTTCTTAGAGAAGATATGTCTACACTTGCACCGAGTTGTGTGACATTCCATTCCCAAAATAAAACGATCTCTAGGAAGCTACGTGTGCAGCTAAAGCTTTTCCCGCGAACCAAGAACAGCCTGGATGCTCAAAATGCCAAGAGTATGTGCAGATTATTTTCAGAATATGTGTATGGTGTACCATATTTATATCCTAAACCTCTATAAGAAGAATCACTTTGGCAATTCAAACGCTAGGCATATTTTGCCAATTTAGACCATTTTGCCCCCGGAGCAGGGTAATTTTGTCTTTGTAATCTTACTTTGTTGGCTCCGCCTCCACTTTCTTTTCTTCGGCCTCCCGCTCTTCTTTTCTTCCTGGGATTTAGAGAAAAACAGATAGAGAGAGAGAGGGATGGAGAGAGAGAGATGCCGGTCTTCTCTCGGCCATTAGCCATAGCCTCCTCGTCACTGACGCCGATCAGCTCGCCCACCAGCCATAAGCTCTTTAGGTACAGAGAGAAAGTACGAGCAATCTTAGGTACAGAGACAAAGTACGAGCAAAGCAAGGAAAAGCTGTCAACTTAGAGCATAAAATTGCAGATTTCTGTGTATTTCCTATCTCCTACCCCTCTATAAGAAGAATCACTTTGGCAAGTCAAACGCTAGGCAAGGCTTTCCAATTCAAACGCTAGGCATATTTTGCCAATTTCATAAAGTTGGGTATTTTCTATCTCCTAACCCTCTATAAGAACAATCGCTTCGCTTTGCCAATTCAGAGCAAATATTTTTGATTTGGAATTTTTCGTTTTTTTTGGTATTTTCATGTTGCATGTGTCCTGTGTGCTTTCATAATCCCCTCTCATCCAGAATTTACAATAATTGATTGTGAAGTGCACGAAAAATGACTCAATTGGAGGGCAAAAAGAAGAAAGAGGCCCCATTGAATCAACTTCGACAAAGTTGAAAGAAAGTAGCAGAATAGAGTACAAAATTCTCAAAAGTTTTCCTTCCTTTTTCTATTCTATTTGTGTTGCATGTGTTCTGTGTCCTTTGATAATTTCCCTCTTATGTAGAATTTACATTAATTGATACTGAAGTCCACGAAAAATGACTCAGTTGGAGGCGAAAAAGAAGAAAGAAGCCGCATTGACACAGGACAATTGCTTTGCCAATTCAAACACTAGGCGAGGGTTTTGTGTGGAGATTTATTCAGAGCAAATATTTTTGATTTGGCATTCTTCTTCTTTTTTTTGTATTTTCGTGTTGCATGCGTCCTGTGTGCTTTGATAATCCCCCTCTCATCCAGAATTTTTTTTGTATTTTCGTCTTGCATGGGTCCTGTGTGCTTTGATAATCCCCCTTTTATCCAGAATTTACATTAATTGATAGTGAAGTGCACGAAAAATGACTCAATTGGAGGGCAAAAAGAAGAAAGAGGCCCCATTGAATCAACTTCCACAAAGTTGAAAGAAAGTAGTAGAATAGAGTACAAAGTTCTCAAAAGTTTTCTTTCCTTTTTCTATTCTATTTGTGTTGCATGTGTCTTGTGTCCTTTGATAATTTCCCTCTTATGTGCAGTAGTAATTTATTTGTTTTTACTAAAACCTCGTGGCTCATTGATGATACCTTTTATGATTTGTTAATCCTAAGTTTTGGAATGCAGTAGTATGGTTCTCCGTGTTCCATTTCGTCGGTGGGTGCATGTGAAGCATCGAAATCCTCAAGCTCTACATGGAGGGTTTTATTGTCTTCTCCCTATTCAAGGCCGAAGGGTGATTGCCGCTGTTGCGCGGTATCAACGCTCTGGACAGTTGGAGCATAAAGCATTTAGTATCTTTGTGTGTGAGTATAGAGACATATTGGGTTTGAGTGATAATTTAACATGGGCTGTACGCGATGATTTAGTTGAATGGTTGGATGCTCTTGTGCATAATTCATTCATACGCCACAGTACTCCAGGTATTAATTTAGTTCAATATATAGAATCCATTGAGTTATAACTTATAGATACATGAAGTTCTATTGATTGTAATACTCTCTCTACTTTTTCATTTTGTAGGTATTGAACGGTGCTGGTATATTAAGCACATGTCACAGCTCTATGTGTTTGCGCCAACTATGGTGTGGCCATTGAATTTATGCTTATTATTATTGGAATTAGTCCTTTGCATTCATATGTTATTATTGGTATGCTGCTAATTCTGAAAATTATTTTGTTTTCTGTTGTGTAGTTATTGCCTCAAGGTTTACGCGCTTCTTTCGAAGGCATATGTAGGACTACTTGGATTTTGATAAGACATGGATGTAAAGCTTGGCCTATTCAAGTTGTGGATGCTGTAATGCGAAATGGTTGGTGTGAGTTTCGTACAACTCATGCCATGACAACTAATTACAAGCTTATTTTAACATGTGAGCGGAGGTGGATTTTTAATGCAATAATTCTTGATCAAAATGATGTTGAAGTCTCGTATGATTGGACAATGTTATTGAATGAACATTGGCGTGAATTCCATGCTCTTCAAGGTAAGTAATTTCAAATATATAAGTAACATTTATTAATTTCCTCAGGTTAATATTAATATTGTCATTTATAAGATTAGGTAATTTTGTAACTGCTTGTCTTCCATCAACAATTCAACAAAATCTCCCACTCATGAAGTCTGGATATTGGTGCATGCCACAAACAAATAACCTTCAGGTATGCTTCCAGTGTTTATGCTTATTAGTGATTTTTATTCCATATATTGCAAACTTAATGCTTTTCTAATAAAATCAATGTATTGTCCAAGATTTCCAAAGTAGGCTTCCAACTGTATTTGAAGATCTAAATTTGGAGGTTATTTCAGTTCGAATGAGAAATAGAACTTGGTCCATATCTGTTGACAATGGACATCTCAATACTGCTATATTCAATCAGCTCATGGATGCTCTGCAGCTTCAACTCTTTGATTATGTGTTCATTACTATGTTACCAAACCTTGACATTAGGGTTGTCATTCTTGATGCTGCAAATGATAGAGAAATGATTTATGATTGGCTTTAGTTTGGAGTTTGTATCTGCTGCTTTTGGGATATTGTGCAGAAAGAATGAAGAAAGCTTAAATGACTATGCCTTTTTGGGAAGACCTAGCAGTACTGAGTTATTTTCCTGTTGTCATTTTGGTTCCATCTTGTACTATCATGAATTCATGCTTGTGGATTCTGATAGATATGTTAGCTATGTCTTAGCTTTTGCAAAGTAATGTGCAAAGACAAGTTATGTACATTTGTCTAGGTAAATTGTACTCTTTTGGCACAAATCTATTAATATATGATCAGTTTGCAGTTTATTTACTTTTGCTTAATTTGCCTGAGCTGATCCTGCAATTTTGCCCTTTTCCATGACCTTGAGCTTGCAACGTAATTCTCTTGCTACACATTCCACTCAATCATCACATTGGGGTTTCCAGGTGGTCTTTCTTTGTGACCATATATATTATGTAGCCACACAAAATCAATGATGGTGTATCCTCTGCTGTATAAATCATTCAGAATAGAAAGAACAGCCTACAAAGTATAATAAAACATGAACAAAGAATTACCTAACCTTATACCCTCAAGCAATTAATCAGCTAATGGTTTTTCCCAAGCCTAGAAAAACTATTTACTGGTGTAATTTTTTCTTCTACCAGATAGGAAACATCAAAAACATCTGTAGCCAAGCAGTGTTTGAAGTAGCACCGCTACCGGCTCCACCTTTGGCAACGAACTCTTCATACTTGTGAATTGAAACTGACTAACTCTTTTATCGCTTTTCATAAAAACATAACTCACAATTCACAAGAGAATCAAATCATGGGACACGACAATATAAAGTTCCTATCACATATAAGCTGATTGTCTGTTTGCTTCCAATACTATTTGCCAGCAAACAAACACAAAGCTCACAGTTGTCTGCTTAAACATCTCAATGTGGAACGATCATTAAATTTCCATATTTGAATTTTATAATTACAAAGAAAATAAAAAAAGCATAAATATTACTGAAGAAAGTGAAGTAAAGTAATCTTAAAATTCCATTTCAGAATGAGGTAAATAATAGTAAGAGAAATCGAAATTACCCAATCAACATTATTGCTAATCTCTCTCTCTCTAATAATAGCATTCATACATTTTAATGAAGAGAATCCAAATGTCTAGCGTAATTATCATAGAATACTATTAAAAAAATAACTTAAATCTACCTTAGATCAGAACAAAACATCACGCAAAAAAGCATACATATAATTAAAGACAAAACATATTTTAATTTCTTGTTTACATAAGCCTGCCATTTGCCAATTTTTGGTTGCACCGCTTCAAGCATTAGCTCTTGAGCAATAAGTTCTAATTTCCCCACTTTGTAAGTTTGCCTCTGTAGCAATATTACTTTCATGCTCTACCTTAAGCATGCAACCCCTTAACCTTGGCCACGTTTTTCATCTACCAGATCATTCTCCATTTTCTAACTCCACCTCTTCCCTTTTACAATGCTACAGTCACGTCACTCCTTGCATCAAAGATTCTATCTCAAACACTCAGCTTTTCACCTAGCCGATGCAACAAAGCTGTGAATTTGATCTGCTACTACACCAACTCTTCAGTAACTGAACTTCTGTTCAGTAATCTTCAGTACTCTGACTTTCTGGTACATGTATTCTTCTCTTTCTCTGTTCCTGTTATATAAATTGTTCTTGTATATTAGTACATTAACTTTCACAGCAAATACATATATCTGCTATATTTAAATCATGCTCCAACTTTCTGCATTTCTTATCAGCTTTTATCTATTTCCTATCTTTTGAGAGCATGCATGTTCATTTGATCAATTTTTTGGAATTTTATTATCTCATAAATTCAATGCATGCATAAGGCATCTCTTGGCAAAAAAACAGGATACTCTAGGAAATGTGTTAGACACGTATCCGGAGAGTGTGCGAAGAGCATCGGTGTCCGAGAAGTGCCTAACACCGATACGTGAGCCCGACAAAATGTCTGTGTTACATAGTCTGTGTGTGTGCATATATAGAACAAAACAAAGAGAACTGAACAAGTATGATATACTTAATCTAACTAAACTTAAGAACTTATTATCTCCGACACCCTAACACCCAAATTTTCAGAAAATGCGAACAAGTCACATTGGGGAACACAGAAAGTATGCCAAGAGTGTTGCAAAGCTGTTAGACCCTAAATATTGGGAAAAAAAAATAGGACACTCTAGGACAAGTGTTCGACACATGTCCAGAGAGTGAACGCAATTGCTTCAGTAAGCTACTTCTCTGGTGCATGGAGAACAACCTTGGGCCTCCCAAACTGACTTACTCGTGATACCCTTCCGGCCATGATTTAGAGAAATGGATACACTAAGCTGATATTTAGCATGTTTTCTGTACTAATCTGATCAAAACAGTAGAAAAATACACTCAAACCTGCTGATCTTGATACATTTCGTAGGTCTACTACTTAAGTCTTTACTTTCTAGCTCAATGCCTTAGGCTTTAGAATATTAGACATCCAAACTAATATCCAAAGAGTGGACGCAACTGATTCAGTAAGCTACGTCTCCGCTGCATGGAGAACATCATTTGGCCCCCCAAACGGACTTACTCATGGCAACCTTCCGGCCATGACTAAGAAAAATAGATACACCAGGCTTGTAGCAAAACAAAACAAAATAAGACCCAAATGGTTCACAAATCCCTAACAAAGGGGCCAGCATCATAGTTCAGTTTATGCTTTGTAGCTCAATGCCTTAAGCTTTAGAATATTGGAGTACTAACATTATTTGGACCAAGAGCTTTCCCTTTAGCACTGTCTTTTGGTTATTCAAAGAAAGCTCACAATTTACTCTGATGCTAATGAAACATTTTGCTCACTTACATTAATTTTATTCTTGCCTTTTCTTATCACATAATTCTAGTACATGCATGTGGCATCACCTAAGACTATGGATATTTAACTAAGCTAATGATTTTTGCCATGTTCTGTGTACTGATCTGATCTTTAATTTTGTTCCTTAAATTTGTATTTGTGCACAAGATAAATTCATGCAATGATCAGAAGATACTTGACATATGTATATACACATAAGAACAATTAGGTAAGACTAACTTACAATTAAATATTAATCTAACTAAACTCTTAATATTTGCATAGTGATTAAACAAAAATGTCTCAGAACAAGCGTGTGAGAATCCCATATTGTCAATTATCACAAGAAGAAAAAGATAGATTAAATGCATGAAGGAGGGCTTTGTATGCAGAACGAAGATCCCAAAGAGAAAATACACTCATTCCAGTAGAGATACAAGAAGATGTTAGTGCTGAGGAAAATATTGAGTCAAGCATAGGCTATAGCTACATGGTAAATAATACTTGCAACGATCAGGAGATACTTGACGAGCATAATGCTACTCCTATGGATTCTCTTCGCCCATCATTAAGTTCAAGATATCAGGACGAATGTACGATATCTACTGACTTCATATACTTTATTCAATGTACAAAATCTATTTACTGATAAAAATTAATATTTGACCTTTGAACTTTCTATAGGTATGCTATATGACGTCTCCATAGGTATGCCTATAAACCTTTTCTATATTCATTTATAAAATGCAATTGGTAATGTGTTAAATTTTAATATAGGTATAACAATAGGAACTTTGATGCCTACACGAAGTTCGCTACAGTGAACTATACCAATTGAAGCATATAAACTACCACATGTATAAGATTGTCAGCATTGTGGTGCCAAAAGATTCCCTTATGAAACACCCAAATTCTGCTGCTCTGGAGGAGATATTTCTCTCTATCCAATTGGTATTCCTCCCGAGCTTCAACACTTATACTCAGGTTCAGGGCCAGACTCAATGCATTTTCTGCAATACATAAAGCCCTACAATGAGATTCTCGCATTCACATCAATGGGTGTCCATCTAGATCCAGCATTTGCAAAGCAAGTTAATGGGATATACACTTTCTGAGCACAAGGACAAATCTATCATTTTATTGATAGTCTTTAATCTTCAAGCCAAATGCCATCATATCTATAGTTATACTTTTATGACACGCAATGATAAGCTGAACTCAGACAAGGTGACAAAAACAAATTGCAGCCCCATATGATATCAAGCTTGATTAATCTCTTACAACCAAATCCGTATTCTCAGTTCTTTCGCAGTCTAAGTCTTTTGCCAAATACTGATGAATGCCAAATCATATTGAGAGCTGATCCTAAAGTAGACTACACTGCCTTACCACCAACTGTACCACAAGTTGCTACTATCTGGATAGAAAATGAAGAGGCTGCCGACTTACAAGAGCGTGATATAATTGTTCAAAAACATGACGGTCATACTCAAACAATCAGTTATTATTATGGCTGTTACGATCCTCTTTAATATCCACTCTTGTTTCCATATGGGGAGCCAGGATGGCATGAAGGAATTAAGAAAATTAAACCATCAAGTACCTCTCAGTCCTGTCTTGGTCAAGGCAAAGTCTTACCAAATCACTCTTCTACAGCAGAAGAACTAATTGCCAATGAAACAGCTGGTAAATCCCATTACTTTTCATATTCATTTCATTATGCTATTAAAATGAGAAATATCTTTAACTTATGCAAAAACTCAAATGCTCTTATTTGTTTAGTGCCACAGGAAAATACCCACAAAGGCAACATGGTTTTAGCTCCAGAGTTTTATGCATATCGATTGCATATCAGGAAGAATACTAACTCCATATTACTGGAATCTACACGTCTTCTACAGTAGTTCATAGTTGATATGTATGTTAAGATTGAAACTTCAAGGTTAGACTACTTCAGTAATAGACAAGACAAAATTCGAGCTGATCTATACCGAGGAATCGTTGATAGTATCGGACATGGTGAATCTGATCCTACTAAGATTGGGAAACGAATCGCTCTCCCGGGTACTTTTATAGGAGGACCAAGAGATATGCGGAAGCGATACTTGAATGCAATGACTTTGGTAGAGAGGTATGGCAAACCTGATCTATTTCTAACAATGACATATAATCCAAATTGGCAAGAGATAAAAGATCAAATGAAAGCACATGAAGAGGCCCAGAATAGGCCAGATTTGCTGTCCAGAGTCTTCAAGAGTAAACTTGAGCATCTACAGAAAGAAATAGTAAGAAATCAGCTCTTTGGTGCAATTGTTGCATACACATTTGTTGTTGAATTCCAAAAGAGAGGTCTCCCCCATGTGCATATGTTGATGATACTTAAAAAACCCTTTAAGCTCGACACAATTGAGAAGATTGTTGCATTAATTTCAACAGAAATACCAGATAAGAAGAAGTACCCACATTTATACGCAATGGTCATAAAACACATGATGCATGGACCACGTGGAGAATTAGATATGACAAGAGTATGCATGCAAGATGGAAAGTGCAAGAATCACTATCCAAGAAATCACTGTGCAGAAACTTCTATTGATGCAGATGGTTATCCAATATATAGAAGACGTTTAACTGGTGAACAAGTGTAGATTCGCGGCCAAATGCTTGACAACAGATGGGTTGTCCCATACAATCCTTATTTGTTAGCTATGTTTGATTGCCATATCAACGTTGAAGTTTGCTCCACTATTAAGGCAGTCAAATATCTATACAAATATATTTACAAAGGACACGATAAGATTATCTATCGCTTAGTCACATCAAAATTCCCTGGAGACATTGACGAAATCCAGCAATACCAAGCAGCAAGATGGATATCACCACCAGAGGCAATATGGCAAATCTATCGATTTGCTCTCCACGAAATCCGATCGGCTGTTATCACTTTGCAGCTACACTTAGAAGGTTGCCAGTTAATACCATTAAAGAAGGATACTAATCTGCATAATATAGTGGATAATGAGTTCATGTCAAGAACAATGCTCACACAATTTTTCTGGATGAATACTCACAATGATAAGGCAAAATCATTAAAGTTATTGTACAAAGACTTCCCACAATTCTTTGTATGGAATGGTCCATCCAGAACATGGAGAGAGCAAAAACAACAAGAAGTCATTGGCCGAATCGTTACAGCAAATCCAACTGAAGGTGAAAGATACTATCTCCGACTGCTACTTACACACATTCCAGCACCTACCTCCTATGCATATCTCAAAATAGTCAATGGAGTCACTATGAATTCTTTTAGAGAAGCAGCTATTAGTCATGGCTTATTGCAAGATGACAATAGTAATGAAAAGTGTATGCAAGAAGCATGCTTATATCGAATGTCATTGTCACTGAGACAACTATTTTGCACTATTCTTGTCTATTGTGCTCTAGTCAATCCATTGAAATTGTTCTTGAAATTTGAAGATGATATGACAGAAGACTATGTCTCTATACAAAAGCTCAACAGAGATGCCGCACGACAAGTTCTACTCCAAGCATTAAATGCAAAGCTAGAATCTATGGGCAAAAATCTACACAATTTCCAATTATCGGATCTTCTTACTTTTGATTCAACAACAAAATCAATGCCAAAAGAAGTACAGGATGAAATGAATGCTCCTATATCAGAAGATGATCTGAGAAGCCCAAGTTTATTAAATGCAGAACAAACCATTGCTTACAATGAAATTCTAGATGCTGTTCTAAATCAAAGACCCAAGAGCTTCTTCATCGACGGACCTGGAGGTACTGGCAAAACATTCCTTTACCGATCTTTACTTGCAAAAGTCCGTTCGCAGTATCTAATTGCATTGGCAACAGCAAGCTCCGCAGTTGCAGCATCGATTTTACGCAATGGAAGAACAGCTCATTCCCGCTTCAAAATTCCAATAGACAGTGACGGCAAACTCTGTTGTGGCATTTCAAAGCAATCAAGCCTAGCTACTCTTATGAAAAAAGCAGCTCTTATCATTTGGGATGAAGCATCAATGGCAAAAAAGGAATCAATCGAAGCCTTGGATTCCCTTCTACGTGATCTTACAGAAAATGATACATTATTTGGAGGAAAAGTCGTCGTTCTAGGAGGTGATTTCAGACAAGTATTACCTGTCATACCTAAAGGAACAAAGATTGAATGCATCAATGCAAGTTTAGTAAGATCATACATATGGCAATCACTCATCAAATTCAAATTGAAGGAAAATATGCGTGCAAAGACTGATCCAGCATTCAGTGCATATATTCTTCGAGTTGGGAACGGTCTGGAAAAGGAAAATGAGGCAGGAGAAATCAAATTACCATCATCCTTAATCCTACAACCAACCACAAAGACACCACCTCTAGATCAGCTAATCCAATTTGTTTTCCCATCCTCTGACCTTCATAGATCAGACCCGCTTTCTTTGACCAATTCTGCCATTCTCACACCCAAAAACCTAGCCGTTGATGAAATCAATGAAGCAATGATTGCAAAATTCCCAGGCGAAGAGTGCACATACTTAAGTTTTGATGAAACAAGTGGTCCTACTCAGCAAGGACTCTACATCGACTTCTTGAATTCCATAACACCTCCAGGAATGCCATGCCATCATTTGGGTTTGAAAAAGAATTGCCCAATCATGCTACTCAGAAACATCAATCCATCCCAAGGGCTATGCAATGGCACAAGATTAATATGTAAAGAATTCAAGAGCCACTTGATTACTGCTCAGATAGCAGTAGGCGAAAGAAAAGGTTCTACAATTTTCATACCAAGAATTGTTTTACAGCCAAATGACCCCCAACATTACCCAGTACAGTTCACACGTCGCCAATTCCCAGTGAGAACATGCTTTGCCATGACCATAAATAAAGCTCAAGGTCAAACATTACATACTATTGGTATATATTTACCTGAGCCAATTTTTGCTCATGGTCAGCTTTATGTTGTTTTATCTTGAGCAACAACAGCAGCTAAAATACGAGTACATCTCAAGCACTCAGAAAATGATCCATTACCATGCTACCACACTAAGAGTATTGTATACAAAGAGCTGCTACAAGAAGCTAATTGTCTATAATTACAGAACACAAATTGCAATAAAAAGCATAGGTACATAAATAGTGCAAAAGACAAAAGGCATATGCCATAACATTCATTTATTTATGCATGCATTCATCTTTGTTAATTAGTTAGCAATGTATATTGTTCGCTCATGCTTAATTCTAATGCTATTCATTTCTAATCTTCTTATTTCCTCTATCTGCTTGTATCAATCTTAGTTTCACAGGTCTGGATGGCTCCAAACATCATTCCATTGAAAGATATCGTCCTCACAAGCAAAAACTACACAGTGCAGGCCATGGTCGTTGAAAAAAACATGCCAAAAATGTCAAGTACTAGCACTTCATTGTATCAAAGGATCATGTTGCAAGACAAAGAGGTACTATATATAATAGTTCAATAATCATTCCTCATATACATGCCAACATAAATACTCCATGGATTTACAACACAAAAAACTTAGACCACTCAACAGGGAAACAAAATACAGGCAACAATCTTCGGACACAACATCAGAATTTTGCAACAAATGCTAAAGCTCTATCATACGTATTCCATAACAAATGCTGCAGTTACCAAAACTCCACAACTGTTTTGCTTTTTGGAAAATAAAAACCAATTGGCCATCAACGCACGCACACCAGTTGAAGAAATCCAAATTGATGGACTCACACAAAGGACAGTGAAATACAGCTTTACTCCAATTGCTGCTCTCCACCAAGTCAAAGGCCGTGATCCAAAACTAGGTAACTCTCTATACTAACTAATTTCCATACAGGTGAAGAAAATAATTAACATCTTCATCATATTGTAGATGTCCTGTTTGCAATTCTAGAAGTTGGACCACAGAAATATATAAATGACTCACATGTTGTCGATGTTCGAGTAATTGATCAAAGGTAAACCCTACATAAAACCACTAATAGTTACTGTTACTTCTATAACTAATAACACTACTTACCACATTATTATCAAACGTCACCAGCTTCCAACCCTCAATTATATCACTGTGGGACCAATTTGCTGAATATGAAGCACCAGCAATGGCAACTTTACCAGGAAATTTCCCAATGGCAATTGGACTGCGATTGAAAACATCAACATACTATGGTAACGTAATGTCTACTTATAACATTTATATCACATTTCTTCCATGAAAACTCACAAAACTATCTCAATACAGGACTAACACTTGCCACACGAAACACATCAAGTTTCATCTTTGACCCACCACCACTACCAGAAGTAACTGCACTGCAGTCTTGGTAACTACTATATTATCTACAAAATAAAAAGCCTAACCTATCATTGTTATCTCAATTCAAAAAGTTGCAAATGTACATTCTCTAATTTACTTATAACTTTTGCAGGTGCATAGCCAATGCAGCAAAAATCAGAGAACTACCAATAGAACCAGTCCCACAGCTTCCGAAGCCAAAAGCAAACGAAGATTCAGAAGATGATATCACCAAAATTGCCAATCTACCCATGTCAGTAGAGAAGGTACCACATGCACTAAAATTTCCCATTATGCTCTTCTTCAAAAGAAAAAGCATATACATAGATATAATCAAAAAGAAAATATGTCTGCATGTTTTCATAATACAAAATTCTCCCTTTTCTTACCTTTTGCTCTGTGACTTAGATTTCAAATATCCCATTTGTAGCTGTAATCCTAGAGTATTACCCCCTTCTAACTCCACGATTTAAGCCTCTACTTTCAAACTATACGTCCTAAGCCATAGAACTGCAGAGTAGTAACATACTTTGCACCAAGAATCGCTTTTCCTATCCTGTGCATTCACTAACACCGTCATAAAACAGTTCTCAATTTCCTCCCTTGCTGATCCATAAACTCCTCTTTTGTTACTCCATAGTATAAAATACATAGATCTGCTCTGCTACATTTATTCTTTGCTTTTATGAGGACACAATATCAATCCATGCATGCATGCAGCATCTCTTTATACTATGCATGTTTGACTAGACAACACGTATCACCTACATTTTCAATGCTGATCTCCTTTGCACCAAGAACCACCATAGGCACATGTTGCAGTACCAAATAACAGTTATAGGGTACTGGTATGGATGCATAAAGATGAGTATTTTGCATACCAAAAAACATTGAAAACAAGAAGTGTGACAAAAAATGCATCAGAGAAACTTAAGCATCATGTTTCTGTTAAAATCATCGAATGACGTATGACAGCTTATAAGGAACAATCCTCCAAGTTTTTAACTTCTTTCCCTTCCTAATCTCATACTTTGCATTTTTAGACGTAATAAACTTGCTTAAAACATGTCTCTTCGGAGATAAAAGCTTATTGATATCCTTAGCCATATGAAAGATAGATCCAATATACTCCCTAATTGCTTTGTCACATCAATCTTCTTCATAACTTAATGTTTTTGGTCGACCTTAGTCCTTCATTGTTGACACGCCGAATTCCAATTTATTTTGTGATTTACTATTTCCTTAACTATGTCAGACTCCTACAATCACTTCTGATGGCATACGAGGTATTAGTAATCCCCTTTTATTAGTAAGAGATAACCTTTAGAACAAAACCATGGGTCCAATCAGACTTTGGTTACTCATCTAAGGAATAAAGAGAGAAACATAACAACAAAAAACACAAGTATTTCCCACAGAACACATGACAACAAGAATAGAAGCATTACCCACCAGACACAATAACCATGTGGTCTAATCATTTGCTAGGTATTGTACTGGTCATATTTCCTGCTCTGGTTGGTGTCATTCACCCCGCAAAGTAGCTCATATCTTCCACATGCCCCCTTCAATTTTGTAGATATTTTCAAATGTAGCATCTCGTTGTACTATGCATGTTTAACTAGACTACACATATCTGCTACATTTTCAGTGCTAATCTCTTTTTCACTGAGTCCCACCTTACACACATATTTTAGTGCATTAGCAAACTATCAAAATGCATAACTTAGCTATTCCATTGATCCATACTGAAAAGTTCTGCATATGCTGCCTGTTTTCTTTGAACAGTTCATAATTCCTAGGCCATCTGCAGAATTCTAGGTTGAAATGGTTGAAATTCCTGATATAATATGTATATAAGATCATCTCTATTTTAACAAAATTGATCCATTTCAACCCAAAATTCTATTCAGAAAATAAGAAACGGAAATGCCTACTTGCATGAAATACTTCCTAACTGTGCTATTATAATATGCATATACTATTACTCTACTAATCAGCTACCCTTAACCTTGCTTTCATACTCTTCCTATGCAGACACAGTACCTAAATGTCCAAGGCATAGCAAAGGTCACCGATTTCGCACAAAGCTTTTACTACTTGGCTTGCTCAATTTGCAAGAGAGCAACAAATGCATATGGAAATGGAGACTTTTGGTGCAACTATTGTGCCAAAAAAGTACCAGCCCTCACAAAGTAAAAAACCTTCTCTCCTACCTTCATGCAATTTGTAATTCAAAATACAAACCCCACCATCCCTACACAACTAACACACACTACTAATTAAAATCTTCCTAATTCGCAGGATCAAATTCAATATCCAAATCACAGATGCAACTGGAAGCATCAATGCAACAGTCTTTTCAAAAATTGCAGCAGAAGCCTACGGCATTACACCAGAAGATGCAATAGATGTAAGAAAAAACCACCTCATTCACATAAAACTTAAACATTCTGCATTTAAAAAAAAAAACCTAACTAACCGCTGAATGCAGGAAAAACTTGCCCTCCCAGTGCTTCACAAACTAAGCGAACCAAGGAAATGCAGTATGACATTGAAGGCTTACATGCACAACTATGCAGGACGCAGCCAAATAAAGCTCAATGTGCACTCCATGTCTGCCGAAGACCTCCCAGAACTAACAAACCGTTCAGAAGAACTTCTTGCTTTGCCCCCAAACACTCCAAATAAAAAAAGCAAGACGGGCGAGCACGAATCAAGCAGCTCAACCTCCACCCCAACAACTGAAGAAACTCTCAATAGCCCCAGCAGGAACAAATAATCATCATCCATAAACTGCAAAAGCTTTTGGCACAAAAAAGTCTCCACCAAGAGACTTTTGCTTGATCTAACTTGCACAAACTCTACCTTTTGCAGTTGTATAAAAAAACTTGTGCCCACAGTCGTGCAATTAGCAACCAAAGACAGGAACATAGCTAGACCGGAACATATCTAAACCATGGCTGGTACATGTAACTTTTTCTATGATCAAATACTTGGTCAAACTAATGCATATAACTTCTACTATAGGCAACTACATCGAGAATATTAAAAACAACCACAAAAAATCTCCACAACGAGCATGACGGGCGTGCTTTGCACGCCGCCTTGCATCTAGTTTGATCAAAATATCTCTTGAAATCAGAACATCATCTCGTGCACTAACTACCTTTTTATAGTAAACCAACCACAAATGCAATTTTATCATTGCATATAATAAGAACTCGAATGCATAATATAATGACTGGGAGTTACAAATATTTATTCCTCATAATCGACAATTTAATTAGTAATTAAAGGTAATTAACATAATAAATCGTACGTTTTAAAGAATTTCTTAGAAGTTTTTTCTAACATATTTCAGGGTAGGCAACTAATACAAAACCAATTAGGAGGAAGAAAAGTACGTGAAACCAAGAGGACCTAGGTCACGCAATCCAGTGGCCTTTCTTCCGGCCCTTTTGAGTCCCCCTCAGGCCTCAGTGTAACACTGGATATGGTACCATTCGCAGCTTCTTCTTGCTTATAGAACGAGTAAATATCGAACAAAATCGCAGCACAACACTTTACGGCGTTGCTGTCTTTATCACCACTCTCCATCATGATCTTGAGCAAGCGAGTCACAGCACCCCATCTTTCCCATTTCCTCTGCAGCACTCGGAAGGCTAGAAAGCGTTGCCAAAACGGGTAACAACAAATCAAGGAAAGCGCCGTCCTTGACCTTCCTCAAAATCACCCTCACTGCGCCGTCGCTGACAGCTTTTTCACTATGTGCATCGGTGTTGGCACCGTCCCAGCAGAGCATGATCATCGCTGTGCAGACGTCGGTCATGGTTTCCGAGTTCCCTTCTCCTACCAGACGAATCAAAGGCCCAAGAGCACCGGATTCATGGATGAGGGTCCTGTTCGAACCGAGCTCTGATAGATTGAAAAGTGCAGCAGCAGCATTGCTCTTCGTCTTACTAGTACCGGTTCTCAAGGCATTTATAAGTAAGGGGATCGCACGCAGATTTTCTGCCACCACTTTCTTGTTCCGTTGGGGCAGCGAGAGGTTAAAAACCGTGGTGATTATATCTAGTTGGAGATCGAGATCGAGGCAAGCATTACCGGGAACATCAAGTGGCTTGAGCAATTTGGAAACAGCCTCGTTGTTGTCGAAAAGGTCCCGAAACGGGGGGTACTGCTTGGTGAGCTGCCGGAGGGTCTTGGCAGAACTCTTCTGATCCGACAGCGAAGAGGACATCATGTTGTCGAGGAGCGAATCAAGATGGCCTCGGTCTTGCCAAGTGATCCTCGTTGCGGCTTCGTTGATGTCGTGAAGGGGCTTTGGGGTGTCGATGCCACGTTCGGTGCGGCGCCATTGCTGGATGATGTTTTTGAGCAAGTTGTCAGGGGTGAGGAGAGAATTGGTGAGTTCTTGTTTCGTTTTCGGGCGTGTCTTGTGGCCTTGGCAAAAGCATTTCTCAATGGAGGGACGATTGTAGGTCTGCAATTAAAACACACACCTCAAAATGATGAATTAAAGAGTGGTTGTAAACACAAGGAACTACAATACTCAGGAAGTATATATCATTAATTCATTACACCAGTTTTAGCTCAAAGGAAAACACGGATTGTTGAAGGCTACCCCAATTGAATTGATTGATACTTAAGGCTCGGTTTTAGATATTCATTACACCGGTTTTGCCTTATGATGCTAATACTTGGAATGAGGAAGAATGAAGCATTGCAACAACACAGCACACTGATGTTTCAAACATCGAATGAGTATTGCGGATCGGGGCTCCCATCATTAAAAACCACCTCTTTCCGACACTTCCATATCCTCCATAAAATCAATGGTATCAGTGTTAACATGATACCGCCCTCCTCTGTTCCCTTCCAGCGATCAATCACGTTATCGAACCAAGCAAGAATGGACGACTGCTCATTCATGTTCGGGACACACCCAAGCGGCGATATCCTCCACATAATCTGAGCAAATCGGCACTCCAAAAATAAGTGGGGAAAAGTTTCTCAATCGTTGCTACACATTTGGGCATAGCAAGTCCTGAGTCACCTTTCTCCTAAACAAGTTTTCCTTGATCGAAATGATTCATTAATGCATTTGAACATGAAATGTTTAATTTTGTTAGGAATCAGGAGAGCCCATACCTACTTCATGACCATTTTGTCCTCATTCCTTGTGCTCGGCTCCCCTCGTTCCATTCGCCTTCCACTTCCCTGTTGCCCAATTGATAGAGCCGATTCATACCCCGAACTAACCGTATAAACTCCATTCTTCGTATGATCTACATCATAACACGGGAGCGGGATGGACTGGACCACACTCACATCCTCTTCCTGCAAAAATTAAACCGACTGTAAAAGATCAAACTTCCAATGGTGCGGCACCGGAAATCTTGAATTCAAAAACCCACCAAAAACCCAAATAGTAATGCAAGTGAAACCATTAAAAATATTATTTTTTTTATTGAAAATGTGGGATGTCACACGGCCCGTCTGGCCAGGAAAAAAGAAAAAGCTCTCTCAGCTCAACCCATGGGCGGATTTGGATAGTGACTTAACAGACTGGACAGGCCCGATAATGACCTTTACAACTGTTCCAGCACCCAATGCCAAAAACCCATTAAAGCTTGAATTTTAGTGGTGACCAGGTCAAAATCAACAGCTGTAATTCACCATTCCAGTCTCATAAACCTTGCTGACTACTTGGTGTCTTGGTCAAATTAATAATACTTATACTTCTTCAAGCCAAACCTTGATGGCTACAGAAGAAGTCATCCACCACACACCCAAACACGGCTTTAAATACAATCACCCAATAAACAAAGTACCATCGATCTCAGAGACGTCTAGATACAAGTCTGAAGAAATATGCAAAGCAATCCAGAGAAACATACCGTGCGAAGACTTCAAGTTCCGGCAGCCGGAAATCTGAGTTTCCGGAGTAATTCCATGGCATCATTGTCTCCTAGGCCTCAGCACATATGCACACGGTCAGCATCTCCCAGGCCTCAGCGCATGTGTACACGCTCATCATCATGTAACTCAAGACCGATCCGAGGTGTCTGTCACGAGATTCCAGTACCTGGAAACAGGTTGAGAAGGCACCGGGCAGACAAAGAGATCCTGAGGAGGGCATTGACGCCGCCGGTTCGTAGGCAGAGTAGGCGGTGGTGGAATTTCCGGCCGATGCCAAGTCGGCTTTGTAACATGTCAAAGACTTAGATTGCTTTTCCAATTCATTTTTGTATTTGAGGTCCACAAAAATTCAAATAGACATAAACAGGAAGCGTAATTCGGGGTTTGTAAATTTGCAAAGATGTTCACAGGACTTGAACCTTTTTTATTTTTAGTTGTGTGGATTGGCTGATGAACATCACTTCAGTAATAAAGAAAGAAGAATAACGAAGTTAATTAGCTACATTGGATGTCCATAAATCATAGAACAGTTCACATCAGATGCAAGTGCAAATTCCAAAGGAATGTAAAAGCTACAATTGCTGCAGGCAACATTTCCTACGGTTATCAAAGGGGGAAAAAAATCAGTTACAGGCATAATTCAACATGAAGAAATTAGCAATCTAAATGAGAAACTTAACAGCAAATTAAGCCTGGACAGAAAAGCAGGATGAATTTGACAAGTTGCTACAAATTCCAAAGAATGAGAGAATGTTTCCAGTCCAGAAAGACAGCAGATTAACTCTCGACCGGGAATAGCTTGGCTGATCGAATTAGATCCCCGGTTTTAATCTAAGGAAGAATTAATTTCTCATCTAACAGTGGTGTATCTACACATTGGCATGGGAAGTTTTACAAAATGCAGTTAGATTCACCTGACCGAAGAAAAGCAAGATTTTGAAAAGTAGGTAAAAGGATCCATAGATCGGCTATTGCTAAGGTAGTCAGGACATACCCAAAGACAGGAAAACTGGCCCTCATCAAAAGACAACCCACCTAAGCCGGCATGTTGAATCTGAATGTCATACAATTAATACTAGGAAGTTGATTATTTTAAAGAATGGATACAGATGTCTCTATACGAATGAAACAAAAATGACAAGGGGTTTGAAACCTTCTGGTATATGATGGAAAAACAGAGGGAAAGACATGTTGATGTTGTGCTCTCAAGAAGCAGACTCTCGTTTGAGCTTTTCTAGCTTTTTGGGTCTGTTCAATCCAGATGGTGGTGCTATTAATTTGCACCAAGTGCGGAAGGAGCTGTGATTTCGAAGTCGGTTTTAGTGGGATGTCTTTGTTGGGAGTCTGATTCACCTAAGGTTCTTCCCGTGTGCGCCTAACTCCCCCTCGATCCGATCCACTTGACTCTCCCTTAATGTGTGGCCCGTGATCTCTTCTGGCTCGAGCCCTTCCTCCGCTGGGTCAGTGATCTTCTAGCCTTCCCCACGCTGCCTGCACAATGAACGCACGACTAAGACCTGGCCGGGGGTCGCCCGGCAAGGCCCTCCGGCGAGAGGATAAGTATGTGTAGGAAGCAAGGAGAGAAACTAGGGTTTTGAGTGGGTAATCGCGTATGACAGTGCGTACCTCCGCAGAGGCGTTATCCTTCCATATTTATAGGGTCTCCTTGACTTGCTCTCCAAGCACAGGCACGTGTCTTGCACGGGTCAGGCAACGTCGTCGTGACGTCACCTGACGAATCTGGTAACCGTTTTGATGTGAGCTGGCACACTTCACGCGCGCTCATGATTATCCTTTCAACCGTCTCAGCACGTGAGGTGACACGTGAATGTGCAGGTGGCCGAGCCTGAATGGTTACAAGGGTAGCCGAACCTGAAGGGTAGCCGAACCTCAAGAACAACCGAGCATGATGGAGCTTTAGGCCGAGCCAAAACAGTCTACGGGACCACCTACAAGAGGTGGCCGAACTTGACATGGTTCTTTCCGTCGCTGGACGCAGAGCGAAGGTAAAGCCCACGAACGGTATAGCTCAGCGTAGCCGAACACAGACGAGGCCAGAGTCGAGTTCGGTCTGCTACAATAGCCCCTCAATCTCTACTGATGCCGAGCGCGAGGTAGGGATTGAAATCAAGCCTTGGCCGAACAAGAAGACTACCGAACGTCGCTTTATTTTGTCAACGAAGAGATTCAGCCGTGCTTCACCCCATCTTCTTTTTGGAAGCAACGTCAGCCGTTGGTGGAGGATCCTAGTGAAAGGATGCCAGGTGTCGCTTTATGGTTGGGTGCGGCCAGGGAGAGGACGGTTGGCAGGCTCTGCAGGTTGTCCTCTCTTGCCACGTGTCAATCGTTGAATGGTCAGGAGCTCGGCGGTGTAATGATGGGCGGGAGTTTCAAATCCCAAACCCTAGTTCTATATAAAGGGGTGAGGTGAGGAGAGAGAGGCTGCATTCTCTTTCTCTCTCTACGACTCCATTGCCAGAGCTTCCTTCTTCAACCGTTCATCTTCTGCCGTCGCTCTCCAGCAGTTTCAGCCCCAAATCTCATCCCAAATCCAAGGTATGAACTCGTTCCTTGCTTCTCTATGCTTTTCTTACGGTTTCACTGCATTTTCTTTGTTTTCCTGGGCTTTTGAAGCCTTTCTGGTTCTAAGTGAACAGTACGAACGCTGGAGATGAACGTACTGTTCATCTTCGTCTTCAACCTGTTCTTCCGAGCACAGATTGCTATGAGTTCTTGTGCTTAGCCGACTTTAGGATTTACCGAGCCCATCGATGTAGATTGGTCTGTCATTATGGACATGCCGAGCCCCTGTTTCGTGTAAACAGTGGGTTTCTGGAGATGGCAGCCGTTTATCTCCAGCCCCAACATGTTCTTCCGAACCCCAATTCTAGTTGTTGAAGATCTGTGCCGATGACAAGGCCTGGCCGAACTTCAGTTGCTGTTTAACAAGCCTGGCCGACAACGGGTTCGGCCGAGCATGTCAACATGGATCCTCGTTTTCCAAATATGGATCTGTGGATTGTGATAATAGGGTGGGCCAGCTTTAGGTAGCCGATCGTAGAATGGTTTCTGTCTTCTAGCCGACGACGAGGATTTTTCATTATTTTCATTATTTTCTTGGTTAGGTCTGGCTCACTCGATTATCATCATCTCATCCGACTCTGAAAGTTCAGGGGACGATTCCACAGACCTCGTGATCCGAGCGTACGTGGAGAGGTACAGAAGCCGACGACAGGCCTCTTCAATTGCCTCCAATATGTCAGGATCTAGTGACTCCAACGCCGAGCGTGACTACGAATACGACGGCGGGTACAACACTGCGCCTGAGATAACTTTTACTACAAGTACGGAGTCCGTTTCCGAGCATGAACTCGGTCCTGAGGCCGAGTCCAGGTTCCGAGCCCAGACCGAGGCTACAACTTCTTCACGTACTGTTCCGGCCGAAACGTCATCAGAGAACAGGGAGGTTGCTGATCTATATGAGCGAGGGCAGGTTTGTCCTTATGCCCACTATTTCAGCGGCCAACCTAACGAGTACGACGCCTTCTGCCGAACGTACAATATTCCCGACGATGTCGTTATTAGTCAAGTGGCCAGTAACAAAATCAGGGATAAGAGGGAAGACCGTCCCGAACATATAACGGTTCCTCTCATGGCAATATGTGAAGCTGGACTACGTTTTCCTCTTCACCCATTTCTGAGGGAGCTGTTGGCCAAGTTCGGTATTGTTCCTCATTTTTTTGCCATAAACAGTTATAGGATAGTGATGTCGGCGATAAAACTGAAGGAGCTCCATAATCTTGAGTTCACAGTCGCCGACCTCTTCCATACATATATTATGTCCAGGCACGGCAAGACCGATCGCAGGTACTTGTCGACGCGTAGTGGTAAGGATCCCTTGATAAACGGTCTTCCCGACACTGATAAGTGGGCAAATTTTTACGTCGAAGTGAGCGGAAATTATGAATTCGGCGATCAGTCGCTGAGGCTGCATTCTGTGCCGAAGATAAAAGATTTTTGAGGTCAATTTAACTACTCCTTCATTTGCCGAGCATAGTTTAACTTTTGCTGCGATATTGATGCTTTATTTGGCTAACATTATCTCTTTACAGATCACCGAGCAATTACCAAGAGGCAGCAATCCTTTGCTGTAGAGGGGAACGTCGAAACACTGAAGGCTCAGATTTGTCGTGACGCGCCGACGCTTCTTGGCTACATACCATCGTATAAAGGGAAATTGAAGAGAAGGGAGAGAGAAGTAGGGCCGAGCACAAAGGCTAAGGGGAAGAAGGCAGCTGCTGGTGAACAAGAAGATAAAGGTGTCGCTCCCAATCCGAGCGAGAAGAAAAAGGGACCGAGGGTGAAATTCCCGACTTTGAAGAAATCGGTGGATTTCTGGTTCCAAGACAGCCAACCGTTTGGTTTACAAGGCGCCAGCGTTCCCCCACTCCGAACACTCATACCCGAATTTGCCGACGATATGGGCAGAAGGAACGTTGTGAAGATCAACCTGAGAGACGGAGCCTTGGCTCGGCAGAAGGAAGCTTCAATGGCCGAGCCCGCCACCAAGAGGCAAAAGACAGCCCCAGCAACCATCCTGAACAGGCCGCCGACGCCGACCACAAGGGAAAAGGACCAGACTGAGTCGTCTGCTGCAGGTGGGTCGAAGACCGCAGACAGGTCTGGTGGCTCAGGTGGCCGAGCAATAGTGCATGAGTTTGCGCCTTCATATGCGACGTCCGAGGGGCGGATTATCTCAGTAAATGACAGTGTAAAGCTGGAGCCAGGTTTAGCCCCTACCGTGCTCCAAGGTCTTGCTTTGCCAAATGACATGGCAAAGGTTCCAGATGAGCTCATGCCGAGCCTGGTTCATGCAAGTGCCTATGCTGTACAGGTATGTGTTCGAGCTCATCTTTCTCCTTGTTCTTTCAATTTTCGAGAATGCTTGTGAAGTTTGTTCTCCCGAAATTATGCAGGCCGGCCAAGCAATTCTGCGTGCTTGTCAGAGGGCTGAGCTGCTGACGGCCGAACGCGGACGCATTTATGATGATCTTAAGGCCGAACGTGAAAAGTCCAGAAGTTACAAGGGTAGCCTCAAGATGGCGAAGGCTCAGATAGCCGAGCATGAGAAAGAGAGAGAGGAGATGGCTGACAAATTGAAAAATGCCGAGCGTGAGCTTGGCCAAGTTTTGAGGCGAGAGAAGAGAAAGATAAAGGAGGCCGACGAAAAGGCCTACCAAGCTGGGTACGACCGTGCTGGTCTGGAGTATATAAGGGAGGCTAGGTCGATGGTGAATGATGAAGTCACGGCTAGGGTCCCGATCGCGTACCGAGCGGGTTACAAAGCTGGTGTGAAGGCTGTGGGTGAGGCGATGAAGATGGAGCTTGACTTTTCTATCATTCCAGCGGCGGTCGTTCCCGAGCTTGAACTTCCATATACTGCCGAGGAGTGTGAGCCTCCTCCTCCCGAGGACTTCCCCGATAGCGATGATGATGTTGAAGATCTTACTCAGACTGATGCTGATGGTCTTGGGGGCTCCGGTGGGGGGAAGATGGTTGGGGACACAGAGCAGCCGACTCCTGATTTGGAGAAAGCATCAGAGACTGCTGCCGAGGCTGACATTCCAATGGCTGAGAAGGACGTTCCCCAAGCTTGAATTGTTTTTTGATGTTTAAAGGACTTTTTGGTTTTGAATGGTTTCGATTTTGGGGTTTATTCAGTTTGTACAATGGTTGTAGGAACTTAGGCCGTACCTTCAGTTTATGTTTTCCAAGTGTGTACTTTGCCTTTGCATGAAATGGAAGTGAAGTTTCATCTTGCAATGATTTTGTTTGAATGTCTTCATGCTTTGGTAGATTTTGGCCATCTTTGCTTACATATCCGTAGCCCCCACTTTGGTCTATGTTTGGCTAAATAATATGGATGTTGGTTCAATGTTTGTGGTGATTGGTTTTTGCCGAGCTTGGACCAAAGTAATGTAAGAGAGTGGTATGAACAAAGTGCCGAGCATGGTGCTGTGCTCGGTTAAATTAGCGTGGCCACAGGTTTTGAGTGTTCTTACATGATATGTATCCGTAGCCCCCAATTTGGTCTATGTTCGGCTGAAGCGTATGGGTAGTTGCTCGACGTTGTAGTTGAGAGCTGTAGATTTGCCGAGCCTGTATCAAAGTTGAGTGGAAGTATGGAGAGGAGAGATTGCCGAGCATGTAATTTTGCTCGGTCGTTTAAGTTAGTCGAGGTGCAAGCCCATAGCTAAGTTTAATTAAGTGACACATTTGTGGGTGGTTTGCTCACCAAAATGTGAGTGTAACCAGGCTTTGGCCGACCTCAGAGTCTTGCCGAGCCGAACCGTAGCCCGAATACCAGCCATACTGTTCTTGGGCTCGGTGGACCTGATGTCCGTTTTGCTTCTTTTGGGCAGTAATAGTGGCCGAAGCGAAGGCATATTAGCCGTTTGTGGGTGTGACCGAGGTCATCGTTTGTGGTCGGCTGAAATTTGCCGAAAAAAAGTAAAGAGCAAAGTTTTGGAATTTACGAATGACAACTGTAGGATAAGTTTCTTTGATTTCCCAAACATGGAAGTACAAGTTGAAAATAAAAAGACTTGGGCCGAAGCCAACTTAAGGGAAAACAGGATAGGCAGTCGCCGAACATGGAGTACACTGTTCGGGATTTCGATTACATGTACGCCTTCTTGAGATTCTGTGCATTCCATGGGTTAGTGAGAACTTTCCCATTCATGTCCTCCAGCATGTAGGCACCTTTACCAGCAATCTTGACGATACGGAAAGGTCCCTCCCAGTTCGGCTTGAATTTTATTTTCTTGCTGGCTTGCACAACCTTTCGCCAAACCAAATCGTCCGGCTTGAACTTTTTGATGCGGACTCCACGATTATATCCCTTGGCCACCTGTTGCTGGTAATCAACAAGGTGCAGGCGAGCGTCATCACGCTTCTCTTCTGCCAAAATTAGCTCCTGTGCGATGGCGTCGTCGTTTGTTTTGGGGTCAAACGTTTCTGTCCGGAGAGTTGGAAACTTGGACTCCAATGGGATGACGGCTTCTATGCCAAATGCCATTGAAAATGGTGTTTGGCCCGTTGATCGCCTTGGTGTTGATCGGTAGGCCCATAGAACACGTGGCAGTTCTTCAGCCCATTTTCCTCTTTTGGAGTTTAGTCGACGCTTGATGCCGGCACAGACGGTTTTGTTCGTGGCCTCTGCTTGGCCATTTCCTTGCGGGTAAGCTGGTGTGGAGTTGAAGAAACGTATCCCAAACTCGGCACAAAGGTTTGTGAGGTCCTTGCCGACGAATTGAGTGCCGTTATCAGAGACGATTGCGTAAGGGACGCCGAACCTGGTAACGATGTTTCGCCATACGAATCGTCGAACATCAGCCTCAGTTGTTGTGACGAGAGGTTCCGCTTCAACCCATTTGGAGAAGTAGTCTGTTGCCGTAATCAGAAACTTGAAGCCTCCAGGAGCTGTAGGCAGCTTTCCCACGATGTCGAGCCCCCATTGGGCAAAGGGCCAAGGACTTGTGATGGGTGAGAGATCCTGGGCTGGCTTTTTTGGGATAGGTGAAAACAGCTGGCACGGTCGGCATTTGCGGACAACTTCCTCGCAGTCTTTCTTCATGTTCTTCCAGAAGTAGCCTTGGCTGATGGCACGTTGACACAGGGAGCGGCCGCCAGAGTGACAGCCGCAACTTCCTGAATGAAGTTCGGTCAGGATTTCAGGTACTTGGGTGGGGTGGACAACGAGGAGGTACGGCCCGGATATGGATTTCCTGTATAGTTGGCCGCTTTCAGAAAGCCAGTAGTAAGCGGCCTTATTTCTCACACGGTAAGCTTCCTTCTTGTCGATGGGTAGGGAGTCGTGTTTCAGAAACGCAACGATCTCGTCCATCCTGCTGGGACCGAGTTCGACGTTGAGTACCTCTGAAGTGGGTTCAAAGGAGGGACGGTTGATGCTGCCAAAATTGATGGTTCTGAATTCTGAGGCTGTGGATGCCGAGGCGAGGCCTGCAAGTGCGTCCGCGTGAGCGTTGTGCTCACGGTTGATCTGTTCGATGCTGAAATTGTGGAACTGGGAGATGAGCTTGGCGGTGGCAGCTTGGTATTTCATCATTCGAGGGTCCCGAGCTTCATAGTCGCCAAGTACTTGATTGACGATGAGCTGGGAATCGCAGTAGACAGCGAGGCTGGTGACATTCATTGCGACGGCTGAGCGTAAGCCGGCGAGGAGTGCCTCATATTCTGCTTCGTTGTTGGTTGCTGGGAAGTCGATGGTGAGTGAGCTTTCATGAAGTGTTCCACAAGGTGAAACCAAGACTACCCCAGCTCCCGCTCCGTTGCTGTTGGAAGCCCCATCGACATTAAGCCGCCAAGTTTCTCCTTGAAAAAGGTGCCATTGTTTGGTTGTTGTGCTCTTATCTGCAACTTCCGTTGGAGTAGGGGCACTGAGTGCCATTGTGTCTTCTGGGGTGAGTTCTGCTATGAAGTCGGCCAAGACCTGGCCCTTGACTGCTGTTCGTGGCTCAAAGCTGATGTCGAAGTTTGCAAGTTCGACAGCCCATTTGGATACACGGTTGGAGAGATCTGCCTTCCGAAAGATAGCTTTGAGCGGGTGCTCCGTTAAGACGACGATGGGATGTGATTGGAAATAAGGCAGAAGTTTCCTGGCAGCTGTGACGAGAGCAAGTGCCAATTTTTCAAGTGGTAGGTAGCGTGTCTGAGCCGGAAGCAGCGTCTTGCTTGTGAAGTAGATGGGTTTGTCTTCGGCGCCTTCCCGCCGTATGAGCGCGGAACTCGTTGCGTGGGCGGACACGGCAAGATAGAGATATAGAGTTTCGAACTCTTTAGGTTTCATCAACAGCGGGGCGGAATTTAGATAGTCTTTGAGTTCGGTCAGAGCGGATTCGCAATCTGGGGTCCATTAAAAGCTGCGCCTGCTTTTCCACTTTAAGGCATGGAAGAACGCGTGGCACTTGTCCGAGGATTTGCTAATGAATCGATTCAAAGCGGCTGCCATCCCAGTAAGCCGTTGAACTTCCTTGATTGTTCTTGGTGGGCGCAATTCTTTAACAGCCTTGATTTGGTTGGGGTCGGCTTCAATACCTCTCCGCGTGACAAGGTGCCCGAGGAACTTTCCTGCGCTTACTCCGAATGCGCACTTCTCGGGGTTCAGTCGAAGCTTGTGGTACTTGAGGATTTCGAAGACCTCCGCCAAGTCTCGCAAGTGGTTGGACTCCTGCTTGCTCTTGACGACCAAGTCGTCAATGTAAGCCTCCACGGTGTAGCCAATTTGTTCTTGCAACATCTTGAATATTGCTCTGTTGAACGTTGCGCCAGAATTCTTGAGTCCAAAGGGCATGACGCGGTAGCAGAAGATGCCATAAGGCGTGATGAAAGCAGTTTTCTCCATGTCGTCAGGGTCCATGGCAATTTGGTGGTAGCCACGGTAAGCGTCCAGAAAGCTTAGCCGAGCATGGCCTGCAGTCGCATCCACGAGTTGGTCAATCTTTGGAAGTGGGAACCAGTCTTTTGGACAAGCGTCGTTGAGATTGGTGTAATCCACGCAGACTCGCCATTTGCTGTTTTTCTTCTTAACGACAACGGTGTTGGACAGCCATGTTGGGTAATGCACTTCTTGAATTGCATTTGCCTCCAGCAGACGCTTGACCTCCTCGATGACGGCGTCGGCGTGTTCGGCTGCGGAGCGCCTGGCCTTTTGGACGACTGGTTTGGCGTCTTTCTTGATGTTGAGAGAGTGGCTGATGAAATTTGGATCGACCCCCGGCATCTCGTTGGGGGTCCAGGCGAAGACTTCCATGTTTTCCTTGAGGTACTGTAACATTTCTTCGCGGTCGGTCTCGCTGATGGAAGAGCTGATTAGGAAAAATCGGGAGCCATCCTCGTTGATTGGCATTTCGACGAGGTCCTCTTCTGCTTTGTCTTCGGCCTTTTGGCCGACGTCATCGATCACGGCCATGTCTGGGACCTCTACCCATTGTACTTCTCTGGCTTTCGTGGAGTTGTGGACGGCCGAAACGTAGCATTTTTTGGAGGCTACTTGGTCACCTCTCAGATCTTCTTGTCGTCCGCCGGAGCCGATGAAGCGGACAACTTGGTGGTAGGTTGAAGCGATTGCTTGCATGTTGTGAAGCCAGGTTCGGCCAAGAATTGCGTTGTACGGGCTTGGTACGTTGACGACGATGAACTCGACGGTCAAAGTTTTTGAACCTGCTACGACCGGAAGGAAGATTCGTCCGAGTGGCCAGACCGGTGTTCCGTTGAATCCAATGAGAGGGACTTCGGCGGGTTGTAGGGCTGATTCTGGGAGGTCAAGTTTTTTGAACAAATCATAGTACATCACCTCTGCTGAGCTTCCCTGGTCAATGAGGATTCGCTTGACATCGTGGACTCCGATTTGCACGGTAACGACAAGTGCGTCAGAATGCGGGGTTTGTACGAACTCGAGGTCGCGCTCCGTGAAAGTGATGGTCCACTTGGGTGTTTCGTCTGGACGCGGGCGTTTTGACCCGGGTCTTACCGCAAGTACCTGTTTAGAAGTGGAGGCGCGATCGAGGTCGGCTTTGAGTTGTGCTTCGGATTCCTTTGTCATTGGGCCGTGGATGACATGTATCGTCGGCCGCGGCTCGTTGGGGTTGGGATTTCCGACAGGTGGGCGGGCGGGCGTCTTTGCTCGATCAATGTATTGGTCGAGATGGCCTTGGGCTGCCAGTCGTTCCAACAATGCTTTGTATGGAGCACATGCCGTCGTGTAGTGGCCGAGCTCATTGTGGTATGAGCACTTCTTTCTTGGGTTCTGATCCGCCTGGCCGTTGTCCGTGCCCAGTTTGCCTTGCGGCCACTCAAACCATGGTTGCCTCATGATTTCCTTCAGGAAGGACCAGATGGGTTCTTTGAAGTGGGTGGTTTCAGCCACGTAGTCGTGCTCCTTTGGCTGGCGTTTCTTCCCTTCCTTGATGTTGTTGACGTGTTTCTTTGGATGGGATTGTTGAGTTGCCATTGGTGTCTGCAGCTGAGGGGTTGTTGTTGGTAGGCAGGCTGTTGAGTTGGGAATCCCCTGAGCGGCCCGGTCTGCGTAGAACTCTTCAAGAGCACAAAAGCGTTCCACGACACGCATTAATTCTCCCATGCCGTGCGGAGGTCGAATGGCCAGCTCATCGAGTATTTTGCTCCCAGATTCCAGTCCATTTTTGAAGGTACGTGCGGCCCAATACTCATCGATTCCTGGAATTTCGTTGAAAAGTTGCCAGTATCGCTCCGCGTAGTGCCTGAGCGTTTCATTCGGGAGCTTCCTCATTTGGGTCAAGGATTCAGGCTCCTTCGCTGTTCTATTACTGGTGATAAAGCGGGTGTTGAAGGCGCGTTCAAGGTCAGCCAGGTTCCGTATGGATCCAGCGGGCAATTTGTTGAACCACTGGAGTCCAAGAGAGCCAAGGCTGGATGGGAACGCTTTGCATTTGATTTCGTCCTTTGTAGTGCATAGCTCGATGGTTTGGCGAAAGTGAATGAGGTGAGTGTAAGCTTCGCAGGTGTTTGGGTCAAACTTGGTGAATTTAGGTAGGTGAAAATTGGGCTCGGCGATAGTGTTGATGATGTGGGGAGTGAAGGGTGAGATATCGAGGTCTTTTAGTTGCCGTTCGAATCCAGGGCGCGGTGGTTTGCCTAGCTCGTCCGTCCGCGGCCTCTTTGGGTGCTTCTCTCGTTCTGAGGTTTTCTCGCGTACTCGGCTGCGAAGCTTGTCCCGCAGATCTGTTGTTTCCCTACGGGGGTGGTCAACCGATTTCTCTTTATCGTAATCGGTTTTGTTCCCATTCTCCGCCCCTTCGATCCGTACGCTTTTGCCATTCCGCCGAACGTTGTTTTCATTATCCAAGTTTTCTGGTGGTATCCCCCCGAGGCGTTCAGAGACGTGGCGCCTGGTTTCGATGGAGTCTCGGCTTCGGCGTGAGGCCGTTGTGCAAGAGAACTCCGCGCGACCAGTCGAGTACGTGCTCGTGAATGATTCGGTGTCCCTGGTGCGGGTCCGCTCGTGATGGGACCTCGAGTGGTGTGTACCAGATGTTGCAGGTCGTTTGTAGAGGATAATTTCCCTGGCGTCTCCCTTTTCTGGCGTAAACCCTAGGCGGTCTTTGACGGAGACGCGATGGCCCGCCTCGTTGGTGTGGTCTCGCGGCGGAGGAGGAGGAGGGGGAGGAGAGTTTCTTCGCTTCCGTCGTCCGCCTCCGGTGGATCTGGAGGCGGCTGGGGTTGCGTCCTGCATATGTTGCTTCATCTGGGCCACTTCCGCCCTCAGCGCTGCAAGTTCGTTGTCTCTTTCGTCGTCTCGTCGTTGCAGAAGGCGGATGTAGGCCGTCGTTATGTCATCTGCGGCCGGAGAGAGCCCAGAATCTGGTGGTAGTGAGATGGACATGTGCCTTTCTGAAAACGGTGGGAGGATCGCGTTTCCACTGGTGTCCTTTGCTCCAGAAACTGAAACGTTTGGTGGATCTCCGCCCATCGCCGCTGAGTTTTCGTTCGTCTTTTGAGAGGAAGGTGATTTGAAAGAGCGTTTGAGCCGTTTGGATCAGAAGTTGAGAAGCTTCACGTCGGGTTCACCAATTGTGTGGCCCGTGATCTCTTCTGGCTCGAGCCCTTCCTCCGCTGGGTCAGTGATCTTTTAGCCTTCCCCACGCTGCCTGCACAATGAACGCACGACTAAGACCTGGCCGGGGGTCGCCCGGCAAGGCCCTCCGGCGAGAGGATAAGTATGTGTAGGAAGCAAGGAGAGAAACTAGGGTTTTGAGTGGGTAATCGCGTATGAGAGTGCGTACCTCCGCAGAGGCGTTATCCTTCCATATTTATAGGGTCTCCTTGACTTGCTCTCCAAGCACAGGCACGTGTCTTGCACGGGTCAGGCAACGTCGTCGTGACGTCACCTGACGAATCTGGTAACCGTTTTGATGTGAGCTGGCACACTTCACGCGCGCTCATGATTATCCTTTCAACCGTCTCAGCACGTGAGGTGACACGTGAATGTGCAGGTGGCCGAGCCTGAATGGTTACAAGGGTAGCCGAACCTCAAGAACAACCGAGCATGATGGAACTTTAGGCCGAGCCAAAACAGTCTACGGGACCACCTACAAGAGGTGGCCGAACTTGACATGGTTCTTTCCGTCGCTGGACGCAGAGCGAAGGTAAAGCCCATGAACGGTATAGCTCAGCGTAGCCGAACACAGACGAGGCCAGAGTCGAGTTCGGTCTGCTACACTTAACATTTGATCTATTTTCATTCTCCAATACCTTGTCTAAACCGGGCTTATTCGCTGCACCCACTCCATCGAGAGCCACCATACTCCACGAGAGCCACCTTGCTGCCGGCCAGCTGCCGCATGCATTAGGAATTTCACTACTCCATCGAGAGGAGTCTCCGTGCAAGCCCTGACCACCGATGCTTTCAGGAGAGTCTGTCCATAGATCATTAGTCATCGGCTCTGATACCACTTGTTGGAAATCTGATTCGCGTGAGGTCTTTCCGTGTTCGCCTAGGACCAATTCGTTGGGGAATATTCACAGAGTCCACACCACATCGCATGGATCCAATATATATTGAATGACCCATATCCACATAAAAAGGCTAAGCCTTGTAAGTGGTGTGCATCCAATTGTATATTAAGATTCAACTCTTTTTCTATTTATCCGATGTGGGACCCAACCTGCACTCATGGTCCTAACAATCTTTTGTTTTGGTTGGTGGCTGTCATGAGCTAGTTGTTATGCCTCATGACAGGAGAGGCCGGATTTTTCATTTTCAGTTGTATTGTGACATTTGGTTTCTTGTTTTTGATTGGTACGTTGCCAATCCAGGTTTTTATTTCTCTTTGTGAGGTCAAGTGTAGCATATGATTGTCCAGGAAAAAAAGGTGCCAACATAGTGTTGGAAAAATATGTTTACTATTTGTGATAAAACCAACAATATGAATGTAATAAAATCGGAACTCAAAACCTGGAAATTGATGGAAATAAATTGGTGATCAAGGCAAGTGTTTGTGTGTGACACTTTGTATTTAAGACAGATTTCGCCCCTGCTACGATGCTCACGGTTTGCATTGAACGTCTGTCTCTCAGCACTACTTGATCGGAATCCCCCTAAAGCAGCACTTCAATTGGAGGGCCTGGCGAACCATCTTGTATTTGTAACTCTCTCATATGAATGTACTTGAATGAAGGAAAAATCCGCTTTTAAAAATGAATGAGGGAAATAATATTTATAGGTCAACTCGTAACTCTACGAAAAGTCACCAAAGAAAGAAGCACATCTGTTCGTAAAGGACACGTCCGTCCACGGTGATCAAGTGCCAATGAAAAGATGCAACTCTAAAATAAATCAATTTTCATTCACACTTAAAATAAAATATTATATCCTATAATATTTTCCAACACATAGTTGAAATTTGGTCTCATCGTGTAATGTTGTGTGCCCTTGTCGTTGTACCTTTTCTCGATTACTAAAAAATTATTTTGCAATTAAAAAAATTAATTAGAATCTTTATTGTTGTTAGAAATAAAGAGTGCACCCATGCTGCGATTAGGCCAAAGATCTCTTAGAAAAATCCGAAGGGATTTGGCAAAGTAGTTGTAAGAAAGCAATAAATGCTACTCCACGTAATCGCATATTTCATTACCACAGAGCTAGGTGAAATATTTCAAACCTTGGAGCCATTAGTGATTATGCCCGGTTGTTATCTTTAAGGTCCCGGAATTAGTTGAGGTGCGCAAACTAGCCTGAACATCTCTAAGAAAATTGGTATTCGATTTTATATAATTTTATTGAAATGGACAAGTTAGCTTAGAAAAAAAAAAAACTGAATGCCAATAATATATGTTTAACCACTCATTTATTTTTGCACAAATAAATATCACAATCGACAAGTGTCCAAAAAGTCTGAGTGCATTTTTGAACAAATATGCTCGTTTTTTTTTCCTGATCGGCAAAAATTTGGTTAAAGAAAACTTGACAAAGGATAACAGCGAAAGACAACTGTATTGCTTGATGGAAATAATACATTGCATAAGATAAATACAGAGAATCCTTAACCTAGCTTTAAAAAGAAAAAAAACATGGATTCAGCTGACAAGGCCATAGTTTAGAAGACTCTTTTTTTTTTCTTTTTCTATTTTTTTTTTAGAAACAAACTCATCCCAGATTTGACTCTTTTATTTCTTTAAGCAATGATAAGCATACATATGATTACTTGATCTTTGGACTCAATTTTTGCGAGGGAGATTTCAAGTTGGCACAGGATCAACAAGTACTAAAGTCACAAATCCCTTGAACATGGTTTCAGAGTTGGTGTAATGATCTCCATCCTTGAATAAAACATACATAGCTCGTCCAAGGTTGAGAGGTGGCCGGAGGACAGGAATCGGGACGGAGGTTGGGCGGAGGCACTCTGAGTTCATGTCTTTCCATGCATTTGTAACTCGTTTCTGGAATTCAATGATAGCTTCTTCTTCTGTTGCACCATATTGTTTCATGTAGCATTCAATTGATGAAGCTACCTGACCTCTTTCTTGCTCAAACTATATTTTTGCACCACCACAAACGTTAGCATGGAAAAGAGGTAGCAAGGTACTAGTAAATTGTTTTTTTGTCCTAATTCTTTGACAACATTCAACACGCATGGTTGGAATCTCGGATCTCAAGACATGATTGGAATCTTGAATCTCGAATGTCATACATTTGCAACCTGTTTCCAGAAAGGTTACAATGTAATGTCCCATGTTTGGTGAAGTAGTCATAAAGTAATATGATATCACATCCCATAATGGAAGTTTACATGGGTGATTTAGGGTACATTATAAATCATGTAAGATACTACTAGTATATTCAGCTTAAGGCATTTTGGATCATGTAGTGTGGCTTGTGGATCAAAATTAATATACTAATTAAGGCTCCGTTCCGCTTAACTGTTAACATTTTTTGGAGGTTTTGTTCTTATTCAAAAAATTCGCATTCGTTAATTTTGTGCCAAACTTTTATAGATTATTGGTTCATTTTGACGAGATGAACCAGAAAAATTGAATTTTTTTTTTACTTTTATCCAAATATTTTGAAAAAAAATCATATTTTAACAAAATTTTTTTTTCCCTCTTGATATTTGTACGTTGGACTTGTATATCTTACCTTGTGGCCAAATACGTCATCCAGGAGCCTGCAAACCACTGATGAAGCATGAACAATCAAAGGAAAACTAGACATCCAATCAAAGGCCTCTTTGGTCGCCAACTCTCCCATTCCAATAAGGGAAAGGGTTGAAATAGCTTGGTAGGCACAACTCAATAGTGTAACTGGCATATGCTCGTCCATACTTGGAACATAGCCTTCGTGATACCATTTGGCTTCAGTCAAGTATACTCCAACCAAATCTTTCAACTGGAATTTTGAGGAAAATAAGTTAGTATGGCGCGGAATTTCAGTATTATTACTTATTAAAAAAAAAAAAGTTCGAGGCGAACTGCGAATTTTGCGTATTCGACTCCATATGATCTTCCTTGTTTGGCCATTTCATCATCAATAATGTTGTAAGTATCCAAAACTGTTTGATAAACAAGTTTCATATAGTCTGGAAGTTGATCCAAGGTATTGACTTCCCACCTGAAAATCAAATAAGTTACGAGAAATAACTAAGTCGATATCATACATACTCTAGCATAAGTCGATATAATATATATTAGTAGCTATAGCTGTGTGAGATTATATGATTAACAAGTAGCGACAAATGAAAACTACTATGTTTACTACAAAAGAATGAAAATCAACTTTTAAGTTGCTTATAAACTAAAATCTAGACTGAAAAGGTCATCAACTCAAACTCAGCTTTTCTACGATTTGATTTTATTGTTTTTGAGTTTCTTACCATGTTGACAAAAAAAAAAAAAAAAATTATAACAGATCAAATCGAAAATTAGATCACGAGGGGGCAGGAGGACAAAATTTAACCTTTGAATTGCATCATTGAAGAGCACAAGTTCTTCGATGGTAGCATTGCTAGCATCATACGTGTCATCGATAAGGGAAATCAGGGAAACCACTTTGGTTAGAATCCTTATACCCAAAATATATTGGGGCTCATAGTACACTCCCAACATCCAAAAGTACAACTCCACCACTCTGTCTCTTGCAAAAGGTAATTTCCTTGGAACGTCCAAATCTTTCCACCACCTAAACCAAAAATTGCACCACGAAAAATATAAGATTCAACGTATTAATGCCCTGTTTTGGATGTCTATCAAAAAATTTCTTATTGACTTTACTAGTATTCTTCTTCTTCATCTTCTTCTCCATTTAGGCAAATTTTCTTTTTCCTTTTCGATTCATGTCAACTAGAGGACTGAATGAATTTTATGTAAACTACGAGTTTCAGTTCGATGATCATTTGTTCCGAGAAAATCAATCATTTGACAACTTAAATGCATGAGGATTGCCAATTGGCAGCAACGGATTGGTAGCCAAGAGTGTAATTGCGTTAGTTCCATACGGGGAATTGAGAGGGGTAAGGGGTGGAATGATTTAGTAAAATAGTAATTTTTTTTTTTTTTGCTTTCATAAATAATGTCTTTGAAACAGAGAATTTTCTCCGTTCTTTTCCTTATGAAAGATGAACCAATAATGTAGCATTTTTTTTTGAAAAGCCAAAAAGAAGAGTTTATAGAGAGGCTTATCAAACAAGTTGTATTACACTACCTTGTGATTTCGCTCAACTCCCTCTGGTGCAATTTCTGCAATAAGTTGAAATCTAATTTCGCAAAATCCAATAGAACTTTGTTGTGGGAATCATCTTTTTCATAGAAGGAAATATAACGCCTTGACTCGAGCCTTGTCATGCCCTTGTGGATGGGCTGATATAGAGCATGAACTACTTGTGCTGCGATTGGATTATTGCTCAAGTTTGGTAGTGCAGAATTGAGGCAAGTGGCGGTAAATTCCATTGCTTCATCTAGTATATATTCTTGATGTACGCTCAGAAATGTAGCTTCGTACAAACTCAATAATCCTCTCACATCACCAATCAACGATTCCTTAAATTTTCCTTCACTGTCCTTGAGTTTGTTGAATACATCTGCTTAAACCATATAGGAACATGATCAATTCGAAAACAATATGTTAAAAATATGAAAGTTATTGAAATTTATTTGTTTCTCTTTTTGCTGCTTATTACCAAAAACTGAGGCATCATGGTGGGTTGAGTTCTAGCGATAACAACATTAAAACAGTATATATGCAGTCTCTAATGCTCTCTTGTTTTCTTTTCCTGTCATTCTCGATTTCATTGTTTATCTTTAGTAACAATGTATTTTCCCACTGCTGATAAAAAAAATCACTTTCCTTAACTGTACAAGAGACAAAGGTGACTTACCACAAGAGACAGCATATCCTTGTTGTCTAAATAATCGGAATGAGAGAGCAGTAATGTAAAGATCCTCATCATTGTTGATATTTTTGTGACCATTTTGGTGATAGGTTTCATACATTTGATGTAATCCTTGGTCAATCTCTGTTTCGAAATGGTAGGCCACGCCTAGGCGTTGGATTGCATCAATAAGGTCCAATTGTTGTGAATATTTACCCTTTGCTTCCACTAGTTGCTTTCTCACATTTTCTTTAAGCTGTTGATGATTTTGCTTCATGTTGATATCCACTTCCTTTCAAAAAAAAAAAAACAACTAATATCAGGTATTAACATTATTACTTGGACTAGAACAATAGAACTGTTGAATTAACCGTTGCGTAATTGCATTGAGGTGCAATGAGATTGTGGGTTCAACTTTTATGAAAAAAATAAAATACAGTTGTTGATGGGTTGGAATTTAATTTGTATTGATTCGTCTAACAAAAAAAAGTACTTACTTTTATCATCTAACATGAGAAATGTTTATTTTTATTACTTCTTTTTTTTTTTTGTTGGAAATTAAAATTTAGTTTTATTACCTCAAGAAAGTACATTCTGATCTAGGATTGGTGTGAGAACCGAAATTAAAACAAAAACTACATGACCTAGAATACTTGCTTTTCCAAGCAATTGGTTTTAAAATTGAACGCGATCAAAATCGTTTTCATATATAACCGGGCGAGCCCATCGCAAACGAATTTTAATCTAGTTGAGCTTGAATAGCTGTGTCTTTCTTATATATTCCTATTTACTCATCTGCCATGTTAGGGGCTGGTTTCAGTCCGGCTTGTTTACCGGCCTAGTCCGGTTTGTTACCGGTCTGGGTTTCCCCCAGATCCGGTGGGGTGCGGTGGTGGGAGAATAAGGACCTGGGCTTTGCCCTTGTTTTTATGGGTGTTGGTGGGTTGAGGTCCGGCTGTTGGTTTTCCGGTGAAGGGGTCTGCTACGGTGAATGACTTTGTTTACGGTGAACGACTTCTGCTCCGGTGAATGGCTCTTGCCGTCCAGATTTCATATGCGCTTCTCGGGTTTGAGTTGGGGTCCGGTTCATTTGGGATTCTCTACTATCTAGACCTAGATTTCTTCTCATCTAGCAATTTCGCCGGTCTTGTTTCAACAGGGGGTGCCTGTGTCGAAGTCTGGGTAGTTTTGGCTCATTCTTGTATCTTTTGATGAAATCTGTATTGTCTTCGGGCTTTGTTATTGATATGAATTGACTGTGTTCAAAAAAATCTGCCATGTTAGGATTTTCTAGTTTTGTCAATTTCAGGAGGGTAATGCTTTTTTTGTCTTCTTATAATGTGAATTTACAATGTTGTCATTCCAAACGTGAAAGAGTACTATACAAATTAAACATTAATTTTTTCAATTCACATCACAAGAGGACAAAAAAGAAGTGTGGTTATAAAAAAAGAGAGTATAAAAATCAATTACCTTTCGATAACCCAATTTGCTTTGATTGAAAAACAAAGAAGTCCTAAATTATTGGTCCAGTTTCAATACTCAAATAAACAAAACTCTGTTGTATTCCCTTTCCACCGTTCTCTCTATTTGGCCATTAAAGTAACAGACCAAATTTGAATTAAAAAAAAAAAACCTTCTTTTCGAAAAGTAGACTTATTAATTTACACTATTTAGAAGGCTAGAATGATGTAGAGAGTATATAGTACTGTGTGATTTTCATTTAAAGAATAAATTATATATACCGGCGGTGTAAATATTTGTTTCCTTCAAATCAATTACATTGCCCCACATCGTCAAGACAGTGGTCCCAATTAATAAAACATGGCGACGTGGTACAATGTAATTGATTTGGAGAAAATAAATATTTACATCAGCGGTATAAATAATTTAATCTCTTTCATTTAAATATGATCGAAAAAAGATATTTGTTTAAAGAAAAATAATAATACAATTAATTTTACCATGTCAGCAGAAGAGTAGGCAAGGAAATGATCTCCCCAAACACTAGGATGAAAAACTGATTCTGGGCGACGTCGTGTGACTTTAACGGGTGCGGGTGCCTTGCTTGAGGTTAATAAAGCAGTTGGGATAGAAGAGAATTCCATTTTTCTGTGTTGAGTGGGTGTGAAATGAGAAGGAATAAGAGAAGGCAAATGAACCAGAGCTAATCCTTTCCCACCCTCTGACTAATGATGTAGAATAAAGAGCAGTTATGCTTGCTATTTATAGACTAGATTCTGCTGGGAATGCAAACACAAAAGTGCTAGGCAGAAATAAATTTTACCCGGAAATCAGCCGAAATGAACCATTAGAGGCATTTATGACCTCTAATAGTCCGGATAAAATTTCTTTGTACTTAGCATTCCTCATGCAAACAACCTTTAGAGCATCCACAGTGGACTAATCAAAATTGGATAATCAAAAATTGCCCCATCACTTTTTGATTATCCATTTAAGGGGTTGCTAAGATTAGCAATGTAGATGTCCACAGTGGCATAATCGAATATTGAATAATTAAAACTTGCCACATCACATTTTCAACCTGTAAAAATCTAAAAATTGTCACCATATAAAATATTTTTCTTAAAATAATTTTCAAACTAATACATGTTATTAGAAATAGAAAATAATTTTTTGAAAACTTTTATTTTGAAAAACACTTTTCCAAAAAAGTTTAAAAAAAAACAGTTTTTGAAAAAAAATACAGTTTTTTTTTAAATAACGGTTTTTGAAAAAAAAAAAAGAGAGTTTTTTAAAAAAGGTTTAACTATTTTTGTAAAAAAAAAAAAAGAAGAACTCTAAAAATATTTTCTTAGAAACATTGTTGAGAGAGAGGGAGAGAGAGAAGGTTTTGGTTATTGGCAAAAAAGTTGCTAGTTTTGATTATTTAAGGGCCAAAATTTGATGAGTTGCTAAGAGATTGTTAAGTTTAGTTATTCCACTGTGAACATTTTTTTGAGGGAACATTGCTAACTTTAACAACATTATAGTTTTGGTTAAAGTTAAATCATGTTCGGGATGATTTAACCTGCGTTGAGCAATCCGTAGAGATTCTTGATACGAAGGAGAAGGTGCTTCGCAATAAAACGATTCTATTAGTTAAGGTATTGTGGCGCAACCATGCGGTTGAAGATGCCACTTGGGACAGTGATGAAGAGATGCGCAAGATCGAAGTTCCCGCATTTATATGAATGAGGTTAGTATGCAATTTCGATGTCAAAATTTATTTTAAGGGGGGAAGGATGTTACGGCCTAGCATTTTTGTTTATTTAATTAGTTATATTGCTGTTATTAGTTGGTGCTACGATTGGGTTCCAATTAATTATTTTGCGCGCGCCATTGATATTGTTGACACAATTGTAATCTTTAGAGTATGAGATTGATTTTTAGTAAAATAGTGGCACCGGATGGTAATTTTATAAATTGTTTTAGGTTCTATCTAATTCTAATTAACTAATTATCTATAGTTTAGGGTACAGCGTGCTTGACGATTTCCTATACCTAAATTAATGGGTTGCCCCAAGCGTAGGGCGGAGACCGATGCAGCACAATATCCGGTAAGTCCGGAGTCGAATCCACTAAGGACGGTGAAGTGTGTGACTTGAAAACTCGGGTTGTTATAATTTAAATGGGCTCTTAGGTAGTCACCCCTTGTCGTTTTGATGCTGAGATTAACTAAACTTACGAAATAATTGAATTTTTCAAATAATTAAAAAGAGGTACGGTCGTAGGATTCATAACACTCGCAACCAGTTTCGGACTTATCTGCTCCATTCAGTATTCTTAAAATATTCGACTTTAGAGAGAAAAAGATACACCGAAAGATGCGAACCTTTATGGTCGCCGTTTACCCATGCGCAGCGGAGAATGAGTTTTGGACCCCCATTCTCCCGTTCACATGGGCTCCGACGATGCCCGAGTTCGTCCAACGAATGTTCTTTAGTAACCTAAAATTGCTTTTGCATTATTATTCCAAAACAGGAGCAAAACGTGTCCGACCTAGTCACGGTGTGCTAATCACCCCACGACCCTACCTTTACGACTACTCACTCATTATTAAACAAAAAGCAAAATAAATCTTAAATTGCATCATGCTTTTCACTAGAGGTAAAAAAAATAAATAAATAAAAGATCTAAGTTAAATAAGGATCAACGAACAATTTTTAGAAAAAACATAAATTAAAACAAATTACCGGAATACGAGTATTTAAATAAAACTTAAAATAACATGAAGGAAAAAAAACGCAGAAGAAAACTTAACAATATTCGGAACAAAGATCGCAGTCCCTTTCTTTGTTTTCTGTCGATTCCAGTGTGTTATCGAAGAAGATACCACATCAGCTTCTGTCCTTTTTTTTTCCTCCGTAAAAGAAAGCTATTGAAAAGAAAATAAACAAATCCCTTCTTTCGGCGCAGCCCCGTCCTTCGTCCTTTTTATATGCCAAGATGAGAAGTGCCGCCCTATTGTTTTTTTAATTCCCTTCTGAGTGGGCTCCAAGGGCTTTAGCAAAATTCCATATATGGTGGACCATACCACTGCCGAGAGAATTGGTTGGGCTTCCTAATTCTTTTTTTTTTTTTTCTTTTCTTAGTCCAAGACTAAGTCAAAATAGGATGTAAATAAATGGTAACTCTTTAGGCCCACCAAAATAACCTGTATAACTTTTATTCTTCTGCTACCAATTACACCTTCACGATTACTTGCACAGTTGAAACATTTTTAAGGCCCAATTCTTGAAGCTCTAGTCAGGATCCGAAATGTATTTCAATCTATTCTCCAAAATTCCTACAATACAAAAATCAAGCATTAAAACACCAAGTAATAAAATAAATAGACTTAGCAATGATAAATTAGGGGGCGCGTATGTGAATATTTACGCGCCTATCACACTCCCCAACTTATACTTTGCTAGTCCCGAGCAAAAAAAAAACAAAATGCAACTTAAAAAAAAATAAATTAAAACCGATAGTTCTTTTAAACCCCCAGGCAGCCCCGGTGGGACGAGTGAAGTCTCGTGAGGGTTTTTAGCAATGATCACCCACAAAACACCATGAATCCTTTCCACATGAAACCCAAAAACTTGTAAGAAAGCTCAATGATAGCTCAAGTAAAGATTATGAAGCCACCGCAAAGAGATAATTGGCATAAGCAGTTCTAGATACTATCAAATCATAAAAATGAGTCATGGCACCTAAACTTAGCGTGTGTAAACAAGGGCTTCGGTTACAAGTGAAAAATAACCAAAAGTTCTCTCCGGACCGAGTCTCGACTTCAAATCTCACCGTGTCATACACTCAACAAATGAAATCACTCGAAACAAGGTGCATATTACTCTCAATGTGTGCGGTTGAAAGTTATGTAAATGAAAATAAAATACTCCGCACACGATGACACGAAAAGAAAGCTCTTTATAGTGGACACATGATCTCATGAACGGAATGCCAAGTATTGAAAACTCTTTCTATCCATCAATTCACAGCCCATTGCCCCTAGGATCAAATAGGACTTTCATTTTGGTTATAACGTTAGGTAAGAGAAAGTATTTCAAGGTTAGGGTAAAACATTCAAGTGTCTGAGAATAAACCACAACTCACATAGGACAAATATAATGATGCGTTCCCTCTTTCTTTCTTTCTTTTTTTTTTCTTTTTCTCTTTTCAACTTCACCATATCTCCCTCCCTAACTCTTTAATACAATCCCACATTAAGAACAAGTGTTTTCTTCTTCTACAATAATTTTGGTGTGTCCTCTTTTTTTTGTCTTTCTTTCTCTTTTTTTTTTTTTTTTGAATGGGAAAAATCACCAACAATCAAAGTTCAATTCACAATTCCACTCATCCCCCTCTCAATAATTCACCTTCACATTATTAACTAACCATTCTCAAGACATAATATAGATGGTGGAGCTCAACAAGAAAAAAGCTGTATGCATGAGGCTCAAATTGGTTCATAAGTGATAAATGTGTGAATGAAGAAACGAACCGGCTCTAAATAGCAAAGATGGCCTATAATCCTCTCTAATGGGCAACACAACCATGCAACTTTCCAAATCCAAGAGATAAGTAGGCAATTCAAAACATTTCCAACACTTGACGACAAAAATAATGAGATCAACAACAAATTTACTTTTTTCATGACAAACAAGAGTTTATTTGACACCACTCTAAGAAAAGATAAGGCTCTAAACTCACATGGGGCATAAGTCTCCACTAAACTAGCCATCAAGAATAATCAAGTTACAGCTCACAAGCAACCAAAGCCCAAACAGACGTGAAGTGCAAATGTGCTAAAAATAGATGCCATGACAGATTCTTCGCGACAAACTAGCAAAAAGAACTACAATGCCACCACAATATAATCAAACAATGACTATCACATCTCTAACTCAATCAATGAAGAGCCAATCTCAACCGCTTTCAGTCTCATGCAAAAAGAATTCCACATTCTTCTTTTCATTTTCATTTTTTTAACAAAATAAAGAACAAAGTGATCCTTCCCCCCAACTTGAATTATTCAATGTCCGCATTGAAGGTATGAAAAATAAAGACAGGACATAAACATAAAGAGAGGATAGATATCACCTCGAAAAAGAGGGGCTAAGCAGAGTGAACTAGAGAGGGGGGAACCCCCCAACTTGGATCAAACAACCTGCAAAATGTTAGCCTCCAAGACAGCAAGAAAAATAACTTAAAGAAATAAGCAAGGCAAGAAATAAAATGAAAGACACAAAATTAAACCATCCACTTTCTTCACGCGAAAGACACGGGTACTACTTTCCTCCCTGGCCAAAGACTGTGTTTCCCTATTTGTTGGAAGGACAGTATGCATAGGATTCAACGATATCTTGAGAAGTAGTGCCATCGTCTAATAGGCTGTCACTCCCTCTGGGGCTTCCAGATTCCTTACCCACCACTCCGTTTGTGAAGCAATCTCTACAGAGTTTGGACATTAAAGTCAGATGGTTCAGACAGAATTCTCGCTGCTAACTACGCGCCTGCCGTCAGACCCAACCTCCTAAGTACTATATACATAACTTCGACCAGGTGGCTATACCAGACCATTATGCTAATTTTTTCCCTTTTTCCAATGTTCTTTTTTTTTTTTGGATTTTAAAGCTTAACAAGAAATAAAAGAACAAGTATACAAATATTGTGCCCAAAACCCAAGTCAATGATGGGTACTCCTATCGCTAGGAGCCGGGTCCACTTCTTAGTGGAAAGAGTGATACGCGAAAGCTACCCGTCGGAACGTAGCCCAACGGCTACACAGCAGAGTCGTCCGAATAAACAGGATCGACCAAAATCTCATCAGGTTCACCTACTTCCACATATTCCAAAAATGGCTTTAGACGCTGCCCATTAACCTTGGAAATATTACCATTCTTAGGGTCACAAATATCTACCGACCCATTCGAATAAACCTTATGCACAACGTAAGGACCGTCCCACCGGGACCTCAACTTACCGGGAAATAAATGAAGGCGCAAGTTATACAGTAAAACTTTTTGACCAACACTAAAGGTTTTGCGCTGAATATTCCTATCATGATACGCCTTAACCTTAGCCTTATAAATACTTGCACTCTCATACGCATCATTCCTAATCTCCTCAAGCTCACACAACTGGAGCTTCCTATGGGCACCCGCCTCAGGTAAACGCGCATTTAGCGTCTTAATGGCCCAATAGGCCTTATGCTCCATCTCAACGGGCAAGTGGCAGGCCTTACCGTAAACGAGCCGGTAGGGTGAAGCACCCAACACGGTCTTGTAAGCAGTGCGGTAGGCCCACAAGGCATCAGTCAACCGAAGTGACCAATCCTTCCTATTCGGGTTCACGGTCTTCTCTAGAATCCCCTTAATCTCGCGATTTGCTAGCTCAGCCTGACCGTTAGTTTGAGGGTGATAGGCAGTAGACACCTTGTGAGAGATGCCATACTTGTTCATTAATGCCCCAAAAGACCTATTGCAAAAGTGCGTACCCTGATCAGAGATAATGGCACGTGGCATGCCAAACCTTGACAAAATGTTAGTTCGTAAGAACTCTAGTACGACCTTGGAATCACTGGTCTTAGTGGGAATTGCCTCAACCCACTTGGAAACATAATCCACCGTCAAGAGGATGTACTCATAACCGTATGACACCGGAAACGGACCCATGAAATCAATACCCCAACAATCGAAGACCTCTATCACAAAAATGTTCTGTAGGGGCATCATATTTCGTGGGCCAACCTTGCCTAATTTTTGACACCGGTCACACGACTTACAAAAGACGTATGCATCCTTAAAAAGACTCGGCCAAAAGAAACCACACTCACTGACCTTGGCGGCGGTCTTCTTTGCGGAGAAATGACCTCCGCACGCCTCGGTGTGACAAAACTCTAAAATTCCCCTTTGATCAGTTTCGGGGACACACCGGCGCACTATCTGGTCTGCGCAATACTTGAACACATATGGATCATCGTAGATATATTGCCGGACCTCTCTCAAAAATCGCTGTTTCTCAGCTGTGGACCAATGGGGTGGAATTTGCCCAGTCACCAAATAATTGGCAATATCTGCAAACCATGGGCACACATTAGCAGCGAACAACTGCTCGTCAGGGAAAGAATCTACAATGGGGAGATGAGAGGTGGGGTCCTCAAATTCCAGACGAGACAGGTGGTCGGCCACTACATTCTCAACCCCTTTCTTATCCTTAATCACGAGGTGGAATTCTTGCAGCAAAAGAATCCACCGGATAAGGCGAGCCTTCGCATCCTGCTTGGTCATTAAGTACTTCAAAGCCGCATGATCGGTAAAAACCACAATCTGCGACCCTACCAAGTAGGACCGAAACTTATCTAAGGCAAACACCACCGCGAGCAATTCCTTCTCAGTAGTGGTGTAGTTCATCTGTGCCTCGTTCAATGTCTTGCTCGCATAGTACACGACGCAGGGATCCTTCCCTCGCCGTTGCCCTAAAACTGCCCCGACAGCATAGTCAGAGGCGTCGCACATCAACTCAAAGGGCAAACTCCAATCCGGAGGCTGCACGATCGGTGGAGTAGTGAGACTCCGCTTTAATGTATTGAATGCCTCCTCACACGCGTCGGACCACACAAAGGGTGTATCCTTCGACAACAACTGACACAACGGTCGGGAGATGGCACTGAAATCCTTAATAAAATGCCGGTAAAAACCGGCGTGACCTAAGAAAGACCGGATATCCTTGACTGTCTTGGGAGAAGGAAGATTCGCAATCAAATCAATCTTCGCCTTGTCCACCTCAATACCTTTGGATGAGACAATGTGTCCCAACACAATCCCTTGGGTCACCATGAAGTGGCACTTCTCCCAATTAAGCACAAGTTGCTTCTCCTCGCACCGTTGCAAGACCTTTCCTAAATTCTCGAGGCATTCATCAAACGAATCCCCAAAAGCTGAAAAATCATCCATAAACACCTCCACTATCTTCTCTACCATGTCGCTAAAAATTCCCATCATGCACCTTGAAAAGGTTCCAGGAGCATTGCACAAGCCAAAGGGCATGCGACGGTAGGCAAACGTACCATAAGGGCACGTGAAGGTGGTCTTCTCCTGATCCTCCATGGCTACCTCAATCTGATTGTAGCCAGAATACCCATCAAGGAAGCAATAAAACGCCCGGCCAGCCACTCTTTCCAGAATTTGATCAATGAATGGGAGAGGAAAATGGTCTTTCCGGGTGCTCGCATTGAGCTTCCGGTAATCGATGCAAACTCGCCACCCGGTTTGAACACGGGTCGGCACTAGCTCGCCCTCGCCGTTTTTCACGACGGTCACTCCTGCCTTCTTAGGCACCACCTGCACTGGGTTTACCCACTCACTATGGGCTATCGGGTAAATAATACCCGCATCTAAAAGCTTCAACACCTCAGCCCGAACTACCTCCTTCATATTGGGGTTCAGACGACGCTGAGGTTGCCTAGAAGGCTTCACATCCTCATCTAGAAAAATGCGGTGTGTACACACCGTTGGACTAATTCCCTGCAAATCTGCTATTGTCCAGCCTATCGCGCCCACGTGCTTTCTCAACATGGTAAGCAACTTAGCCTCTTGATCTACCTCAAGGGATGAGGAAATCACTACCGGAAAAGTATCATCGCCTTTAAGGAAGGCATACTTAAGCGTGTCCGGCAGAGGCTTTAACTCTGGTTTAGGCGGCTGGACAGACGATGGGAGAGCTTTAGAAAGTGGGGCGCCTAGCGGCTCAGGAACTGGGTTCCAAGCGGCGCCACACACATCCTCCACTGCAAGCATCTCCATCAAACTTCCTACCTCTGGAGAATCTAAAAATGATGCCTCTTCGGTGGTTAAAGCTATTTCCAGAGGATCCTTGTAGAACACACTATCGACATGCTCTTGTACTAGCGTGTCGATCAAACTCACCTCATATATCTCCTCATCATCCTCAACCCGACTATCCACGTTGAAAACATTCACCTCCATTTTCAAGTCCCCAAACGATAATTGGACTTGTCCAGTTTTGCAATTCATGACAGCACTGGAGGTGGCTAAAAACGGACGGCCTAGGATGATAGGAGTCTTTTCAAAGACCTCTGGTATTGGGCATGTATCCAGGACAATGAAGTCGACTGGAAAAAGAAACTCGCCCACTTGAATTAGAACATCCTCCACCACTCCCTTTGGAATTCTCACACTCCGGTCAGCCAACTGCAGCGTGACTGGTGTGGCTTTCAAATCGCCTAAGCCAAGCTTTAAATATACCGAATAGGGGAGCAGGTTGACACTCGCTCCTAAATCCAGCAAAGCCTTATCAAACTTTTGGCCCGCAATAGCTATAGGGATGGTCGGACAACCAGGGTCCTTACACTTGGTGGGGATCTCAGCCTGGAGAATGGAGCTCACTTGCTCCATCAGAAGCACTTTGTCCTGACTCTTGGTTCTCCGCTTCGACGTGCACAGATCCTTCAAGACTTTAGCAAACTGAGGAATTGCGTCAATGGCTTCCATCAAAGAGATAGGAAACTGAACTTTCTTGAATAGTTCAAGCATTTGAAAGTTCACATTGACCTTAGGTTTCGCCACCAAGCGATTTGGATATGGAGCAACGGGTGGCGTTGGAGTCGTGGGGGCCGCAGTTGTAGGCGCTACCACTTCAGGAGACTCCGTCTCTTTTTCTACCTCAGGAACACTTCCCAAATCTGGAATGATTGCTGGAATAGCTACCGGCACCGAGGGTGGCACCGATTTCTGCTTTGGGGGCAAATCTTTGTCAATCACCTTCCCACTTCTGAGAGTGGTGATCGCCTTAGCATCTTCCAGACTGAGATTCGGATTACTTGGGCCAGAAGAATCGCCCACATAATGGGTACCAGCGGCATTGACTAAAGGTTGAGAAGGAAACTTTCCCTTCTCCTGTTGGACTTGTCCAACTGCCGCCGTCAACTGGGTCAATTGGGTTCTAATGTCACCAATTGCCTGTTTGGTTTGTTCAGTGAAGCTTAACTGAGACTGCATGAGAGCCTTCATCATCTCATCAGTCTGCTTATCCCGCGGGGGATGGTTTACGCCTGGGGGTGGTCCAAAAGATGAAGGACCGAACCCCTGCTGCTGTTGAGGTGGGTAACGAAATTGGGTCATTTGGCCTTGAGGAGGCCGGAATTGCTGAACTTGTGGTTGAGGTGGTGCTTGGGGTTGCATCGGGGCTTTTTGATCCCTCCAACTCAAAAGTGGGTTTTGGGCCCACCCTGGATTGTAGGTATTTGAATAAGGATCCCAACGCTGGTTAAGTGCGTTCACCTCAGCCTGGTTACTATGGTATGCGTCTTTGACAATGGGAAATGCGGGGCAAGCAGTGACAAGATGCCCCGGACACTCACATAACGCACACACCTCTTCGACTCTCACCTCATTCGCCTGATGGACTTGCTTAACCTTCAAGTCCTCTAATTGTTTAGCCATTTTGTCCAGTTGAGACTGGACATTGTGCTCTCGCACACTAGAAGGAAAAATGCCAGACCCACTGGGTCCCTGTGCAGCCATGGCCCTATCACCGAGGTCGGAAGGTTCCCAACTTCGGTGTTTCTCGGCCAACTCCTCGAGAAAGCCCCACGCATCGTCCGAGGATTTATCTAGAACATCCTCCTCTTTACAGAGGTACTCCATTTGTTGGACCGTAGCAACATTCAAGCCCAAATAAAAAAATGACACCAACTGGTGTTTCACGAAACCATGATGCGGTAAGGACAACAATAAGTCCTTGAACCGCTCCCAGCATTTTAAATACGACTCGCCATCTTTCTGCTTATACGATTGGACTTGGCGAGTCAGGTACTTTGATTTACTTTCCGAGAAATATTTCTTGTAAAATAAATCTCGGACAGCAGCCCACGTGCTGAGAGACTGTGGCTTCTGCATCCGTAACCACTTATCCGCATTGTCCCTGAGTGAGGCTGGGAAAAGCTTAAGGCAAGCATTCTCCCATTGAGTAGTGGTGGCCAGGGTGCGCACCAACCCTTCGAAATGACGGACGTGCTCATATGGATCCTCATTCTCCTTCCCACAAAACAGGGGAAGGGCATTATGCGTACCAGGTTTAATGGTGAAAGCATTACGTGCTTCCACCGTCTCAGTTGGTAGAACAATTGGACCAAGAGGAGTAGTCCTCTCAGGATGCATGTGTGCACGCATCGACATCGGTGGCTCTGCTATTGGTGGCTCAATTATTAAATCAACGAAAAGGCCACCGATATCAAAAGAATCACCACTAAAAGACTCTCCCTCCACGATTACTCTCGGCTCTCTCTCAATGGCTACGAGACGCCTGGTATTGTCTCGATAGTACTTAGGCTTTAGAGGTGATTGCTTTCCTACAATGGAGGATTGCGCACCTCTACCTATGATGACTCAAACAAAACTAAAAAGAAAAAAAATAAAAATAAAACTAACTATCCGAATTCTTTAACACACGTTACCGTCCCCGGCAACGGCACCAAAAATGCTTGACGATTTCCTAGACCTAAATTAATGGGTTGCCCCAAGCGTAGGGCGGAGACCGATGGAGCACAATATCCGGTAAGTCCGGAGTCGAATCCACTAAGGACGGTGAAGTGTGTGACTTGAAAACTCGGGTTGTTATAATTTAAATGGGCTCTTAGGTAGCCACCCCTTGTCGTTTTGATGCTGAGATTAACTAAACTTACAAAATAATTGAATTTTTCAAATAATTAAAAAGAGGTACGGTCGTAGGATTCATAACACTCGCAACCAGTTTCGGACTTATCTGCTCCATTCAGTATTCTTAAAATATTCGACTTTTGAGAGAAAAAGATACACCGAAAGATGCGAACCTTTATGGTCGCCGTTTACCCATGCGCAGCGGAGAATGAGTTTTGGACCCCCATTCTCCCGTTCACATGGGCTCCGACGATGCCCGGGTTCGTCCAACGAATGTTCTTTAGTAACCTAAAATTGCTTTTGCATTATTATTCCAAAACAGGAGCAAAACGTGTCCGACCTAGTCACGGTGTGCTAATCACCCCACGACCCTACCTTTACGACTACTCACTCATTATTAAACAAAAAGCAAAATAAATCTTAAATTGCATCATGCTTTTCACTAGAGGTAAAAAAAATAAATAAATAAAAGATCTAAGTTAAATAAGGATCAACGAACAATTTTTATAAAGAACATAAATTAAAACAAATTACCGGAATACGAGTATTTAAATAAAACTTAAAATAACATGAAGGAAAAAAAACGCAGAAGAAAACTTAACAATATTCGGAACAAAGATCGCAGTCCCTTTCTTTGTTTTCTGTCGATTCCAGTGTGTTATCGAAGAAGATACCACATCAGCTTCTGTCCTTTTTTTTTCCTCCGTAAAAGAAAGCTATTGAAAAGAAAATAAACAAATCCCTTCTTTTGGCGCAGCCCCGTCCTTCGTCCTTTTTATATGCCAAGATGAGAAGTGCCGACCTATTGTTTTTTTAATTCCCTTCTGAGTGGGCTCCAAGGGCTTTAGCAAAATTTCATATATGGTGGACCATACCACTGCCGAGAGAATTGGTTGGGCTTCCTAATTCTTTTTTTTTTTTTTTTCTTTTCTTAGTCCAAGACTAAGTCAAAATAGGATGTAAATAAATGGTAACTCTTTAGGCCCACCAAAATAACCTGTATAACTTTTATTCTTCTGCTACCAATTACACCTTCACGATTACTTGCACAGTTGAAACATTTTTAAGGCCCAATTCTTGAAGCTCTAGTCAGGATCTGAAATGTATTTCAATCTATTCTCCAAAATTCCTACAATACAAAAATCAAGCATTAAAACACCAAGTAATAAAATAAATAGACTTAGCAATGATAAATTAGGGGGCGCGTATGTGAATATTTACGCGCCTATCACAGCGTTATTAGTGGGTAGTTATAAGAGTTGTAGTTAGACAGATAACTCTTATAAATTGTTTTAGGTTCTACTCCCTCCGTTCCAAATTGAAGGTCCGGTTCGGTCTTCAATGCAAAATTTAAATTGTTAATATCTTTCAATCTATAATGATTTTTATGTGCAATATGGATCTTATATGATAGATCTCAATTAGTTCTATTATACAATGTTTTTAAAATCTTTAAAAACATTGTAAATTGAAAGATATTAACAATTTAATTTTTGCATTGGAGACCGAACTGGACTGTCAATATGGAACGGAGGGAGTATCTAATTCTGTCTTTCTCAAACAAAGTTCTTTCAAACTTCTTTTGGCACCAATTTTTTTCTTTTAATGATATTGAAATATGGAGTAGCGGAGATGTTGTGTGAGACCGGGTGTCTTAAATTGTGCATGGCGGTGTGCAGTGTGCTGCGTGTGGCTAGCGAAGTGGTGTGTGGCGGCAGTGCATGTGTTGATTCAGTGCAAGGGGTATGTGTTTCGGTTGGAGTTTGTGCTTTGTAGGATGATCTTAATATTAGCCGCAGTTATAGACTTGTAGTGGAGTTAATTGGTTTTGAAGTTTAAATTGTCATGGGAGATAGAGTTGGAGGAAGGAGTCAGTGGCGTGGCAGTGTAGTGAGAATTGGGTTTTTGTTTGCTACGGATAGGTTAGCAAATTAGGATTAGGCTAAGTTTTTGTTTTATTTTAATAGCAACTGGTATTCTGTATCTACATAGTGTATATTTGCATAGTTAGTCATTTCGTGCTTTGTTCTTTTATTCAGGTTAGTATCTTTTTGCGTACTCTTGCATTACGTTTGGATTGTGAGTAGTTAAGTATGATACGTATTTTCAAAAGTTCCTTGTGTCCCTTAAAAGTATTTTCAAAAGTTCCTTGCTAATCCTGGTGACTCTAAATTTGGTATTGGATCCAATTTTGATGAAATTTATTTTGGCCATGGTAGTGTTTGATTGTGATTCATCACTGTTGTTGGAGTTAATGTTGTGATCACCACCAAGAATATTTATTGGTTAATTACTTCATTGATTAATTTTTATTCTGCTGGACACCTCGTATGCCAAATTATGTTTAATGGTAAATTATTTTCATTCCCGCTTTCAACTTTATTTAATATACATACTTGATATTTCTTGAGCTCGTCAGCTGACGGATTTTTATCCAACTTTTTTTCTTCAGGCAAGTTGGGAAGTTAGGCAAGGACTCTAGCGGTGTCTCGGAGATTCCTTTTATTGACCTCCTTAGGGTGTCTCATCTTAGTTATTTTAATAATCGCTTCCACATTCGAAACATTTGTCAGATATTAAGTTCTTTTATTAATGTTGGATCATTGGATATTATTTGCTTCATGAGATGTTGTGCCCCATACTTTTGTGGAATTTAATTGGTTGGAGTTGTTCTTAATAAAAAAAATTGATTAGCTGCTTAGTTGTTCATTGCTTTGGAATTTAATTTAATTTCTTTTTAGGCTGCATGTTCTACGAGTTTGGATCTTGTAGTTCATGGCCGGTCACTACCATTTTGGGGTGTGACAATTTCTCCATTTAATCTTTGCAATCTCATTTTTAAAAATCAATAATTTTTTTGTTTGTTATGCCATTTATAAATTTTACAGGGCTCTAAGCGAACTTCAATATTGAGCCGGCCCTTACATACTTTTTTGTGTAAAAAGATAGACGATAAATTTTATGGGGCACTAAGCGAACTTCTATACTGGGACCCGTTTAAGTATGGGCATCGGCTAATCATACATAAATTTTAGACATTTCGAGAAGTGCTACAATACACGCCCCTTATTTGAGTGTGTATCATATGCACCCTCGTTGATTACCATTGAATGTTTGAAAAATGATTTGGACGTTTTAAAATGTTACAATAGGTTACTAACAAATAACCTATTACCAGTGCTACAGGTAAACCTTATGAATTAACCAAAATGGAAAGAAAATCCTCTCAAGCCTCTCACTTTCTTTCCAACCAGCGTATATCTTTCTTTTCCTTCGAAAAATTAGGCCAAATTTTATTTTTGATAATTAATTTACGTTAAAAATAATAATTTTATTTTTGAAAAACTTTGAAGCGAAAATTATTTCAAGTGAAAATAATTTACTTCTTTAAAATACATTGTTCTCGATAATTACTAAAGGAAAAAGATACTATCATTATCATAATGTAATAAAAAGTCAAGTTAAAGACTTTTATTTTTTCCACAGGATTTTTAAAGTGTTTCATATACGTAGCCAATTTTTTTGGAATTTTTTGAAATATTATAATGTTTAACATTTTTCACAATACCTTTAATTGCATAGTGAACTTTCACACGTGGATAAAAAAAAATATTTCAAACAAATGGTCCAATTAAAAGGAATAGTGAAGTCGATCATCCGTATTAATCAAGTAGGAAACACTAACAAAGTTAATGGGTGATCAAGAGAGTGATGGTGACGAGATAAAGTAAAAGACAACAATATTTAGGACGTGCTATTTATTTTTTGGTCAATAGACATACTACTAGAGTTTTGTAAATTAGTGCTCGCATCCGAATTACAAATAACTAATACTCATATTTGATAATGTAATTGATTACAAGTGTTATCGATACGAATCAAATACGCAATTGAAACCGTAGAGAAATATAATCTATCATGTAATCAATTATTTGTGTTATTCAGAACAATTAATTTTGAAATCTATTGCAATATTGTTTTTAACTTATTTTGCAATTGATTAGAGGACTTACTACGACCTATCAATTAGCAAATTGATTGAGTAATCGACTTCACATTGTTTCCTAATCGTACTCAATTTAATTATAAATTAAATCGATTATATTATCTAATCAATTACATAATTGAACATAAGAGAATTGATTACATATTCAATTATGATGTCTAATTGATTATAATTTCTATTTACAAAATTGCAAAATCAATTGTATATTTGATTATGATGTCTAATCAATTGAAAAATCAATTATAAAGTCTAATTGATTATGGAATTGAACATTGACATAATAGATTACATATTTGATTAACTACTGTTTAAAAAAATTGATTAAGTAATCAATTGCATAACTGATTATATGTTATTAAAAAGTTATGAAATGGATTAAAATGTTACGATTCCGTAGTGAAAATATTACGAACTGAAAATGTTACAATTTTTTTTATAAAGTTATGAAACACACCATAATGTTATGATTCTAAAAAGGTTACGATTAATTAGTGTAAAAGTTATGATATGCACTAAAAAGTTATGATTTGTAAGAAAAATATTATGAATGAAAAGTTACGAATTTTTGGTATAAAAGTTATGATAGACTTAAAATGTTATGAATGACCGATTTAGCGTGTAATTTTTTATGAGATGGCACAATATGGACCATACAATAGGTGCATATGATACACACCTTAAAAGGGTGTGTAATGAAGATTTTCCCTTCTTTGAGTAGTTATTTTACTCCGTAGAGTAGTCTTTTTGATATCATAAAGGGTAAATTTCACTTACCCCTGAGGTTTCTAACAATGACAGACACCTCCCCTCACATTTCAAAAATTGCACTTACCTCCCCTCTGCTTTAGTTGTCGGTTGCAGATTCCCCATTCCGTTAAGAGATCGTTACCAATTAACGAAAATTGCTGACATCACCAACTTAACCTATTTCCCTACCCATTTTACCCTTATAATGATGGTATGACATAAATGCCCTTCCCAACTCAATTTAAAAGACGTTAATGTCCCTAATCACAACTCTTAAAAGAGACATATCCATATATACATTTGTATGTTAAATTAAACACATACTGACATTTGGTTTTAAACATGCATTATAAATATTTTATTCTTTTTAAAGTGTCAAAAAAAATCTAAATTTTTATTAAGCCACATATATACGAGGCATAAACACAAAGGAATTAGAGTCCCTTTCCTTTTTTATGATACTTCACATTTTTTTTGGCAATGAATAAAAAAATCTCAAATATATAGCTTCATATTAAAATAATTTTATTTTGCAACCCTATACCGCTTTTTTTTTTATACCCCCAAAAAAAATATGTTAACATTTTTAGCCAAAAATTCCTTTTCTTCCCATCAAATTTTTTTTCTTGAACTTTTGGAATTTTTAAGCCACATATTCATTAAATAATGAACCTTCAAACACTTTACATTAACATTGATAAAAAAAACTTTATTACGAAAATGAACCCAAAAAAACTATGCTAATTTTTTTTCATTTGCATATTTGCTAAAAAAAACTTTGCTTTATAGATGAATGACTTTAACTATCAAGTTTTTGGAATTACACTTATCAATTAGGTTATGTATACTAGTTCAACGTATTTTTTAAAATTGAGGGTGTTTTGGGTTACTTTACTCACGTCATAATTAATTTGTAGAAGATTAATTCCATGTTGATCAAATATCATCACAATGTTTGATTAAGGCAACAATATTATGCACACAAAAAACCATCACCGAGCATAATTTTTCTTGGCCAAAAGGCCACTAATTACATGGACACTAGCCAATGCATGCATTTTTAAACTTAAACTTCTTTTCCCTTGAATTTTCCAATCACATAACACAACCTACCCTAATAATTGCATCATACCACCCAGCAACCCACATCATGTCCCCCCTCAACATTCTACTAAATTCCTATGTCCCACAGTCATTCTAAAATATTGTTATTTATTGCGTAAAATAAGAACAATTTTTTGGCTCAACTAATATAAGTTCTACAAAAAATATGGGGTGTTACAACATGTTAGTTCAATGTTCAATCAATTTTCTTTGGCTTGTACTAGAAAGGAAAAAATAAAAGTCAAAGCAATTACAAAAAAAAATAAAAATTATTTTTTTCGGGGGAGGTATCTAATATTATTATAAACCTCAGGGGAGGTAAATAAAGGGGTAGAAATGGAAATTCACACTTTCTGTTAACAGAAGTTAGCCGACAAGACTGACAAGGGAGGTAAGTGCAATTTCAAAAACATGAGGGGAGGTATCTGTCATTGTTAGAAACCTCAGGGGAGGTAAGTGAAATTTACCCTATCATAAACTAAATTAATTAGCCCACTTCTTTGAGCAGCCATTTCTTCCACGTCTTTAAGCGTTTGACTTCATAGAGTACTCTTTTTCGTTTTTAGGAAGCTATCATACATTAATTAGCCACTCTTTGAGCAGTTCTACTTTATAGAGTAGTGTTTTTGATATCATATATTAATTAGCCACTCTTTGAGCAGTTATCTTTAAAAAAATTATTGCGCACGTCTCCTTTTTGACGCTTTCGGAGCGTCGAAAAATGTATTTTATCGCCAAATTGATATCTCTGGTGACAAAATTTATAAAGATTGCACTTCGTCACTAAATGTATTTCTGGCATAACTCTTTGCTCAAAATTCCTATTGAGATAAATAAAATTGGGTTTGAACAATAACACAAACTACTACAACTCTCATGTTTATCAAAATCGCTAATTTTAATATTTAAAGGCTCAAAATATATTTTTATGTTAAACGTACACATATATTAAATATTCCAATTATATACCAAAAAGTGTATTTGGACAAAATTTGTGTGTAAATCTTAGAAAACTTGGGTTTGAAACCTCGCTGGAGCAAGAAATTTTTGCCACATGAAAATATCTTTTGTGACGAAAAATTGTCACTGATTTCTTATATTGGTGACAACAAATTTCATCACCGATGAATCACCTTTGGCGACAAATTTTTTCGTTGCCAAAAAGAAAAATTGGTGGCAAAATTTGTTGTGTCAAAAAGTAGGCGAGGAAAAAAAAATTTCACCAATTATTCACTTTTGCCGAGGAAATATTTCGTCATCATAAAACACTGTATGTGATGAAAAATAAATTTCATCATCAGGTGGGAATCCTTGACAACCTTTGATCAACAAAAAAAAATTTCTGTCACTCATACTATTTGTGAGGAAAAACATGCAATCTGTGACGATCGATTTTCATTTGTCTCCAAAGAGAAAATTTCTTGTAGTGCAATCAAAGCTTGCAAACTGACTTTATCCCAACCCCCATCTACGTAAACAATCCTAATTGGCATATGATTATGATTGTTCTTAGGCTATCCATAGTGGTATAATCAAAAGCCAATTATTTTTAAAGTTAATAGTGTTAGTGTAAAAAATGGCTCACAATAGTATAATCAAACTTAACAACATCTTTGGATAACCAAAAAACCAGCAACATTTTTCAATAATCAAAATTTGTGGACCCTATACTATATAAGTTAACTAGTTCCAAAATTTGTATACACGTGTGTTTTCAACTGGTATTTTCTTCTTCTCTTCTTTGCTTACTCTATATTTTCTTCACTGCACCCACAAACTATTTCTCTTTCTTTCCCTCCAAAAGTGAAACGCATATCTTTCGATCATCTACAATTTAATCCATCGTCGCCGGATTAAGGTATTTCACTCTTCTTTCCCATTTCTATTTTCCCCCCCAAAAAAAATAAAAATAAAAATTCATAGTAGAAGAGAAGAAAGTCACCGATTTTTTTCCAAAATTAAAACGTAAATGGAGGAAAGTTATGGCGGGAAATAGAAGGGGAGAGAGAGTGTGTGAAATTGTAGTTGACCCTTTATTTTGGTTATGGACTAGAAGTAACCATTGTGAAAATTAACATTGTTAAGCTTAGATGGGATTCGAAAAGATTTAGTTAAAACTAGAGTAGCTATATGGATGAAGGTGAAGTTCAATATCAAGATCTACAGAGTGGATGATTTCAAAGGGTACCTTGATGGGATTCAAAAAGTGAAGGTGTAGATTGGACAAAGAAGTGTTTTATCCAACTCTGGCTGGATATTTTCTATGCGTATAGCTCTTTGTAATTTTTGCTTTATCCTGGATGTACCCCTACGAGATTAATAAAAGTTCCTTTTGCAGAGCAAAAAAAAAAAAATGTTAAGCTTAACAGCCTCTTAAGTGAATAATCAAAAACTGATATGTCAACTTTTGGATATTCTTTTTTTATTATACCACTGTGAATGGCCTTAGACTAAATTTTTTTCCTCGTTTTGGTTCATGGTGGCATACGATTGTTCTTAGGCTTATATTCTTTTTGCCATTTAGTGATCATATTGGTCCTCACTCTTCATCCTTGTTGACCTCATTGGGATGTTTGCCGAAGGTTGTGACGCAGTCTTATCCTTGTTTACTTTAGTCTTTGTAATGCTTATTTAAAAAATTAATAAAATTTCTTTTGCTGTTTGGAAAAAAAAAAATTGCCAATACTTCTTCTTGTAGCAGTTTTAACTAATTGTGTTTACTAAACGACAAATGATTCAAATGCAGCAATTAATAAGATCAACCAAAATGGACTCCATTAAGCTTCCACAAGAATTCCTTTCTTCAGGGACTGCACCAAAATTAAGCAATCAAGTGAAGATAGAATCTTCAGAAAATTAACTGGTTTTGAAGACCACCTCAGTGCATTTTTTTATCCGCAAAAGATGAATTTTATTAGAAACGGGAAAAGAGGAAGGAGATCTAACAAACAATTAGATAATATATCATAAGGGCAAAGTCCAAAATACCCAAAGGTCTACCAGGGTCCACAATAGAAAATACATTAAGCTCAACCCAAACCCAAATTAAACAAAGACGGCCCAAACACCCAAGACCCGGCCCAAGCCTGGACCGGCCCACCCAAACCATCCCACATGCAAAACCCTAACTACACCAACAGCCACCGTTGTACAAACCATCGAAGCCCAGCCTCGCTGTTAAGCTGAGCCGACCTCTCCAGATGTAGAGACTGGCGGCGGGAGCCAGCCTACAAAAGTGAAAGCCGAGGCAGTCAGGGCCTGAGGGTCAACCACCACCACCATCTGCCATAACTCCGAACAATCCCTTTTAACAACACGATCTTTAACAATAGCAACATCAAACTAGAAGAGACGAACTGCAGACCCCTCGCCTGAATGAGAGCTTAGAAAGGCCGCCGGCCGGAATTCAACACACAAAGACAACCAAGATCAACCCATCCATGGGGACCGCAACCACCTCGCCACCACCAGAGAGAAATCGGATCGATCAGACCACCATCTTCACCAATCGTTTTTTGAAAAAACCTGCAAAAACAGAGATTAGAAAAAACTAACTACACCTCCACCCAGACAAACCAGATCAAACACCAACACACCGCTGCCCACGACCACCAAACATCTGAAACATCCAACGCAGCTAGGTCTCTAGAGGTAGCCAAGGAAACCTCCGGTCGGTGACGGAGTGCACCACACACCACCGCCACGCCCTCCCCGCAAAAGAGGGCACAGACGGAAATAGGAAAAACGGAAGATGATCTCGATCAGGAAAGGAGAGGAAGCAGAGAGAGAGAGAGATAGCGGCAGATCGAAAGGAGGAAAAAGGAGCCCGGGGGAGGAGGGAGGGAGGCACCTCCGCCAACGAGGAAAGAAAACCCTAGCAGAGGAGATGTTTAGAGAGAGAGAGAGAGAGAGAGGTCGGTCTCCACCTCAGTGCATTCAAGCAAGCTTCTGCTTCAACCATGGCAGCAGAAGAAGCCATTACACTACTCGTTTAGAATTGAGCAACCTTGCAAATTGCAGCATCAAGATCAAGAGCAGCCTAAGCAATTCAAGCATGCAAACTGACGTTCTCCCAACCCCAGCAACCATTTAGCAACATAAACAAAAATTCTAAACATTTCCACGTGATTAATATCCTAATATTACCAATATATGTTCTTTACTAAGCAAATCTGCCAAAAACTTATTTTTCTGCCAAGGACAACTTATCTTTTGCACTGATCAAAAAAAAAAAAAACTTATCTTTTGCACTAACCTAGGCCAGTTCAGTTAGTCAGAACTCTTGTACCTCACTAGGAGATCAAGTGTACTATTCTTCCCACATGTACGTAGGTGTTCTTCTCTTAGATGGACATTTCCTTCGTTTCTTTGTTTCTACACTATAATGGGCTTATTAATTGATAATCCTACTTTGTTCAAAATGATTGAAAATGAGGCTATTGAATACTCTAAGATGATGGGGGGTTTCTAGAGATTGCTCCTAAATCTATGTACTTTGGTGGCTCTTGGTTAATCGTTTTCAATGAAGATTATTTCTTGGAATATAAGAGGATTGGGTAGTAATTAATCTCAAAAAAAAAAAAAAAAAGATTCCTATCCAAGCTTGTTAAGCATAGGAAGCCTGATGTTTTATATTTATTCAAGAATCAAAATTAGAGAATGTGGAGCAAGCTGTAATTCAGAGAATTTGGGGTAATCCTGATGTGGGCTTCTCTATCTCAAGTTCTGAAGCGGCCTCTGGGGGTCTCTTAACTCCCTGGAACTCTGAAATTTTCAAGCCTCATGCAATAACTTCTCACAAGCACTACATTCTAGTTGAAGGTACTCAAGGAAATGGCTTCCAATGTGTTGTCCTGAATATTTATGCTCCCAATGATCCCATCAGTAGAAGGAATCTATGGATGGAACTTGCCCTCCTAAAAAGTACAGTACATTACAGTTACCATGATGTGTAGGTGGGGATTTCAACTCAATAAAATCTATCTCTGAAAGGGTTGGGTGCACTAGGATGGATAGAGACATGAGGGATTTCATTGACTTCATCAATATCATGGAACTCCAAGATCTCCCCGTACTTGGCAGGAAATTCACTTGGTCTAATTTCCAGGATGTGGAAAGTCAAAGCAGAATTGACAGATTTCTTCTCTCTCGAGAGTTTTTGGACAAATTTCGCCCAATGGGGGCTCCATAGGCCTACCTCGGATCACTCCCCCATTATGCTTACTGAAGACTCCAGGAATTGGAGTCCCAAGCCCTTCAGGTTCCAAGATGCTGGGCTCTCAAATCCCTCTTGCATGTCCTTGGCTAAAGAAATCTGGAACTGTTCAATTGTTCATGGCTGGTCTGGTTTCATGCTCGTGCAAAAACTGAAGGCAGTCACAAGGAAGTTTTTGGAGATATCAGTGTCAAGCCACAAGTGTTATAAGAGAAGGTTCATCCGATGGATATTCTTAGTGAAGAAAGGGTTATGACTCCTGAGGAAAAGCTTTCTAAACGATCTCTTAAGAGTGAATTTTGGAAATGCAATAGATTGGCTGAAACATTGTGGAGGCAAACATCAAGAATTAACTAGTTGAAGCTTGGGGACAGAAACACAAATTTTTTTCAAATCATGGCCAATTACAGATTCAAAAGAAACCTCATTGGCTCTATCAAAGTGGAAGGCGTTGTAATTGAAGATCCAATACAGATTAAAGCAGCTGCTGTCAATCATTTTTCCAAAATTTTCACTTAAGGAATTCAAGCTGAATCTTTTATTGAGGGCCCATTTCCCAGAATACTTTCTCCTACATCAGCTAGCCTTCTGGAACGAGAATTTGCCCCCGAGGAAATTCTTGCTGCAATCAAAGACTGTCATAGGCTCATAGCTCAAAGGCTCAAGGGCCTGATGGTTGTAATTTCAGTTTCATCAAAAAAGGTTGGAGTTTTATGAAGGATGATCTGGTTCAATTTTTTGAGGAATTCCATGCTAATGCTAAGCTTGCATGTTAAAGGTATCAACCCTTCCTTCATTCCTAGGCCTCAGCACATGTGTACATGCTCATCATCATGTAACTCAAGACTGGTCCGAGGTGTTCGCCACGAGATTCCAGTACCTGGAAACGGGTTGAGAAGGCACCGTGCAGACAAAGAGATCCTGACGAGGGCAATGACGCCGCCGGTAATTCGTAGGCAGAGTAGGCAGTGGTGGAATTTCTGGCCGATGCCAACCCGGCTTTGTTACATGTCAAAGACTTAGATTGCTTTCCCAATTCCTTTCATTATTATTCGAGGGCCACAAAAATTCAACTAGACATAAACAGGAAGCATAATTCGGGGTTTATAAATTTGCAAAGATGTTCACAGGACTTGAACCTTTTTTATTTTTAGTTGTGTGGATTGACTGATGACCATCACTTTAGTAATGAAGAAAGAATAATGAAGTTAATTAGCTACATTAATTGGATGTCCATATATAAATCATAGAACACTTCACATCAGATGCACTTGCAAATTCAAAGGGGATGTAAAAGCTTGGTGGCCACAACTCAGTAGTGCAATTGGCATATGCTCGTACATACTTGGAACATAGCCTTCATGACACCATTTGGCTTCAGTCAAGTATACTCCAACCAAATCTTTCAACTGGAATTTTGATGACAATGAGCTAGTGTTGGGCGAAATTTCATGAATTGGGTACTGCAATGCATGTGATGTTCCTTCCACTCTTTATATGATAGCTAGGATTAGGAGAAAAAGGGCCTAGATAGTTAATTCATGTTTGGCAGAGGGCTTGGACGGCTATAGTCTTACAAAAGAGGACCTGCATGTCAGAACCCCTTAAAAATGCCTTAGCATACAAGTGCATAAAAATTAAAGCTAGGTGGTCTAATCTTCTAAACTCAACCAAGAACTCGGCATCTCACTAAAAATGCCTAGCATACAAGTGTATGAGCACTTGTTCTTTGGCTGCCCGTTTTCCATTTGTGAGTGGCAATACTTTTTGGTGAAAAATAGCATCCATAGGCCTTGCTTGCTTTTGCTCAATGAGATCCAGTAGATCAATGTTCATAGGGTACTGGTGCTAACCTACAAAGCCTTTTGGTGAAGCTGTCTTGTGTTGCACTTGTTTACCAATTGTAGAGGGAGAGAAATAGGCGCATTTTTCAAGGAATGAGTTCTACTCCAGATTAGATTATTAGTGTAGTTGCCTCTGATATTCGTGTAAACTCTTAAATTCCTGTCTGTTGTTTTTTTCTTTGGGGAATGCCCCTTAGGTCTTGTTCGTTATGTTGGATTAGGGGTATGCCCCTAATTTGTGTAATGTGGGTTTCTAATAAAATTTTACCTTGCCCCTCAAAAAAAAAAAAAAAAATCCTAAGGGTTCACTAAGTGGTCTTGGTTTAGGATTTAGGTGTTTTCTTCTTCTTAAGGTCTCAAGTTGAATTAATTTTCCATGTCAACAACTCATGGAACCGCCTCACCTCCACGTATAATTGTGTGAAACGAACGATTGTGGGAGGGGCTTATTAGTCTGAGTTACACGGAAACTGGCTCAAGACACCCTGCGACGTTACCAAATAATAATGAGAGCAACAATGTTCTCTCGTCATCTGGGTAACGTTACCAAACACTTCTAAATATAAAAACGTTACCAAACACTCCGAACAAGTGATCATCATATAAGCAAAAATACCCCGAAGGCGATTCGGTAGGCGTTTAAACAACCACAAAGACAACTTTATTTCTGGATGGAATAATCCGTACATTGCACGCAATAAACACGGAGGATCCCTAAACCTAGCTTTAAGAACTACAAAAGCATGCATTCCACTGGTTTATTTGATCAAAACAAGGCCTTTAGAAGCATCTCTAGCTTTAGTTTCAAGCAGTACTAGTGCAATCTATAATAATAAACAAAAGTGTTCATTATATATGTTTTATTTGACGACATAGAAAACAATACAGATAAGTGTTCATATTACTTGATCTTCGGGCTCAACCTGTTGCAGAGATTTCAAATTGGCACAGAGTCAACGAGCACTGAGGTCACATATTCCTTGAGCTTGGTTTTAGAATGAGTGTAAATATCTCCATCATGGTAAATAACATAAACCACTCGCGCAAGATTGAGAACTCGCACGAGGAGAGGCATTGGGGCAGCAGTTGGGTTGAGGCACTCTGAGTTCATGTCTTTCCATGCATTTGTAACTTGCTTTCCAAATTCAACAATTACCTCTTCTTCTGTTACACCATGTTGTTTCATATAGCATTCAACTGCCGAGGCTACGTGACCTCTCTTTTGCTCAAACCGTAATTGCACCATCACACAAATGTGTTAGCATGATTAAAAGGTAGTATGTACTCCTATAAAAACTCCTCCCCGTGTTTTTATTCATTGATAGCCTTTGAATCTCGAATCTTGACTTTTTTTTTAATAGCAAAGAAAATTTATTAATCTTTGAAAACAGATTGAATCTCGAGACTTGATCATGTGTCATGAGACTCATGACAATTTGTTAGGACATGAGTTACTTGGGTATAATGGATCAAGTAGATATGCAACCTCTTTCCAGAAAGTTCCAGGCATGATTATATTACAAAGATTGACAGTTCACAAGAACATAGGCATATAAATATGTGCTTAATAATGACATTTAATGCCATTAATAAAACTGCCGACAAAGCCAACCCTAATATTAAAAGGCTGATTCTCGTGACTCCAACTCACACTGTTACATTAAAGGCAGCTTTATTTTGCCCCTACTACATAAGTAAAAAGGCGCAAAAATGATCCTCTCTTTTGGCAATAGAAAAATGGACCGTACTTCGATTATGTTTTGCCTGAATCATATAGGAAATTGATTTTGGCGCTCCACTTTTATACGCAGGTGCTCCACTTTGCACTGGTTCCAAAATCATCCTTTTATATAAGAGCTCTTCTTTTCTTTCCATAACTAAGGCAGTAGTCATTTACCAAAAAAAAAACTAAGGCAATAAAATCCTCAATGTGAAAGACTCCAGTTGATAGACTTCAAACCGACTCTTAAAACATTTTTTTTCCCAATATATGCATAAGTATAAATTCTTTTTCATTATATATTAATTATGATTAATGTATCTTACGATATACAATACGTATATATCTCGATACCATTTATAAAATGTAAAAAACGATACACGATACGTATCCCAATCTGAAAAGACATTCTATCTTACCTCATGGCCTACCACATCATCCATGAGCCTGCCTACCACTGATGCACCTTGAACAATTAAAGGATCAGTATACAGCCAATCAAGGGCCTCTTTGGTCGCCAACTCTCCCATTCCAAGAAGGAAAGTGATTGCAAGCGCTTGTTGACCACCGCTCAATATTGCAGTTGGCATATACTCTTCGAAACTTGGAACATAGCCTTCGTGGTACCATTTGGCTTCAGCCAAGTATCCTCTGGTCATATCTTTCACCTGGAATTCCGAGGACAATAAGTGAATATTGGACGTAATTTCAATATTTTTACTAATAAAACAAGTTATTTCGAGGCTAACTGCGGATTTTGCATGGTCGATTGCATATAATTTTCCTTACTTAGCCATTTCTTCATCAATCATGTTGTAAACATCCAAAACTGCTTGATAAACAAGTTTCATGTAGTCTGGAAGTTGATCCATGGAACTAACTTCCCACCTGAAAATAAAATAGGTTATGGGAAATGACTAAGGGGTATGGTGATTGCTGTGGAAACCGATTTAGGTAAAACTTTAGATTACGATCAATAAGTTATGACTGGAACTAGTACTGTTAACTGAAAAAAACGGAAATCAACTTTTTAGTAGCTTACAATCTAAAATCTGGACCTAAAATTAAGCACCTCAAACTGAGTTTTTAATGTGTGACATGAAGGACTAAAAGACAATTTTTTGACAGCATTTATAAGAAGGTAGTAGAGTACAAAAAACATTTTTCTACGATGCAAATTCTATCACAAATTCAAGATTCAAACACAGTCTTAAAATCTCAACTTGAACATTCCACAGAGGTTCCGATTCTTATAAAAGGTAAAATAAAAAATTAAGATCACGAGGGAGAGTGGAAATTTAACCTTTCAATTGCCTCATTGAATAGCACAAGTTCTTCGATGGTAGCCTGGCTAGCATCATAGATGTCATCAATAATCGAAACCAAACAAATCATTTTGGTTAGAATTCTTCTAGCAAGAACATATTGAGGCTCAAAGTACACTCCCAATGTCCAAAAGTACAACTCCACCACTCTGTCTCTTGCAAATGATAGTTTCCTTGCAACATCCAATTCTTTCCACCAGCTAAACAAAAAATTGAACCATGAAAAATATAAGATCATCCAATCCAATGTATTAATGCCCTGTTTTGGATCTGTATAGAAAACAAATTCTTCTCGACTGTACTAGTATTTTCCTTCTTCTTCTTCTTTTAGGCAAATTTTCATTTTCTTTTTCAGTTCATCTCAATTGGAGGACTGAATGAACTTTATCTCAACTACAAGTTTCAAATCTATCTCATTTGTTACGAGGAAATCAATCGGTCCTATTGGAGTGAAGAATTGAGAGGGGTAGGGGGTGGAATGATTTTGTAAAATTGTATTTTTTTTCTTTCAAATATTATGAATTTCCTTATGAAGATGAACTGATAATGTAGCATTTTTTTGAAATGCCAAAAAGAAGAGTTTCTAGAGAGGTTTATTAAACAAGTTGTATCATACCACCTTGTGATTTCGCTTAACTCCTTCTGGTGCAATTTCTGCAATAAGTTGAAATCCAATTTTGCAAAATCCAATAGAACTTTATTGTGGGAATCATCTTTTTGACAGAAGGAAATATAATGCCTTGACTCGAGCCTTGTCAAGCCCTTGTGGATGGGCTGATTTAGAGCATGAACTACTTGTGCTGCGATTGGATTATTGCTCAAGTTCGGTAGTACAGAATTGAGGTGAGTGGTGGTAAATTCCATTGCTTCATCTAGTATATCTTCGTGATGTACGCTCAAAAATATAGCTTCGTACAAGCTCAATAATTCTCTCACATCACCAATCAAGGATTCCCTAAATTTTCCTTCATTGTCCTTGAGTTTGTTGAATACATCTGCGTAAACCATTCAGGAACATGATCAATGCATAGCAATATGTTAGAAATATGAAAATTATCAGCAATTGTAACAAGAATCAGTAGTTGTGGCTTCAGAAACTTTCATGAAAGTAGTCATAAAGGCAATTATTTTTCCCAAACTAGAGAGGAAATATAAAACAGTATTTATGGTGTCTATTTTAAGGGACGATATAGAATATGACTATGTCCTATGCGACATATTTTGTCCCTTTCGACTATCGGTATTTAGTAGTAGTTAAAAAAGTGCTCTAATAAAATCTTCCTTTTGCCGAAAAAAAAAATTCACAAGCAAACAGACTAAGTAATAACTAATATGTTTTCATGTTTCCATAAAAAGAAAACATTTTGGATATGTTTTCCCAGAATATATGATTCCCAAGCTCCTTTTATCGTAATGTATACGTTTTTTTTTTTGGTAGTTCTGTGACCTACTTTTTGATACACTTTTCTCGAATGAACATAGACAAAGCCCCCATGAGAATTGTGTAGGGAATAAAAAGGGACTATAGATGGAAATCTGTTTCTTTAATGATAAAATGAAATTTATTTGTTTCAGTTCTTGTTGATTATTACTCCGTAATTATAAAAAACTGAGGCTTAAGGGTAAGTTGAGTTCTAGCGATAACAGCACTTAAACAGTATATATGCATTCCCTATAGCTCTCTCGGTTTTTTTTTTCTTCTATTGATCATTCTCGATTTCATTGTTTATCTTTAATAACAATGTAATTTCCGTTGCCGATAAAATAATCACTTTTCTTAACCGTACAAGAGACGAAGGTGACTTACCACAAGATACAAGATATCCGTGTTGTCTCAGTAATCGAAATGAGCTAGAGAGCAGTAATGTAAAGATCCTCATCATCGTTGACATATTTGTGACCACTTTGATGATAGGTTTCATATATTTGATGTAAGCCTTGGTCAATCTCTGTTTCAAATTGGTAGGCCACGCCTAGGCGTTGGATTGCATCAATAAGGTCTAGCTGTTGTGAACAATCACCCTTTGCTTCCACTAGCTGCTTTATCACATTTTCTTTAAGCTGTTGATGATTTTGCTTCATGTTGATATCCACTTCCTGCCAAAAAAAAAAAAAAAAAAACAAATATAACCATGTATTAACATTATTATGTGGACTAGAACTTTAGAACTGTTGGTTTAACAGTTGCGTAATTGCACTTAGGTGTGGTGGGATTGTGAGTTCAACTTTTATGAAAAAATAAAATAATTTGTTGATGGTTTGGAATTGTATGTATTGATTCGTCTCACAAAAAAAGTACTTATTTTGTTTCTTATCTTCATCATCTGACACCTGAAATGTTTATTATTATTACTTTTTTTGAAATTAAAATTTATTTTTATTACCTCAAGAAAGTAATTCTGATCTAGGATTTGTGTGAGAACCGAAATTAAAATGAAAACTACATGACCTAGAATACTTGCTTTTCCAAGCTTGGCCTTTAAAATTGAACACTATCAAAATCGTTTTCCTAACCGGGCGAGCCCATCACACACAAATTATAATCTAGCTGAGCTTGAATAGCATTTTATTTCTTATATATTACTCATCTGCCACGTTTAGCTTTTCTAGTTTTGTCAATTTCAATAGGATAGTGGTTTTCACACTCCCTTTTTTTTTATAGTCACATTCCTTCTTCTTCTTTTTTTGTCTTTTTGTGATATGAATTTATAATATTGTCATTTCAAACGTGAAAGAGTGAATCTCCACAATGGCTATTTGGCCATTAAAAGAGAGCATGGTTATAAAAAAAAAGAGAGTGAAAATCAATTACCTTTCGATACCCAATTTGCTTTCATTGAAACGCAAAGAAGTCCAAAATTATTGGTCCATTTTAAATACTCAAATAACAAAACTCTTTAGTATTCCCTTAATTTCCACCTTTCTCTATATGGCCATTGAAGTAGCAGACCAAATGTGAATTAAAATTAATTTACACTATTAGAAGGCTGGAATGATGTGGAGAGTATATACTAGTACGTACTGCGTGATTTTCATTTAAATCTTATCGAAAATAGATATTCGTTCAAAGAAAAATAATACAAATAATTTTACCATGTCAGCAGAAGCGTAGGCAAGGAAATGATCTCCCCAAACACTAGGATGAAAAACTAATTCTGGGCGACGTAGTGCGACCTGAACGGGTGGCAGTGCCTTACTTGATGAGGTTAATAATGCAGTTGGGATAGAAGGGAATGCCATTTTCGTGTGTTGGGTGGCTGTGAAACGGGACGGAATAATAGAAGGGGAATGAACCAGAAAATTGGAATTGGAAGGAATAAGAGAAGATCAACAGTCTCTAATCCTTTCCACCCTCTGAGTAATGGTGTAGAATAAAGAACAACATTGCTTGCTATTTATAGACGACTAGATTCTGTTGGGAATGCAAACCTTCACGAGGCATTCTTGCAAAGTACTCCTATTGTTTCTAAAATTCAGCTTTGAAGTAGAGTAGGGCACAAGTTATTTTTTTTAAAGAGAATGTTGGAGTTGAAACGGCTAGGAAAATGGAGGACAGAGAAGAGAAAAGTAAAAGGGCAATTTTTTTTTATCGATAAAAGTAACATTTTATCAAGGAAAAGAGGAAATGACATTTTGGTCTTTTTTTTTTTTGATAAGCAAAGGCATTTTGGTCTTAGTAGATCAAGCTTCTCCCACGTTAACTTCTTTCACTATTTCCTATGATCAGATAGTACGGTACATTAAAAAAAAGAAGAAAGGATCATATTTGCATGCCCGGGCCTAGGGCCTCCAATTAGAGGCCCTAACTTGGGGCCCCATTTTGGTAAGCATGTTATAGTTTTGGGCCAACATTTTGGAAATGGTAGGTATAAGTGGGAATTGGAGAATAGAATATCTTAAAACAAGTGTCAATCGCATGGGTTATGTCTGTGCACTTGAGGTGGTGATGTAGGGTGTGTGCAATGGATAAGTTAAAGGAAATGATAGGTATAAGTGGGAACGATAATTCTAGTACCACATACACTTACACACCAAAATACACACCCACACTCACATGAGTGGTGAGTCCCACACACACTAACACCTCAAGTGTGTGTAGGATCCACCACTCATGTGAGTGTCGGTGTGCGTTTGGGTGTGTAAGTGTATGTGGTGCTAGCAAGGTTGAAGTGGGAATTGGAGAATAGAATATCTTAAAACAAGTGTTAATCGTGTGGGTTATGTGTGTGCATGTGAGGTGTTGATGTAGGGTGTGTGCAATGGATAAGTTTTGCCTCTTGTGAGAAGAGAGAATAGAACAAAATAAAGGGAAGACAAACTAAAGGTTGTTAGGAAGGGATAAGACTTAACCTCTTGGACCTCTTCTTGAGGAACTTGGAAAATTAAAAGAGATAGAATAAGGTTCTACTACCTCTGTCCATTTTTTTGTGTCCAGTATTCCATTTTGGGCTGTCCCTTAATAAGTGTCCATTTTGTAAATTTAGGGGGGTAAAAGTTAGTGTATTGTCTATTTTGTCCCTAAAAGTAGATTTTATTTTGAAAAGTTAGTGAGTAAAAGTGTAATGATGATGGGTAAGTAGGGAAAGTTGAGGAAAAAGTTGATGTGAAAGGTGTAATTATGATGTTTTTTTAATAAGTTGGAGTTACGAAGCAGAACACTTAAAAAGGGACGGAGGGAGTATCACTTTCTTGTTTTTGGAAAGATTACGTTGATGCTATAGGTTATGTTGGTAAGTGCATGCCCTTGGCTATGAGGTCTGGGAATGAGGTTAGATAGTTGGAAGGGATGAATGATAATTACTATAATTTAATATGAGGACTTTTGGGATATTACAAATTGGTATCAGAGCCTAGGTTTTATGATTTTGTAGACTGTTCAAAGGTTAAAACTTAGGACGACGACCTGTGGTTTAGCATTATTGGATCGTGTGTACATTGCGTTGTGTGTATTAGACTTTACAGAATAGATTATAGAGAATCATAAAGATGAGGAACAGATTATAGAGATTATAGAGAAAGAAGGGGAACAGATTATAGAGAAAGATGAGGAACTTGGAAAATTAAAAGAGATAGAATAAGGTTCTATCACTTTCTTGTTTTTGGAAAGATTACATTGATGCTATAGGTTATGTTGGTAAGTGCATGCCCTTGGCTATGAGGTCTGGGAATGATGTCAGATAGTTGGAAGGGATGAATGATAATTACTATAATTTAATATGAGGACTTTTGGGATGTTACAAATTGGTACAAGAGCCTAGGTTAATTTTATGATTATGTAGATTGTCCAAGGGTTAAAACTTAGGACGACAACCTGTGGTTTAGCAATATTGGATCGTGTGTATATTGCGTTGTGTGTATTAGACTTTACAGATGGAAAGTTTTCTTTGGCGAAGTTTTGGTAAGTGGTTTGTTGTTAGTGAACTGGACTTGATCGTTAAAAAAAAAGAAGTATTTTTCTGATCATGGACTCCTAGTTTAACAATAATTCTACTACTGCGGATGGTGGAGCTGATATTTAAATCATATGGATGATAGTTTCAGTTAGTAGTTGAATTTTGTTAAGAACTATCATTATGTGGTGACAGAGGTTGGAAGGAATACCTATAGCCTTTGGGAATTGGATTGAGAAGTATTGACTTATAGCTACCTCTAGTTGCATGTGATAAAAAAAATGGTTTTTATTCTTCAGTTTTTGTTTACATAACGTCACATACTTCAGTTTGGATTCTTTGGAAGCTATGTGCAGGCTCAGTAAGGGGAAAAGGGTGAGTAATCTGTGCAGCCTCAGGATTTGGGTCTTGGTCTCGGCATATGTGCTGCTCTTCTTGATCTGTTAATCTTTGTACCTTGTTCAGAGATTAATAAAAAAATTTCGCCGTTCAAAAAAACAAAAAAAGGGTGAGTAATCTCTATGTTGTGTTTAGGGATTGGAAGTCATAATTTTATGCCATTAAGAATGACGTTCTTATTAGGGTCAGGAAAAAAAAAAGGTTGTGTTAAGCATTTGGCGTTCATGGGTCATGAGCGGATGGAGATTATTTCTTTTCATTTTGTTTCACTCATATAGAATAATGTCTGATTTTCTAGCTTTCGATTTACTCACTATAAGAAAAAGTATGTTTAGTGACGAAAAAGTGGTGACAAAATTTAATTTCGTTGCTAAATGAGTATATTTGGTGACGAAAAAATAAATTCGTCACTGTTTTGACAACTTCCGCAATGAAATTATTTTGTCACCAATTATAACTCTTTAGCAACGAAAAAGATATTTTTGTCACCAAAGGCACCTATTTGGTGACGAAATAAAATTTTCGTCTCTAAAAGAGTAAAAAATGAGACAAAATTATTTTTTGTCACCAAAAATAACTATTCTGTGATGAAAAAAAGATTTTGTCGCCAAATGAACCAATTTGGCGACGAAAAATATTTTCGTCTTCTTTTTACGTTTTTAGTGACGAAAAATTTATCATTTGATGACGAAATTTATGAATTACGCTTTGTCACCAAATTAATATATTTCGGGTATAACTCTTTGCTCAGAACTCCGATTGAGATAATTTAAATTGGGTTTGAACAATAACATTAAGAGCTACGACTTTAATGTTTATCAAAATTGCTAATTTTAATGTTTAATGGTTCAAAATATATTTTAATGTTAAATTTATGTGTTATATATTAGATATTTCAAACATATGTTGAAAAGTATGTGTGGTGTAGTTGGTTAAATCTTGCGTGCAAAACCTAGGAGATGCGGGTTCGAAACCCAGTAGGAGCAAGAAAGAGAGATTTTTTTCACATATATCTTTTGTGACGAAAAATTTCGTCATCGATGGGTCGCCTTTGACGAGCCAAAGGGAATAATTTGTGACAAAATTTTTTGTCGTTAAAAAAGCACAATAGGTGACGAAGAAAATTTTGTCACAAAGTCATTTTTCCGTGATGAAATTTTTCGTCGCCAAAAGGCATTATAGGTGACGAAAAATAGATTTCGTCACCAGGTAGGAATCCTCGACAACCTTTAGTCGACAAATTTTTTTCATCACCTATATTATTTGTGACAATTTTCGTTCGTCACCTAATGCAATTTTTCTTGTAGTGACTTGATTTGCTTTGAGAGAAAGAACCCCAAAACTGAGTTACGAGAAGAGGTCCTTCACTGAGACTAATTAAATGATTGGTTATTAACTGAATGGTTTGTGGAACGTGGAAAAAAAATACATTGATTTAATATGAGGTGCAAGGGTGAAAGAGCTTTGCTGTGGTGGGTTGAAGGTGGCCAACAAAAATGTCTCAATGAGCATATATATATATATATATTGGTCAAGCGGAAGTTCATAGATATTAAAACAGAACGAAGACAAGCATCAGAAGTTCTAGGAGTTCGGGTACGAGTTACAGTTACAAGTCAAAAGAAACCTAAACTAGTCAAGGATCTGCCTGATGTTTAGGCAGTCCCGAATGGACATAGGAGCTTGAGCAAGAACAATAGTATTGTCATTTTGTTCAGCACCAATTCTAGCAAGGTGATCCGCGCAATGCTTCTTTGTAAATATGGGTGAGCCTTGACCCTGTTTGCTGTAGGAGCATCTTTGCATCATTGATTAGAATGCTTTGGGGATGGTTCTCTGGAGTCCCTTCATTAATAAGCTTGACTGCCACGAGAGAGTCAGATTCTATGTCCACATTCACCATCCCTTTCTCAAGAATAATAGTGAGCCCTCTGTAGATACTCCATATTTCTGTTGCCGTACTTGAATCTGCATTTATCTTGCCATAGAATCCCAAAATCCAGGTGCCATTGTTGTCCCGAAATATCTCTCCTAGACTAGTATTTCTTTTAGCACTATACTAGCAACCATCAACATTCAGTTTGGCAATACCTGCACATGGGGTACCCATTTTGTTAGTTTGGAATTCCGAAGATCAGGCATAAGGGGGGATTTGAAAACCTCCCCAACCTCAATGGCATAGTCATAAGAACTCTTGGAACTAGCAGAGGTATTGTTATCCAAATTATCGAAACTCTTTTTGTTTCTATCTTTTCAGATTTGCCAAATAGAGGTAATGAATAAAATGTTGCAAGGAATTAATCTTAGGGCCTGTTTGAATGGAGTAAAAAAGGGAGGGGAAAAATAAGAGGGGGTATAAGAGAGGGTCCACCGTTTTTCCCCCTGTTTGGCAATCCAATTTTCCCCCCCATTATTTTTTACCCCCTTTTAGTTTTCCCCAGTTTTAGGAATTCCCGGGTATTAATTTTGGGCTCCTCTTGAGCTCCCCAAAAATAATCCGGGTTTAGAGGGGTATTTTGTGGACGAAAATACCCCTCGTTATCCCCTTTCTTCATCCACCATTCAACCAACTTCTACTCTCCATTCTACCTAAAATCATATTTTCCATTCAAATTTATCCGAAAACTTCTTATTTAGTTTCAGGATTCTCTTCGGATGCTCATTGAAAGGCCTTAGAGCAAAAAATCCATTATGACCATTTAAGATAAAATGATCAAAAAAATAAGATCTTCGCACCGGTTCAAACAGATTGAAAATTAGAACACTTAATTTTTAACCATATTTTTTATAATACATCAACGGTGTAAAAATTAAGTGTTCCAAATTGCAATCCGTTTGAATTGGTGGAAAGATTTTAATTTTTTGATCATTTTATCTTAAATGGTCATAATTAAATTTTGACTCTATGGCTCTTGTTGATTAGCCCTAAGAGATATTTGATTCTACGACTTTCTTAAGGCTAATCAACGAGAGCCCTAGAGTCAAAATTTAATCATAACCATTTAGGATAAATTGATCAGAAAACTAAAATCTTTCCACCGGTTCAAACGGATTGAAATTTGGAACACTTAATTTTTTTTTTTTACAAAAATCGAATTTTATAAAAAAATTGTTTAATAATAATAGTAAATTAGTTAATTTGTTAGTAGAAATAAATATTATGGCTTAAATTGTGAAAGAATAATTAAATTTGCAATTACATATAAAACGTAATACATAATAATTTAGGGATTGCACAAGAGCAAAAGGGTCATTTGATAGCTTTTATGTCATCCACCATCCTTATACCCCCTATTAATCCTCCATCCAAATGAAATATTATTTAATCCCTATTCTCTAATACCGCATCCAAACAACTTACTATTTAATCTCCCCTCTATAAATATCACATCAATGTGGGCCATCCCTTATTAATTAATACCCCCTACTATCTTATCCCCCTTATTAACTAATACCCCTAATTTTTTCCCCGCGTCCAAACGGGCCCTTAGAACTAATTCCAATAAGTTTGGTTTTCCGAAGGTTTTCCCCACACCAATCCATAATGGAGGAGTCCAAATTCCCTCTCATGCTCTGTCCCAAAGCAGTAGCCCCCAAAGGTCCACTGCTTTGAAACACACTCTAAATAAATGATTAATGTCTTCAGGACCATCATTACACCTAGGACAGGAGTCCTGGGTAGTCATGCCACGCTGGGCACGAAGTTGGTTGGTAGGGAGCTTGTTGTGAAAAATAGTCCAAATAAAGGTTTTAAGATTTTCTAGAAGCGTATGTGCAAGAGGTGAACATGTTTCTTCAAAGAAGGCTAGGCAGACCAGTAGGAACTCTCCACGCTTTTAACGTTAATATTTCAGCAGTTTTGTTGTATTGTAAAATGTAATATGAATTATAATGATCTGTGGTATGATTCCAAGATGGTTTGAGAGTTCGGCTTGCATATGGGTTCATATGATACTATAAATGTTGGCCTAAATGGCATGGTACATAGCCTTTGTGGCGTGGCCTTCGTGGTGTGGTGTATAGTCTTAGTGGCACGACCTTAATGGCATTATAAGTATTGCCTTAGTGGCATTGCCTTAGTGACATGATTATGAATATTGTGTTATTGGCATTACGAGTATTATCTTGGTTATAGCCAAGGCAGAGGAATGAGAAGAGATTCCGGCCCGAGGTGCCAATGCCTGCCAGATTTGCGGCTGAGTGAGGCCCGAGGTGCCTATATTTGTTAGATACAAGAGTCCAGCTCGAGGTGCCGATGGTTGGGCCCGAGGGGCCAGTGCGTTATATATTGCATTAATTGCAGAAAAGGCACGTTGGTGCGTGCGTTAGTTTGGTGAATTAATAGGTGTGGATGGTATGGTGTTCTTTTGAGTGAGTCACTGCTAACAATGAATGTTGTTTGAGTATTCTTGTTGCCAGTGTGTGGCATGTGCAAGCTTTTTGTAAGAGTATGTGGTAATTAGAAGCATGTAAGTTTGATTGTGGAGTGTGGAGGCCGAAGAGAGTCGAATTTTGAGGACAATTTTTTTTTTTAAATGGTGGGAGAATTGTAATATCCAAATTTTGAATACTGTGATTATTTATGCAAAAAGTGGGTGTTCTGGTCTTCTTTAAATCCAATTACTCGTAATAACGGAAATGGTAGGTATAAGTGGGAATTGGAGAATATAGAATATCTTAAAACAAGTGTCAATCGTGTGGGTTATGTGTGTGCACATGAGGTGGTGATGTAGGGTGTGTGCAATGGATAAGTTAAAGGAAATGGTAGGTATAAGTGGGAATTGGAGAATAGAATATCTTAAAACAAGTGTCAATTGTATGGATTATGTATGTGCACGCGTGAGGTGGTGATGTAGGACTAAAGGTTGTTAGGAAGGGACAAGAGTACTTAACCTCCAGGAACTCTTCTCGAGTGACTCTTAACAGTGACTATAAAAAGAAAAGGTTATTATCTAGTACAAGCTCAGTCCGATGCTAGCTAATGCCAGTAGTAGAGTCAGGATTGTTAGGCGGTGAGTACTCTTAGTAACCTATATTATAAAATAGAGTAGTTTTTGTCTACACATACAAATATGAGTACCTTTACAGCCGTTGATCGCCTTCAAGCTAAGATCGTAGCTGTCCGATTAAGAAAATGTTTGCTTTTTTAAATTTATTTCTTCTCTCTACCTTGGCATGAGCTTCTTAAAGTGAGGCAGAGAGTGAGTACGTTATATTGGATGGGTAGAGCAGACAACTTATTTAAGTTGAGACTATATCTCGGTTGGCATCCGCTAGTGTTTGAATATATAAGTTACAAATTTTCGTTGTACTAATAGAAAAAAGAACAAGTTGCAAATGAAGCAATTCTAGTGGATTGCTAGGAGCAAATTTCTTTTTCGTACCTTCGAGGCTTACGACTTTATAAACAATTAAAATGTATTTAATTATATTAGACTCTTAGTAATGTTTGAATAAGTTACGTACAAACGAAGCAATTCTAGTGGATATATTGCTTGTAGCAAACTTTTTTTTTTTTATACCTTTGAGAATTACGACTTCAAACATTATTTAGCCAATCTAGGGGATTGCTTGGACAATTCCACATGGAGTAGCCCGAGTGACTTGCAAGGAAAAAGCTACACTATCGTTTGGAGGATCTGTAGTAAGACGAAGAGATTATTCAATGTCATTGGTGAAATTACGCAGAAGCTCAACCCAGTTCTAGAAGGGTTAAATAGGACTAGTTTAAAAAACAATTACCCTTTTTAATACTACTTTTTATTTTCTGAAAAAGATTTATGAAGAACTATAAACTAATCAGGTGCACAAAAAATAAACAGAGATAAGACACATGATATACGTGGAAAACCTTAGGGTCCGAATAACCCTAAGACAAAACCATGGCCTAGTCTACTATTTTCTGTTAATCAAAAAAAATTACAAGATGCAAAATAGAATAACCCAAAGCTTACCTACAAGTGTTACCTATACTCACTAGCTTGCGATGCTCCCCAAGCTTCTTAAAGATTCAACAGAAGTCCACAAACCTCAAGTTTGATCTCCGGATTCAACTGGCTCCGAAAAGACTCCTCGTCGATTTGGCCAACAGCAGCAAGGCACCAACAAATCTCAAGATGAAATAGTGTATGATGTGTACCGTGATCTAGACAAACCCAAAATGTTGGGAAAAGATGCAAGAACAAAAACTCTTGGTGGTTGCCAAACTATTAATCTCAATTGCCGTGCGTCAATCCCTAGCAACCAACGCTTTTTATATCCTCCCAAAGAAAATCTTTTTGTGATCTCTATTTATGAAAGCCTCCAATCTTTCTATATTCTAAAAAAGAAATCTTTTAATGATATATATATATGTATATATAAAGAAAACATATTTTTCCTAGCCCCCAATTATATATTGTGAAAAACAAATCTTATATATATATGTGTGGAAACAAATTTTCGGAGACAAAATCTTCGTAACAAAATTCAATCATATGCAAGACATGCCGTGCAATGCATTTACCTGTCACACAAAAAGATCGACTTCCTAGATCGAGCTCAACTTGACGCAGAAAATGGGAGGAGCATCGAGTGAGCAACTACCCCATAATTAAGAGCCTACCCATTGCAATCAACGGAGTCGATACAACAAAATACCAATAAAGGTTTTGGACAACCCCGGAAAGTGCCAATATATCTAACAATCTCCCCCTTTGGCATTTCCGGGACAAAACTAACCAAAACAGATAAATAGCTTTTACAGATTAAAAAGAGTAGCTAGGATAAACTTAAACTACTAACCGCAGCTTGAGCACCCTTCTAGCCGTCGGATCATACTTCCTATTAACTTTGTAGCCATCAGATCGAATGAATATAAAATGTCAACTCATACAAACAGAGCATCCTCTACAACCGTTCGATCATACTTCCTATTAACTTTGTACCCATCGGATCGAATGAATATTTCATAATATAAAATTAGTGACTAATTATGGTAATCTATAACTAATGATATTCCGGAAAGGCATGATTGTATAACCCTAATGCTAATTGTATAATCAGCAAATTTTCAGGAAAGTCATGATTGTTTAATCAGTCAAAATTGTATAATCATAATCCTAATGCTATATTCCGGAAATTAAATCAATCATGTCTTTCTTTTATTGACTAATCATAATCCTAATCTCAACTCTTTCTTTTATTGACTAATAATATTCCGAAAATTAGTAACTAATCCTAATGCTATAATCAGCCAAAATTTGAAATAAAAATCTATATTATAAAACAGAGCGGTCTACCACCAAAATTGTGCAAAAATACACTTGCAGGGGAATGGCGTTAACAAAAAATAGAGTGGCAAAATTATTTCCCTTTAAATTTTATGACTACCTAAATACGAGTAAGTTTTAATTTAAATTTTATTGACCAAAGAAATGCCATAATTGATTCCATGATTTGGGCATCTAGATTATAGAAAGAGTACGTAATAAGGAAATTTTGATATGATCATCTATAATACAATTCATGACCGTGTGGGAACCACATAAATTCACTCCATAAATCTTAATCATTAATTTTTTCCTACATACACGAATTTTTGGTAATGATGGTTTTACATTCCACATTTTAATCCCCATGACTTGCAGGATTTCCAAACTGAAAAGGAAAGCATTTCGTGATTTTTGGTGATTACGATTCGGTGATTTCTCCAAGCATTCCGTGATTAGGATTCCATGATTTTTGGTAAACGATTTTTTGGTAATTAGGAAGAGCTTATTAGTTACTGTGATTACCTTATTACCGAAAAGAAATCCTTTGTTTCTGTGATTACCTTTTCACCTTGAAAAAAATTTGGAAGAGCTTATAAAGAAAACTCTTTACTAACAAAACTCTTTACTAACAAATCTCCAAAAATTAAAAGATCTCCTTTATGCATTAAGTTGTATATACTTTCTATGGTTTTTTCTTTGTTTATAGAGTTACTAATAATTTTCTTTTTATTTTCTTTTTGCAGATTCATAGGAGTGATGGCACGTAATACGAAATTTTCAAGTGAATTTTTCTGCAAATACTCCGATTTGTAGGAGGGACGGTGTTGTAAGTATTACCAATATTCCAATTCTTATATTTTTTTTGAAGTTTAATTTGTAAGTATTAATTTTGTTCCCTTTTTATCGACGTATATCTTCCTCTCCATATTACTTATCCTCCTCCTATCCCTTTTGTTTCAAACATTTCTCCCCATCCTTTCAATCAATGAATCGATGAATGGTTCGTGGCTATAGATTGATGCTGTGAAAGGGTCAGAGGTAAACCTTAGAAACTGAAACTGTACGTAGTCCACTAAGTTCAGGGTATGGATTATTTCAATTCCTAACATTTTATTTTTTCCTTAATGCAGGTCATTTAACTTATGAGTTTACCGATAAATCATGGTACAGGATATTCCATTAGAATGTAACTTATGGGTTTACCATGTTTCAGGTCATCATCTTCCCTTTCTCCATGTTTTCTGTAACACTTTTTTTTTCCTTACTGTAGAGGAGGTTTCATCAAGTGAGAATGTAAGCAAGCTCTGGTTTCATTGGGCCAAGAAAAAAAAAAGTAAGCTCTGGTAGCGAAATTGCTTTAATTTTCTGTTCGATATGCATTTTTCACCCATAATTGGTAGGATCTTATCTCAATAATAGAACATTCTTTTTACTTTGGAAAAAGTTTTGGGATATATGTGAAGTAGGCAACCCCTTTGTATCATGTAAAAAACTTAAAAAGTACTCATTGATTATTTCGGAAATAGATGTGGTGTTGAGCATGCTTTTGATGCTGATGAAGATTGCTCTTTTCTCATTTTTTTGACAGGTAGGGTATTCCTAAGAGAGTTTGATTCAAAGTAATAAGCAAAAAGCCCTATGTATTAGTTTTGTTTGCTTGGGTTTATTAGTAGCAAAAATCCTATTTGTTTGGTTTGATGTGTACAATTTGATGGACCCAGCAGATTAGAGACTACCAATGAGTGATAGTTTGAGTTTGTTTCCAACATAGTTTTAATGTCATTGCCATTTGTGTTCTAACTCAAAGTTTGTAGCATTTTTTTTTGTTTTTATCATCTACTATTAATTGTTGTAAGAGTTGGCAACTACATAGATATTTAAACAAATTTTTGCCTGGTCAGAATTGTTTTACCATAGTTTTATGGTTTTGAATGGTGGCTCATGAAGCTTCTTTAGATTTTTATCAATTGCTCAAGAACCTCTCAAAGCACCAAAAGGTCTACTTGGTCATTGCAAAGTATAAATAGTTTTTTTTTTACCTTTATGAAACTTATTGTCAAGGAGGACTAGGGAGGAATGAGGTTGAATTTGTTGAATTGGACAAGTGCGTATGATGGTTCCCCTATATTGAACAAGTCGGTCTATTTTGATAAGGCACATGCAATTAATTAGCCAAAATGAATTAGTACATTTACGTTTGCTTTTGGTACATGCATGCACAAGGCTTTCAAAGACTAGGGTTGAAGTGAAGCTATAAAAAAAATGCTCTGGGTGTCCTCCTGGAAGCTTTCATTGGGAATGAAGATGAAGATGATTTTTATATACCAGTAGGTCTGATCATTTTATTCTTATTACTCCTCTTTGTTTCATTAGTTGTTGGGCGAATGCTTAAAGTGTGGTGGTACCATGCTCCCTTGATTGAATGTTATGGTTGGGTTAATGAAAATACATATATTTGGTATACATTTGTATTTATACATTTTTTATCTCCACATGGATCTTTTTGTCTTCTATTTATATGATCAATGTGTGCTTCTTCACATGGATCTTTTTGTTTCTGAGGGTGGTGGCCACCCTCCTCAAACTAATATTATTGATAGGGTGATAAACAATTGAACTTTGTGATGATGTGGGATTCTATTTTATCCAAAATTTGAATGCTTCCACATTGAGTTAAATGGAGATCTATAAACTCACCTTCCATTTCTATTTGTCATACTAGCTCAATTAATTATATTATAGCTCCACGCTTGCACATGGTGTTTGATTATTGATGGTTGTTTTCATCACGTGAAATTCATGGTTATTATGCGGTAGCTCCGAAAAGACTTCTAGCAAATGTGAAATCGAAAAGTTCAGAATAGTTGCAAACTCGCTGTTACATTGTGTCATGCCTTTAGGCACGGGTTCATTCAGGCTTGGGGGGAAATGGGGTGCAAAACAATACTTTATTTCTGAAATAGATGTGGCGTTCTATAAATGCTTGGGTTATTATTTTTTGCGTAGTTGGATTCGTTGGGTAAGAGTTGATATATTGCACGCACGGTACAAGATTTCGTGTTGATGTGGCGTCGTGCTTTAGATAGCGTTTATTTGTGTATGTACGGGTTGTTGTGTAGTTTGAATTTTGCTAATGGGGTCTTGGCCTTCAAAAGGTTAGAGGGACAAAACTGAATAATTTGTTGAATACCAAATTCGAGCCGTGCCTTCAGGCACAGGCATGCACTAGTGCTATGATAAAGAGTAGGATCCACAGTCATGTTGTCGACATCGATCTTTACCAATTTTAATACTTGTGCTCATGGGTGTACGTGTGGTTTTAGAATCTGTCATGCCAAATTTTTTGACTATATCTTTAGCATAACTAGTCTGAGACAAAAATATACCATTGTCCATTTGACGAATTTGAAACCCAAGAAACTAAGTCAATTCCCCCATGAGACTCATTTGAAATTTGTGGGCATTTGGGCTCCGAACTATTTGGCATGTAACTCACACTTGGAACCGAAAACTATATCATCAACATAAATTTGAGCAATCAGAAGATTGCTTTCTATTTTACAAATAAACAAGGTTTGGTCAACTCCCTCTCGAACAAAACCAGTATTTAACAAATGATCAATGAGACGCTCATACCAAGCATGAGGAGCTTGTTTAAACCATATAAAGCCTTACGAACAAATTGGTATCCATCATGACAGAGCGCTTAGAAATCATTGAACAAGAACGATTACCTACTCCCTTTTCAAATCTTGATTTTCTTCCGTCAGGTGAATCAAACTACATTTTGTAAAACTTCCCACGCCAATCTTTAGATACACAACTGTTGGACGAGAAATTCTTCCTCAGATTAAAACGGGAAATCTAATTCGATCCGCCAAGCTAGTGGAGGGTCAAGATTGCCTGGTATTCCCGGTCAAGAGTACTTAATCTGCTGTCTTTCTGGACTGGAAAATTCTCTCATTCTTTGGAATTTGTTGTCAACTTGTCAAATTCATCCTGCTTTTCTGTGCAGGCTTTGCTGTTAAGTTTCTCATTTAGATTGCTAATTTCTTCATGTTTTTTTGTTTTGACAACACATTCAATTCATTTTATAACAATGCCCGAAGGTAATACAGATTTCATCAAAAAATACAAGAATGAGCCAAAATTATCCAGACTTCGACACAGGCACCCCCTGCAGAAGCAAGATCGGCAAAATCGTCAAATGAGAACCAATTAAGGCCTAGATAGTAGAGAATCCAAACGGACCGGACCCCAACTCAAACTCGATAAGCGCATATGAAATCTGGACAACGAGAGCCGTTCACCAGAGCAGAAGTCAGTAGCAGACCCCATCACCGACAACAGCACTCGGACAAACCTCAACAATCGCAAACAACCCCAACCTCGGACGATCCTCAATAGGCGCCGGATTATTCGCCCACCTTCTCTTTCACACCAGATTTGGGGAAGCCAAACTGGTACCAAACCGGACTGATTTGAGGGAAACCCAGATCAGCCAGTAGAAACCAAGCCAAACGGCCGGAAAAAAAAGAAAGACAAAGAAAGAAAACAAAACCTCAACTCCGCCCCCACCTCGCCTTTATTCACAACCCACCACCTACGCCCTCTGAACTGCCAGCCCCACCACCAGATCTTGAGGTTGAGGAGGAGCCCGGACCAAACCAGACTCACAGGCCGCCGGCCGGAGTCAGGAAGCGAACTCAACAATACTCGAACCAAAACCAAAATCGGAGGAAAAGTCTGAAAACAAACCCAGAGAAGAGAGTGGGGGAGAAAGATGGAGAGGAGGGGAAAAGGGAGGTGGAGCTCCGGGGGGAGGGGAGAGAGAGGCGGCAGCTGGAAAAGGGAGGTGGGCTATCCCGCCTGCTGGACGGGTTCGTTCCGGGCAATAGCCCGACGGGTCGTGCAGGCTTCGGATGAGTCGCAAGCTGGCAGGCCGGATGAGTCGCAAGCTGGCAGGCCAAATGATGATCCTTAACAGTTGCTAGAAAACCAAATGAACCATCCTGAATAAATTGATTAAAGTGAATAAATCGCTGAAGATGATGATGATGATGAAGGGTGTAGCAGACCCTTTAAAATTTGTCATGAAAAGACTACTTTCCTACTTCAACTTGTAATTTGAAGAATGAGACTTTGTAATACACTCTAGCAGGCGTTTTAATTTGCTACCTGATCAATTGTGGAATGAGGGTTGTTGCTACACTACACCGAATCTAGTGCAGTTAATCCGGCCAGATGGTTTGGATTTAATCCGAACGCCTACAAATTTTAACCGTTCATTATTAGGATGAAAATCTGAGCCATCAGATCGGCCACACTATACGGTGTGGAAGGTGAACTACAGAAGTAGCAATAACTTATCCAAAACCCGTAAATGAAACTTATTAACCCACTTGAAGTTTTTAGGTTATGGACGGACCAAATTTTGTGGATACGCATTACTACTTTACTAGACTCCTACAACTCAATAAATGACCAAGTTTGATGCATGTAATTCCCATGATGTTGGGCTTATCTCCTACGATTGACCAAAACCAAACTTGAAAAATAATTTGTGCAATAAAAGCGTTGTTGTCTTTTTTCTTTTTCTTTTTTCGGTGCAGCGGGAATTTGTCTAATACCTGGAGTTTTTAGTTAACCCACTTGAAATTTTTAGTTAGCCTACAGAAGCATATAAATTTTATCGTACTCTATTATCAAGGGCGGATTCAATTAAAGAACAGGAGGTCACGCGACCCTCCTAAAATTGTTGGGATTATTTTTTTGAACCAAAGAAATTAGTACAGAGTAATATATATTCAACTACCCAAGTTATAATTCATTGAACGTCTAGCACTAACGGCTAAGGTTACACCTCTACGCGTGAGGTTGCGAGTTCAAAACGCTGTATTGATTCTTGCTTTTTGTTTCTTCGAATGCTGAAATAAAAATACTTATATTCAAAATTTGTAGCTAACGAGGAGTCAAACCTGCCCACTGAGAACTTATCTAGACGAAGTACCAACATAAGCCATCATACCTACAACATAAATAAAAAATATAAATAATGAATTACGAGTACAAAAAACACACTAGTCCATTCATTTTTTCTTAATGTTTTATAGTATGTTTAAGTTTGAAGCTTTGTGCTTCAAAGAATGTTTAAATATTTTATGTTCTTGTTATATTCTTTTCCTGATCGCATGTTCTTGTTATATAGGATTACAAAAAATATTATGAACTTTAAGCTTGAGAAGTGACCCTCTATAGGATATTTTTGAATCCACCACTACCTATTAACACTTTGTTGGCATTCAGAATCTGCCAAGTAATATATTGTCCCGTCACACCACATCACTATCTGTAGGAGATCATACCGCACATGCATGCGTCGGGACTGTAATACCTTGGGATCCGGGGATTGTGCTGTGTAGCCCGTGCTGCACGGCAAAACGGCGTAGTTTTGCTGCGATGTTGCTTCTTATGTTTCAGCCAATAAGTGCTCCGTTTGGCTGCCCAAATTTCTACAATTTCACATATACCCAAAAAACATAATATTCCAAATTGCAAAGTGCCAATTGTAAAATGTAAGATTTTAATATCGTAATCGGAACCAAAAAATAGTTGAAAGTTAAGTACATTAAAGAACTCTGAAACTTGTGTACTGCAAGATGCTTGAGACAGTAAATGCGCCGTTTGTGGATAATAGGGTGTTTCGCCATCCTATTATCAAAGTACAATAATTGTTTCGCCACCCTTCTTGTTCTTTTTTGAGAAAAGACTGAAATCCCTCTAATTAGATGTTTGGGAATTTTTATGGGAGCAGATTCTATTTTGATCACCTTTTTTTCTCAAGTACAAGACCCTTATGTGGGCTAGGGAAATGAATTTTAAATTGAGATCAAATAAGTAAAAATTGGGCGAAAACTATAACTATCCCTATGAAAATTTTGAAGCCAGTGAGGTTAGTTGCCTGCAGTTGTCTCACAACACCTCCGCCCTTGTGAGCATTGTTATGGCTCATGACAGGAGAGGCCGGATTTTTAATTTGCATTGGATTGAGACATTTGGTTGCTCGTTTTTTGGTTGGTACCTTGCCAACCCAGGTTTTTATTTCTCTTTGTGGGGTCAAGTGTAGCATATGATTGTCAAAGCAAAAGGTGCCAAAATAGTTGAAATGTAGTCTCATCGTTGTGACGATTTGCGCGCTTGTCATTTTAATTGTTGTACCTTTTCTTGATTACTAAAAATTTCTTTTGCTAATAAAAAATTAATTAGATTCTTTATTGATGTTAGAAAAATTGAGTGCACACATGATGCCACTAGGCCAAAGATCTCATACAAAGTGATATTCAAATATATATAATTTTGTTGAAACATACGAACATGTTATTTAGAAAGAAAATTCGAATATCAATAATATTTATTCGAACACCCTTTTTTTATGCACAAATAAATGGCTAAACAAGTGTCTGAAAAGTCTGAGTGGTTTTCTAAACAAATATACTCGGTGGGGACCACATAATAGCAAAAGACAACTGTATTGCTTGATGGAAATAATACATTGCATACGATAATTATAGAGGATCCCTAACCTAGCTATAAGAACAACAAAAACATGCATTGTATTGATTGATAGAAATAATATATTGCATACGATAAATACAAAGGATCCGTAACCTCTCGCTTTTAAGAACAAAAACATGCATTGTGTTGATTGATGGAAATAATACATTGCATACGATAAATATAGAGGATCGTTAACCTCGCTTTAAGAAGAACAAAAACATGCATTTTATTGGTTGATGGAAATAATACATTGTACACGATAAATACAGAGGATCCCGAACCTAGCTTTAAGATGAACAAAAACATGCATTCCACTGAATGCATGCATGTTTCATCAAAGACAAGGCCATATTTTTGAAGACTCTTTTATTTCTTTAAGCAATGGAAAGCATACATAAGATTACGTGATCTTTGGACTCAATCTTTGCGAGAGAGATTTCAAGTTGGCACAGAATCAACGAGTACTAAGGTCACAAATCCCTTGAGCTTGGTTTCAGAATGGGTGTAATTATCTCCACCATTGTATAAAACAAAAATAATTCGTGCAAGGTTGAGAGGTAGCTGGAGGAGAGGCATGGGGACGGGGGTTGGGCGGAGGCACTCTGAGTTCATGTCCTTCCATGCATTTGTAACTCGTTTCTGGAATTCAACGATAGCCTCTTCTTCTGTTGCACCGTATTGTTTCATGTAGCATTCAATTGATGAGGCTATGTGACCTCTTTCTTGCTCATGCTGTAATTGCACCACCACAAATGTCAGAATGGAAAAGAGGTAGTAGTAATCTGTTACGTTTTCGTGTCCTAATTCATTAATTGACAGCATTTAACATGCATGGTTGGAATCTCAAATCTCGAGACATGATCAGGTGTCATCAAAATTCATTAGGCAAGCACTTATGTATATTTGGATAACAAGGATCGAATGTCATAGATTTGCAACCTGTTTCCAGAAGGTTACAATGTAATACCCCATGTTTGGTGGGGTAGTCATGAGTAATGTTATACCACATCCCATAATGGAAGTCTATATAGGTGATCTTGGACATATAACAAATCATGTAAGATACTAACTACTAGTGCCTCATATTTAAGCATTTCAGGCCATGTGGCCATGTGGCTTGTAGATCAAAATCAAGATACTAAGCAAGTGGTGGATAATGATATTTGTTCCTTGAACTTGTATATCTTACCTTGTGGCCAGCCATGTCATCCATGAGCCTGCAAACCACTGATGAAGCATGAACAATCAAAGGATAACTAGACACCCAATCAAAGGCCTCTTTGGTTGCCAACTCTCCCATTCCAATTAAGGACATGGTTGAAACAGATTGGTAGCCACAACTCAAAAGTGCAATTGCCATATGCTCGTCCATACTTGGAGCATAGCCTTCGTGATACCATTTGGCTTCAGTAAAGTATGCTCCAACCAAATCTTTCAACTGGAATTTTGAGGACAATGAGTTAGTATTGGGGGAAATTTCAATATTATTACTAATAAAAAATAAGAAAAGAAAAGGTAAGTTAGTTCAAGGCGAACTCCGGATTTTATGTATTCAACTCCATATGATCTTCCTTCCTTGGCCATTTCATCATCAATAATGTTGAAAGCATCCAAAATCTGTTGATAAACAATTTTCATATAGTCCGGAAGTTGATCCAAGGCACTGATCGCTTCCCACCTGAAAATCAAATACGTTACAGGAAATGACGTCTAAGGGGTACTATAGTGATAGGTATGGGAATCAAATTTAGATAACTTTACCTTCTAGTTTTAGATTCTGAAATTAATATATACTCTAGCATAAGTCGATAACATATATTCTGAAATTAATATATGCTAGTAGCTATATTTGAGTGAGATTATGATCGATTAAAAAGTTGCGACAAATGAAAACTACTATAACTTCCTTAAATGGTCAAGACATGTAATGTAAGGAACTGTTTGATTTTTGAAGGGTCATATACCGAAGATATGTCTAAGAGCAATGCGTGGATGTGCATGTGTACAAAAAATTCGAGGATTAGTTTTCGTGATTTTAGAAGTCAGTAGAGCTTGTCAAAAAATGTTGTCAACAGACCTTTACATTGTAGAGATTTTAAAAAGCTGAAAAACAATAAAATCTAATTGTAGAAAAACTGAGTTTGAGGTACTTTTGGGTCTACTGAGTTTGACGAGATTTTCGGTCTAGAATTCAGATAATAGCAACTTAAAAGTTGATTTTCATTCTTTTGTAGTAAATAATATGGGTAGTCCTATGGTACACACCCCTTATTAAGGGGTGTACCGTACGCATTATGATTTTAAACCCTTGGATTTCAAAGTAAATAATCCGGACCACCCATTTATTAAATAAATTAATAAAATAAAAAAATGGCTTAGCAGGTAACAGGTTGTTCTCTCTTCCTTGACTTTCTCTCCCTCTCCCTCATGTGTAAAATACTACAAATTATATAACATAATTACAATTGTTATGACAACACAAAAAATTGACACTTTCTTACCACAATGTGTCGTACCAAAAGAAATCGATCAAAAGATACTCGATACAAGACCAAAATATATCGTTGCACAATCAATAATTATTATACCAAACCAAAATACATGTCTAAAATATCACAAATTAAATATTGTATAACTTAACATCCTAACAGTCCTGATCGATCATTTTAAAAATACTCACTAACGACATTTAGATTGTACAGTCAATTTATATTTGGTATGAAACATAGTCCTTTATTGTAGTTGAATGTAATGTAACCATGCGACTGTGACACAATAATGACGATCAAATCCATTGAATTTTTTATGTTTGTTGATTAAGTCACCTACGTAATTTTTTGTCTCAATCAAGTTTAGGTAACTCCATCATCGGCACGCAAATTGAATAATAGAATGATATTTTCCATCCAATTAAGTGTCTAGCTATAAGCCATCAACTTCATTCTTGATACAAATGACCTAATTAATATTATGTAAAAGATAGACGATTTTGATAAAATAAAATAAAAAAAATAAAAAAAATAACTTACGTGGGCTCAGATGGTGCATTATTATATTTTAATATTGTATTGAAATTGAATGATGAGATTTGTTGAAGTATGAAACTTCAAGGACTAACTATGTGATTTATCCTAAAAAATAACAACATTCTTTTAAAAAAAATAGGAACAAAGGGTTTAAGACTTGAACTCCAGATCTTTTAGATAAATGTTCAAACTCCAACACCTTATCACTATGGTACACAATTGAGAATTTGTAATTCTAAAGGCTATTAATTATATAATATTTTCTTGTATGTAAGGGCTTTATTTTCAGGCTGAAAATTTGAGAAGACAGAGGCCTCAAATGCCTCTGTCCTAGTGATGGGCCTGCACTTGTAGATCATATTATAGCTATGTCATTGGTGTCAATCAAAATGTCGACCATAATAAGTTTTTTTGAAAGAAAGTACAATGACAATAAATTTACAAAATTATTTAGATTTTACTTCCACGACCTAGTTCCAAGGACCACCATTAAATTTGGATTGGTACGCATAGGGTGAAGGTTTGACACCGATCCATGTGTTAAATATAAAGTGCCAATTGTTAAGTGCACCGCCTTGAATATTGATAAGATTGGGTATTAATATAATTAATTTCACCAATTACAAAAAGGTGAGTAATTTTCACACTCTATTTTTTAATATTCACACTTATTTTTTTGTACTCCATTTTAGTGTTGAAAGTGTATGCATTTGAGACAGTTGAATAATTATTTTTTTCGTGACCTCTCATTTTTCCACAAAGGAATTTTGATTTTTTGAATTAAATTTTGTAGAAAAAGAATTTGATTTAGACTAATATTTTGGGAGGAAATTATAGTTGTATTAAAAAATTTGGGTACAGTACTTACTTTTTGGTGAATTTCTTGGATGAAAATTTTGTGCGAAAACTTCATTTTTAGTTTAAATTATTGAGGTATTGTGTAGGGACAAATAAGAATTTGAAAAAATAGTGTAGAGGGAATCAAAAATTAAGACAGTATGGTAGAAATTTTAAAATTTGAAAAAATAATGTGGCGGGAATTGAAAATAATTAGTGGTATTGTATTTTGTCAATTATAACTATCGTTTACTGAACATTCCGATTGAATTTTTTTTATACGACACGTTGTGGGTATGAAAACGCCAATTTATAGTGTTGTCATAACAAATTTGGTTATATTACTGAATTTGCGGTATGGTATTTTGCTAATAATAACTATCGTTAACTAAGCATTTCAATTGAATTTTTTTTATACGATATATTGTGGGTATGAAAACGTTAATTTATGGTGTTGTCATAACAAATTTGGTTATATTACTGAATTTGAGGTATGATATTTTGTTGATTATAACTACCGTTAATTGAACATTCTGATTGAATTTTTTTATACGACACGTTGTGGATATGAAAACGTCAATTTATGGTATTGTCATAACAAATTTGGTTATATTACTGAATTTGTGATATTTTAGACATGTGTTATTACGGAATATTTTAATTAATTTCCTTTAATACGACACATTATGGTAAGAAAACGTCAATTTATGGTATTGTCATAACAATTATGGTTTGTTATAAAATTTATGGTATTTAAATATGTTTTCTTTTGATATGACACGTGTTAAGAAAATGACAATTTTAGGTGTTGTCATAATAATTGTGGTTGTTTTCTAAAATTTGTGGCATTTTACAAATATTTTTGGATTGGGTATAACAATTGTTGATTCTGGTACGACATATTTTGATTTTGTTACGGAATATCATACAAGTCAAAAAAAATTTGGTACGATTCATTGTGGTAAGATAATGCCAATTTATGGTGTTGTTATAACATTTGTAGGTAACATTATTTAATTTTTGATATTGTACGTATATATTTGGTTATGGTACAAGTATTATGAATTTCGGTACGAATAATTATGGTTACATAATAACAATATTTTTTAATTATGGGTAACCTGCTAATGACCTGTTCAACAGGTAAATTTTAATGTATAAGTCGTAACTAGAATCATAAATATGCATTAGAAAACCAAAAATTGGCATAATGAAAATCACAAATTGTCATAATATAGGCATACGGTATATCCTGTGTACCATAGCTTTCTCCAAGTTTCTATTTTCCCTTTTACTTTTGCCAAATAATTTTTGCTCTCCGATTTGTGTGTGTGTGTACACACACACTAGATAAAGTTTATAGAGTTGTATTGTTTAATTTGAAGTACTAAACAGACAATATTTTTTCTGCATTTATAAGAAAGTGGATCCATTTTTAGCGCTGAAATATTCCATCACAAATTCATGATTCAAATCTTGTACTCTTATCGAAGATATTTCGTGAGAAGTTGATCAAATAAGGGTTTGTGTGTTCGTAGATTGGCGAATGTAGTTGCACGCACTCTGGCAATTTCGGATTTGCGAGATTCTAGTATTCATACTCGGGAACCTTTACTTCTTGATTGGTTATTAGATCCTATGTGAAATGATAATTGACTTTAACCTTTGAAAAAAAATATTATAACAGGTCTAATCGAAATTAAGATCACGGGGGGTTGGGGGGACAGAATTTGACCTTTGAATTGCATCGGTGAAGAGCACAAGTTCTTCGATGGTAGCATTGCTAGCATCATAAATGTCATCAAGAAGGGAAATCAGGGAAAGCATTTTGGTTAGAATCCTTATAGCAAGAATATGTTGGGGCTCATAGTACACTCCCAATATCCAAAAGTAAATCTCCACCACTCTGTCTCTTGCAAAAGGTAGTTTACCAGGAATGTCCAAATCTTTCCACCACCTATAAACCAAAAATTGTAACATGAAAAACATAAGATCCAACGTATTAATGCCCTGTTTTGGATGCCTATGAAACAATTTCTTTCGACTCTACTAGTATTTTTCTTCTTCTTTTCGGCAATCTTTCTTTTTTGATTCATCTCAACTAGAGGACTGAACAGATTTTATGTAAACTACGAGCTAGTTTCAGCTCTATCTCAGAAAATTCACACTTTTTTTTCGGGTTCAATGCTCTTTTTGAAAATGATCCATTTTATGAATTTCCTTATGAAGATGAACCGACAATGTAGTATTTTGTTTAAAAGCCAAAAAGAAGAGTTTTTAGAGAGGCTTATTATATATAAACAAGTTGTACTACACCACCTTGTAATTTCGCTTAACTCCCTCTGGTACAATTTCTGCAATAAGTTGAAATCCAATTTCGCAAAATCCAATAGAACTTTATCGTGGGAATCATCTTTTTGGTAGAAGGAAATGTAAAGCCTTGACTCGAGCCTTTTCAAGCCCTTGTGAATGGGCTGAGATAGAGCATGAACTACTTGTGCTGCGATTGGATTGTTGCTCAAGTTTGGCAGTGCAGAATTGAGGTGAGTGGTGGTAAATTTCATTGCTTCATCTAGTATATCTTCTTGATGTACACTCAGGAATGTAGTTTCGTACAAACTCAATAATCCTCTCACATCACCCATCAACGATTCCTTAAATGTCCCTTCATTGTCCTTAAATTTGTTGAATACATCTGCGTAAACCATTCAGGAACATGATCAATTGGAAAACTATATGTTAGAAATATGAATTGTAACAAAATTATTAGCAATTGTAACAAAATCCGTAGTTGCGTCTTCATAAACTTTGATGAAAGTAGTCATAAAGGCAATTATTTTTGCCAAACTGAAGAGGACAATAGAACAGTACACCCTTGCCCCTCAATCTATTTTAGTGGTTGTTATAACAGATTATTATGTCCTATACGATTATTATGTGCTATGCGGCTCTCAGTATTTAGTAGTAGTCAAAAAGAGCTTTAATAAAATCTTCCTTTTTGCCAAGGAAAAAAAAAATCATTATGCAAACAGACTATGTAACAAATAATAATATGTTTTCCCATTTAATTTGATCGTCATGTATATGCTCGTTTTTTTGTCGTTCTTGTGACCTACTTTTTGATACACCTTTCTGGATATAAAGAGTAATTATGTCAATGAAAAGAAACAAAGGCCCCGCGAAAAAGTGTGTCGGGAATAAAAAGGGACTATATATGAGAATTTGTTTCCTTAATTAATGATAATGAAATTCATTTGTTTCTCTTCTTGTTTCTTATTATCAAAACTGAGGCACACTAAAATAGTATATATATGCATTCTCTAAAGCTCTCTCGTTTCTTTGTTCTTCTTTTTTCCTATCATTATTGTTTATTTTTAATAACAATGTAATCTCCCGTTACCGATAAAAAAAAAAAAAAAAAACAACACTTTGCTTAACCGTACAAGAGACAAAGGTTACTTACCAGAAGAGACAGGATACCCTTGTTGTCTAAGTAATCGAAATGAGAGAGCAGTAATGTAAAGATCCTCGTCATTGTTAACATTTTCGTGACCACTTTGATGATAGGTTTCATATATCTGATGTAACCCTTGGTCAATCTCTATTTCGAAATGGTAGGCCACGCCTAGGCGCTGGATTGCATCAATAAGGTCTAGCTGTTGTGAATATTCACCCTTTGCTTCTACTAGCTGCTTTCTCACCTTTTCTTTAAGCTGTTGATGATTTTGCTTCATGGTTATATCCACTTCCTGCCAAAAAATAAAACAAATATAACCATGCATTAACATGATTACGTGGACTAGAATAGTAGTACTGTGTGATTTTCATTTAAATCTGATCGAAAAAAGATATTCGTTTAAAGAAAAAAAATACAAATAATTTTACCATGTCAGCAGAAGGGTAAACAAGGAAATGATCTCCCCAAACACTAGGATGAAAAACTGATTGAGGGCGGCGTTGTGTGACCTGATCAACGGGTGCCTTACTTGAGGTTAATGAAGCAGTTGGGATAGAATCGAATTCCATTTTTCTGTGTTGGGTGGCTGTGAAATGGGAAGGAATAAGAGATCGAGGAATGAACCAGAAAATGGGAATTGGAAGGAATAAGAGAAGAGGTATGAACCAAAAAGAACAGTCTCTAATCCTTTCAACCCTCTGAGTAATGGTGTAGGATAAAGGGCAACAATGCTTGCTATTTATAGACCACCTGAATCTGTTGGGAATGCAAACTCTCAGGAGGCATTCTTACAAAATACAGTTCTCCAGCCAAGGATGCACGTGTTTAAATTCTAAATTCAGAGCTAACCTTTTTCCGGACTTGAAAATTCTATATTGCACAACCTGTAAGGATGCCGATTTGACCGTCCATTTCGTTACGGATGGTTCGAATTTAATCCGACCTCCGAGTGATCAGAACCGTCTATTGCTCATCCATTGCTAAAATGAATAACCGAATTGGCCGCATTACACCCTTGTTGGACAGCTCTGCCCTACAGTAAAGATGGAGCCTAAGAGAGGGCTAATAGGGGCGGCGACAGATGGAGCTAAAAAGAAAAATTATCATCCAACTATATATCCCTGCCCCCCTCCAAAGATATATCTCGTCACCGCTCCATTTTTTTTGTTAAAAAAGTTAATTGTAACAGCTTTAATATTTTTGTCATGAAATAACTTTATACTAAAATTAGTCTTAATGAGGTTTAATTCCAACCCTTTTAAACAAAATAAGGATACCAACAACAATTATTTAAAGCTATGGGCTAAAATTAAATAAAAGAGTAAGTAATTGTTTAATGTTGTCATTAGAACAAATACTAATATTGTTGTCATTTGAACAAATACTAAGTAATTATTTTATTGTGTATACTCGGCCCTCCTACGTATAAATCGTGGCTCCGTTCCTGCCTTATAGGATTCCCGAGTCCCCTTTATCCATCCTTTTTTCCTTCTCTTCCAGCGTCGAAGGTTTTAAGGAGAGTACTGAAATTTATCAATCAAGATCCATATTGCATATTTTTTTTATTTCACTAAGCCTATTTTTTTTAAGCTTAAAAATTAGAAATAAGTACTTATTTTTTAAGGGGCAAAACTAAAACACCACCTAACAAGTTTTTTTCTTTAGAGAAACAATTGGAGTTGAAACAGGTAGGAAAATGGAGGAGAGAGAAGAGAAAAGTAAAAGGGCATTTTGGTATCGGCACAACAAGTTTCTCCCTCGTTAACTTCAATGGAGGAGAGAGAAGAGAAAAGTAAACCGGCATTTTGGTATCGGCAAAACAAACTTCTCCCTCATTAACTTCTTTCACTATTTCCTATGGTTGTTGGGTTTATTTGTTGAGATTTTCAGTAAGCGGTATTTTTGAATGCATGTTTGCCCTCAAGGCACACATTATTAAAAAAAACCCTTCGAATTATTAGTGCTTAATTTTGGTACGTATGTGTGATGCATGTGAAGATAGAGCACTTGGTTTATTATGTATTAGTGTTTGCTCGTGCCTACGGCACATGCACTCTAATAGTGCCGTAGGTACGGGCATTTTTTTAATATATTTTTATTTTTTTATGCTAACGCTAGAAGTCGAGTAGTGGATAAAAATAATCGATGACATTTTTGTAATACTCCGTATATTTGTAAGAGTGTGGATATTTTCTTAAGAGAGTTAAAGAGCACGTATCAACCCTTAGATCAAACAAATCTCAGCCTTTCAATTTCTGTTTGTGTTTGTGTGGAGGCCCACACCCTTATGTTTTATTAGATAGATATGTAAAACAACACACATATGATGTTTATAATTAATTACTGTAATCAATAAATCAATATCTATCAATCTATCTATCTATTGTCTATCAATATTCTATGACAACGTGTTTGAGCCCCAAAAGCCTCCAAAACTCCAATCCTTATTTTCTAGACTTTTGATATTTTTTATTTATTTAAAATAGAGAGAGAAACGAGAGAGAGAGAGAGAGAGAGAGAGAGAGAGAGAGAGAGAGAGAGAGAGAGAGAGACGTGGGGCTATGGGTTGAATTGGGGGGACGTGGTCAAAATGAATTTAGTGGATGTTTTGTCAAAAAAAGGAAAATGTTTTTTTTTTAAAAGGTGATTTCTTGCGGTTACGAAATTCAAACCCAAAACTACTCAATGATGGGGCAAATTGGTTCTGTAAATTGCAATAAGAAGACAAATAAGGGATCCAAATTTGAAGAACGACACCTTTTCACAGTGACAAAAAAAAAAATAATAAAGCGAGCCACCTGCCAGGTCCCTTTGAAGTTTCTCCCCTTTTGGGGTTGAATATGGAGAAAAATCATTTTATGCTTCTTGTCACGTGGTATCTCAAATTTATTTTCCACTATACACGTGTCTTTTAATGTATAGAATGAGACCAATCATAACGTGTATTAAATACAGGATCGAAAAGAATATTAAATTATTTTTTTATCAACTAGCATTGTGCCCGTTTAATACACAGGGCTCTGAATTCATTTAACTATCTTTGTTAAAGCCTCCAACCTCTCAATTCTGATTTTGTACCTAGAATTTAATGGAGAGAGAAAAAGGGGAAGGTATGTGGGAGGAGAGAGAGACGTGGGTAACTTTTTATGTTCCCTCCGACCTCGAGACCCTGCCAAGTGCTTGGCAGGGGTGCCGAGCACATCTCGGCTGTCCAAAAGTGTTTTGGATGGCCCAGATGTAAAGGTACCGTACGGATTTAAAAAATAAAGAAAGAAAAAGGAAAAAGATGTTTCGATCTGGGCCGTTGATTCTGAGATGAACGGCCGGATTAACCGCTCGACACCCACTTGGCAGCGGTGCCGCTCGGCAGGGTCCCGGGTCCGTTCCCTCCCCAATTTCTTCAACGGGATTTGTTTCTAATAAAAATCAACAAGTTACGAATGAAGCAATTCTAGTGGATTGCTTGTAGCTAGCTTTCTCGAAGGAAATATCCTCCTGCATTTTCTCTGACCCCGCTAGATTACTCATCCTTCTCTTTCCTAATCATCATTAATGGGCCGAACTTGGACATTTACAAATCTCGTTATTATCTAGCACAAGTCCGGCCCGATAGATGTGCAACTGATTGGGAAAATGACGGCTCAGGACGTGTTTTGATAATTAATACCCGCCAAGGACATTTTCAGTATTAACAAATGTTCTTAACTTATCCTTGACGGGTATTAATTATCAAAACACGTTCTTAGCCGTCATTTTCCCCAACTGTGATTTGAATACCATCTACCAGATAGTATGCCAGCTAATGCCAAGAGTGGAGTCAGGATTGCAAGGCAGTGAGTAGTCTAAGTAATGTTTGAAGAAGTTACGAATTTTCGTTGCACTAATATAAAAAAAAGTATCCATTGGATTGTTTGGACCAAATGTCATTTTTAAACCTTTGAGATTACGACTTTATAAACAATTAAATTGTATTTAATTATATTGGACTATTAGTGATGTTTGAATAAGTTACGAATTTTCGTTGCACTAATAGAAAAAAGAATAAGTTAGGAATGAAGCAATTCTAGTGGATTGCTTGTAGCTATTAAACTTCCTTTTTATACCCATGAGGATTACGAGTTTAAAAATTGCACAATTCCGCATCTTGAGTAGCCCGAACCGGACAAATGTTCCCAAAATATACTGCAGTAGTTTGAAAGAGAACGTTGAAAAAGGATAGAGGAAAAATCCGCCGCCAGTGACTTGCAAGGAAAGGGTAACGCTAGATTCAGAGGATCTGTAATAAAGACACGGATTTCATTTTGTAAAAATCATGACTAGCGGTTTGGTTCTCGAATTTTTAAAAATTCGAACCGAACCGAATCGAACCGCGAGCAGCCCTAGTAAAGACACAGAGATTATTCAATGCCCTTGGGCCTTGGGGGCCAAGGAGTAATTATTTAATAGTGTAAGAGTACAGCCACGTAGTACTCTGAATCACTATACAATCACATGTTTTTGTGGGGCTCATACATTTAATGGTAGACCCCCCAAGAATTTGAGATTGTAATGTGGTCTGAATTATCACATAGCGGTACTCCCGGACTATTGTATAATTTCACAGGGCCAAGCCTCTCCCCACCACACGTTGTTGTGGGGTCTTCACACTTATTATTTTCACGCTCCAGTGAAATATTTGGCTAACTAGAGGCATGAGGCACCACGTGACAGTCCCCCAAGGATATTGAATAATCTTTCGACTCAAAGAGCAGCTTTGACAGATCTTGTGTAATTTGGGTGTTCAGACTTCAGAGGAATTTAATTTGACAACGTCAAACCAACTAGTCGCAGATCACTATCATTGGACTCAATCACTTATATTTATTCCCAACTCTCTCTACTAAAAATGTGTTTTCGATTATGGATCATTGTGAGACTTCACCTTGTTAAGTTTAACAACCCCTTAAATAGATAACTAAAAAATGAGACAAGTGTTGAATATCCAAATTCGGTTATGTCATTGGTGATACCCTAATAATCTAACAGATTTTCAGTTTAGGTGTTCAAAGGAACATAGGGCTTTTTTGGCTAAATAATCTATTTGAATTATTTTTTTTGTCTGTTATGTTACTGTTGAAGTAGCACATGTATTAATTGGAGCAACCAAGTAATCTCCGACCTTCCCCAGAACTGCTTCCCCAATTTTCCCCAGAATTGCTTCAGCCGGCCATCTCACTTCTTTTTATACTTTTTCTCACTTTCTTTTTTTGCTGTTTTTGCTTTAATAATTATAAGAAATCACAGAATATATATTCGAGCACCCATTTTTTCTGCACAAATAAATGACTATGGACAAGTGCCCGAAAAGTCTGAGTGCTTTTCTGAACAAATATATATTCATTGGGGACACATAACAGCAAAAGACAACTTTATTGCTTGATGGAAATAATACATTGCACACTATATATCTTACCGAGAATCCCTAACCTAGCTTTAAATAGTACAAAAACATGCATTCCGATGAATACATGCATGTTTCATAAAAGATAAGGTCATCGCTTGGAAGACTCTTTTTATTTCTTTAAGAAAATATAGTAAGCATACATATGTATTTTCATGGTGATTTGTTTACTTGATCTTTGGACTCAATTTTGCGACAGAGATTTCAAGTTGGCACAGGATCAACGAGTACTGAGGTCACAAATCCCTTCAACTTGGTTCCAGAATGAGTGTAATTATCTCCATCCTTGTATAAAACATAAATAACTCGTGCAAGGTTCAGAGGTAGCCAGAGGAGAGGCATCGGGACGGGGGTTGGGCGGAGGAACTTTGAGTTCATGTCTTTCCATGCATTTGTAACTCGTTTTTGGAATTCAACGATAGCCTCTTCTTCTGTTGCACCGTATTGTTTCATGTAGCATTCAAATGAGGAGGCTATGTGACCTCTTTCTTGCTCAAACTATAATTTCACCACAAAAACTGTTAATTAGCATGGAAAAGAGGTAGCTACGTAGTAATTTGTTTTTGTGTCCTAATTCATTGACACCATTTAACATGCATGGTTGGAATCTCAAATCTCAAGACATGATCGGGTGTCATCAGAATTCATTAGGGAAGCACTTTTGCATATTTGGACACAAAGGATCGAATGTCATACCACATGTTGGGAGGAGTAGTCATTATAAGTATTGTGATATCACATCCCGCAATGGAAGTCTACATGGGTGATCGATCTTGGGCTTATAACAATCCCATGTAAGATATTATTAGTACCTTGGGCTTAAGTATTTTGGGTCATATGGTGTGGCTTGTGGATCAAAATCAAGATACTAGGTAGTGGTTACGCGGGAAACATAAGACATAAAAATTTACGATGAATAAAGGTATTTGTACGTTGGATTTGTATATCTTACCTTGTGGCCAACCACGTCATCAATGAGTCTGCAAATCACTGATGAACCTTGAACAATCAAAGGATTACTAGACACCCAATCAAAGGCCTCTTTGGTCGCCAACTCTCCCATTCCAGTAAAGGACATGGTTGAAACAACTTGGTAGCCACAACTCAATAGTGCAACTGGCCAGTGCTCGTCCATACTTGGAACATAGCCGTCATGATACCAATTGGCTTCTTTACAGTATACTCCAACCAAATCTTTCAACTGGAATTTTGAGGATAATGAGTTAGTATTGGGCGAAATTTCAGTATTATTACTAATATAAAAAAAAAAAAAAGTAAGTCAGTTCGAGGCAAACTGCGGATTTTGCGTATTCGACTCCATATGATCTTCCTTGCTCGGCCATTTCATCCTCAATAATGTTGAAAGTATCCAAAACCGTTTGATAAACAAGTTTCATATAATCCGGAAGTTGATCCAAGGCACTGACTTCCCACCTGAAAATCAAATAAGTTACGGAAAATGATTTAGGGGTACAGCGATAGGTATGGGAACCAAATTTAGATTACATTACATTCTACTTTTAGATTCTGAAATGAATAAATACTCTAGCATAAGTCGATATCATATATGCTAGTAGCTATAGCTGTGTGAGAACTCAATAGCCCCAAAGGTACCTCAACTTTTAAGTTACTTATAATCTAAAATCTTGACCAAAAAGCTCGTCAAACTCAGCAGCCCCAAAGGTACCTCAAACTTAGCTTTTCTACAATTCACGTCCTTGCATTGGTCTTAGATTGTGTATGTATCTTCGATATATGATCCTTCAGAAATCAAACAGTTTCTTACATGTCTTGAGCATTTAAAGAAGTTACCATTTCCCCTTTTGCTTTTGGGAAATGACTTTTGCAGTCCAATTTTCATATAAATATGCTCAATCAAAATTTTAGAGTTGTATTGTGTAATTTAAAGTACTATAAAAGATAGTTTTTTCCTGCATTTATAAGAAAGTGGATCCATTTTTAGCTGCAAATTCCATCACGAACTCAAGATTCAAATCTTGTTGTCATCGATCGAAGACATTCACTGCAAAATTGATCAGTTAAAGGTTTGTAATTTCTTCATATTCGTAGATTGGTGAATGTAGTTGCACGCACTTTGGCAATTCCAGGTTTGTGAGGTTCTAGTATTCATACTCGGGAAGTTAGACTTCTTGATTGGTTATTGGATCTCATGTGAAACGATAATTGACTTCTTTGATGTAGTGATATGCTTTATTTAACTATAAAAGTTTCTTACCATATTCACAAAAAGAAAAATAGATTATTATAACAGGTCAAATCAAAATTAAGATCACTGAGGTAGTGGGGGTTACAAAATTTTACCTTCGGATTGCATAATTGAAGAGCACAAGCTCTTCGATGGTAGCATTGCTAGCATCATACATGTCATCAATAATGGAAGTCAAGCACATCACTTTGGTTAGATTCCTTATAGCAAGAATATAATGGGGCTTATACACTCCCAATATCCAAAAGTACATCTCCACCAATCTGTCCCTTGCAAAAGGTAGTTTCCCGGCAACATCCAAATCTTTCCCCCACCTAAACCAAAAATTGTACCATGAAAAATATAAGGTCCAACGTATATTAATGCCCTGTTTTGGATGTCTATGAAACAATTTCTTTTCGATTTTACTTGTAATTTCTTCTTCTTCTTTTAGGCAAATTTTCTTTCTTTCTTTTTTTCCATTCATCTCAACTAGAGAACTGAATGAATTTATGTACACTATGATTTTCAGCGCTATCTCATTTGTTACGAGGAAATCAATCAATCGACAACTTACGGGCGTGAGGATTACCAGTTGGCAGCAATGGCCTGGATTCCGATATTGTAGTTGCGTTGGTTCAATATGGGGAATCCGGAATTGAGAGGGGGTAGGGGGTGGAATGATACTGTAAAATAGTATTTTTTTTTTTCTTTCATAAATTATGAGTTTCCTTATGAAAATGAAATGATAATGTAGCATTTTTTTTTTTTTGAAATGCCAAAAAGAAGAGTTTCTACAGAGGCTTATTAAACAAGTTGTATTATACCCACCTTGTGATTTCGCTTAACTCCTTCTGGTGCAATTTCTGCAATAAGTTGAAATCCAATTTCACAAAATCCAATAGAACTTTATTGTGGGAATCATCTTTTTGATAGAAGGAAATAAAAAGCCTTGACTCGAGCCTTGTCAAGCCCTTGTGGATGGGCTGATACAGATTGAGCATGAACTACTTGTGCCGCAATTGGATTATTGCTCAAGTTCGGTAGTGCAGAATTGAGGTGACTGGTGGTAAATTCCATTGCTTCATCTAGCATGTCTTCTTGACGTACACTCAGAAATGTAGCTTGGTACAAACTCAATAATCCTCTCACATCACCAATCAACGATTCCTTAAATTTCCCTTCATTGTCCTTGAATTTGTTGAATACATCTGCATAAACCATTCAGAAACATGATCAATTGAAAAACAGTATATTAGAAATATGAAAATTATCGGCGATTGTAACAAGAATTAGTAGTTCCGGCTTCAAAAACTTTCATGAAAGTAGTTATAAAGGCAATTATTTTTTCCAAACTAGAGAGGAAATATAATACAGTATTACCGGTGTCTATTTTAATGGACGATATAGTTATATATATTCTATGCAATTATATATTATGACCCATGCGACTATCGGTATTTAGTAGTAGTCAAAAAGAGCTTTAATAAAATCTTCCTTTTGCCAACAAAAAAAAAAAAATTCACAAGCAAAGAAACTAAGTAATAGACTAATATGTTTTCATGTTTCCATAAAAAGATAACATTTTGGATATGTATTCCCAGAATATATGATTTCTAAACTCTCCTTTATCGTCATGTATATGCTCGTGTTTTTTTTTTGGCTTAATGTGACCTACTTTTTGATACTATGGATGGAAATCTGTTTCCATAATGGTAATGACATTTATTTGTTTCTCTTCTTGTTGCTTATTATAAAAAACTGAGCCTTAAGGGTAAATTGAGTTCTAGCGATAACAGCACTTAAACAATATATATGCATTCTCTAAAGCTCTCACGTTTTTTTTTTCTCTATTGATCGTTCTCGATTTCATTGTTTATCTTTAATAACAATGTAATTTTCCGTTGCCGTTAAAAAAATCACTTTCCTTAACTGTACAACAGACAAAGGTGACTTACCGCAAGAGACACGATATCTGTGTTGTCTGAGTAATCGAAACGAGAGAGCAGTATTGTAAAGATCCTCATCATTGTTGATATTTTTGTGACCACTTTGATGATAGGTTTCATATATTTCATGTAATCCTTGCTCAATCTCTATTTCAAAATGGTAGGCTACGCCAAGGCGCTGAATCGCATCAATAAGGTCTAGCTGTTGTGGACATTTACCCTTTGCTTTCACTAGCTGCTTTCTCACATTTTCTTTAAGCTGTTGATGATTTTGCTTCATGTTGATATCCACTTCCTGCCAAAAAATTTAAAAAATTACAAACAAACAAATATAACCATGTATTAACATTATTATGTGGACCATAACATCAAAACTATTGGTTTAATGGTTGCATAATTACACTTACGTATAATGAGATTGTGAGTTCAACTTTTATGACCTCTTGAAGGCCAAGGCCCCATTCGTTTACAGAATTTGCAAAAGAGTACATGGTCATGGTTCAAATTAAGAGAGAGAGAGAGAGAGAGAGAGAGAGAGAGAGAGAGAGAGAGAGAGAGCAAAGTGTGGTAGAATTAATCATACCACTTGAATGGCATTTTCTCTTCCCCTGCTCGAGGATGTCACCTTCTCTTTTCCCTTCCACTTTCCTCCAAGTTTTTCCTTTTCCTTTTAGGAAGATAAAAATGTATAAGGAGTATAGGAATAAAGTTACTGGGTGAGGTGAAAATAGATGTAAGAAGAATAGGAATAGAGTAGTTCGGAGAGTATACCTTTGCCACGCGAATGTCATTTGAGTGTCCATCACGGATAACAATACCCACGTTCCGTGCTTGACTTAACTGAAACTTAATTAATATCAACACAGAGATATTTTGTAAGTACAAAAGATCGATACAGGAAAATTGAAAAAAAAAACATGCAGAAAATAGGAGAATAACGGATTTATTGTAGTTTGGCCCAAGATATCACAGACCACCCCATTTCGGAGAAAAGTAATCTATGCGGAGGAAGCGCATGCATGGGTAAAGCTAATAAGGGTTAAAGCTAATAAATTAAGATGTCTATCTAAAAGATTGAAAAAGGGACTTATATGTACAGAATTCTTAATGTCATCCATGGTAAAGAGATTTCTTCAAATTAGCAAGTCTGAAATAAAAGACATGAAAGTATAACCAACCAAAGATTACAACGCATAAATCTGATGATGGTATTGGATTCCATCAAGTCGAAATATACCCTTAAAGAATGGGTTCTTATATGTTTACGCTAAGTTCATGACTGAATTAGTTAAGATTAGTTAGGTTTTTATTACTGAAACTATGACATCCAAAGAAAGAAGTACTCATTATACGTTTTTGAATCAAAATCCCATCTGAAAGAATAGAGCAAAACAAAATAGTAATGAGAAAGGCTTTTTGACGTTTTTGGTCCCCAAAGTATTTCCGTCGTGCCATTTTGGTCCCCAATATTTCAATTGCTAACATTGCATCCCCAAAGTATCAATTTTGTCTTTAAATGGTCCCTGCGGCTAACGCCGTTCCTTCCCTCCGTCAAAACCAAGGGCAATCTTGGTATTTCACCCCCTCTCTCCCTCAAAACGGCATCGTTTGGTTAGCCGAATTGGCTTTTTGACTTTTTTGGTCCCCAAAGTATTTCCGTCGTGCCATTTTGGTCCCCAATATTCCAATTGCTAACATTGCATCCCCAAAGTATCAATTTTGTCTTTAAATGGTTCCTGCGGCTGACGCCGTTCCTTCCCTCCGTCAAAACCAAGGGCGATCTTAGTATTTCACCCCCCCTTCTCTCTCAAAATGGTGTCGTTTGGTTGGAATTTGAAAATATTGATTTTTTTCTTCCATGGTTCTCATTGAAAGCCTTAAAGTCAAAAAAAAAATTATGACTCTTTAAGATAAAATGATCAAAAAAATTAAGATCTTCACACAAATTCAAACATATTGAAAATTTGAACACTTAATTTTTTCACCATATTTTTTAATATATAAATAGCCTAAAAAAATCAAGTGTTTCAATTTTCATATTAATTTTGTATCTTAAAGAGTCATAATTATTTTTTTGACTTTAAGGCTTTGAATGAGTACCCTAAGAGAACCATGGAAGAAAAAAATCAATATTTCCAAATTCCAACCAAACGACGCCGTTTTGAGGGAGAGAGGGGGTGAAATACCAAGATTGCCCTTGGTTTTGACGGAGGGAAGGAACGGCGTCAGCTGCAAGAATCATTTAAAGACAAAATTGATACTTTAGGGATGCAATGTTAGCAATTGGAATATTGGGGACCAAAATGGCACGACGGAAATACTTTGGGGACCAAAAAAGTCAAAAAGCCAATTTGGCTAACCAAACGACGCCGTTTTGAGGGAGATAGGGGGTGAAATACCAAGATTGCCCTTGGTTTTGACGGAGGGAAGGAACGGCGTCAGCCACAGGGACCATTTAAAGACAAAATTGATACTTTGGGGATGCAATGTTAGCAATTGAAATATTGGAGACCAAAATGGCACGACGGAAATACTTTGGGGACCAAAAACGTCAAAAAACCTAATGAGAAAGGTAACGATTATAACAGCCAATTGAGCCGTAAAAAAAAAAAAAAATGTAACGTACCACGAACCGAATTATGAATAAGGGCCTGAGAATGGTACGCTAAGCATAGCACTGTTAACAAACAAATACACTATCCAAACAAATAAAAGCCAAAAATGTTAGAAAATGCGACCTAACCATAGAGCTAAAAGGAAGGAATACAATAGCCTTGCAGCCTCGGTGAATGAATAAGGGAAATTGATGTCTGGGTTCCCAAATCATTAACTGGGAAAAAAATCGGAAAAAAATATCTGATAAAATTCCTTCAGGTATGCAATTCTGGATCAACCGGACGTGACAGGACAAACTTTACCTGCCCATGTTCATTACAGCTCGTAAAACATAACCGATTGCATTTTGTCTCTCTTTCCCTATAATATGATACTCCAGCATCCATGAACTCATGATACCTGTGAAATTTATTTCCTAAATTTCTTGACTACAATCAAAGCTGACATATGGAGGAAGGAGTGAAATAAATAAAGCACACATTATAAAATCCTAAAGGTAGCACCAACAGAAACATACTACTCCTACAATTTTACAGTGCAACAAGCAAATCCACAAGAAATGACGTAGACTGACTAAATAGAAGTCTTATTTTCAAGAGAAGCAATGCTAGGGACCTCAAAAAGGTCCCTGAAAGAGAAATCAATGATTCAGATTCATTCAGATGTTTGGGTCTCACACATTAAAGTGAATCTCGATCACTAATTTCACTTTCGGAGTCATTTTTGCGGAAATGTTTCGGGGTCCCTAGAGTTATTGTTTTCGAGAGTGCAAATATGAATTCATATACACCACTCAGGCCCGGCCCTGAGTTTTCCGGGGCCCTAGGCGACCAACAAATTTGGGGCCCTCCACATTTAGAAATGCCATATTTTCAAAAAAATACAAATCATCGCAAATATAAAACTTGCAAATACTTATATGTCGAGGTCACAAAAATTACTTGACATTATAATAACTAATACCCATAGCCATACCTGGAATGAAAAGAGAATTCCGAGAGGTAAGAAAGCAATCCGACAAGGTGATACCGAATCAAAATATCAAATTTAAATGGTAGATTTATTCCTTGCCGCAAAAACCGGTTCTTGCATGTTGTATCACGTTTTTACCTCTTCAAGTGCTAAAAGTATTTGGGGGTTTTCTTTGATTTGAAATTTGAGGGTTAAAGCCACAACCCACAAACAGGAGATGAAATTTTGGGGTGAGAGAAGCCAACTAGATTTGTTTTTGTGTAAAACTTTATTGTATTTTTTTTCTTTTAAGAGTAAGAGTTCAGGAATTGGCCAAATTGGGCTTACAAAAACATTTGGGCCCTAGTTTTTGAATGACCTCACTCTGTTAAATTAGTTTTGGGTACAAATGTTGGGTCTAAAGACTTCTAGTATACTATGTTAACCTATAATAATGAAGGACCCTAATTTTTGGTCTTTTTGGGGAGACCCTGGGCCACCACTTGGTGGGCCTAGGCCCAGGGCAGGCCGGACACCACTAGGCCACTACAACCCAGATCATAATGCAAAGACAAGGGAATTAAACTCTTTCATCCTAGGAGAGGACGGGAAATGAAGTAGTTAAAAAAACCACCATACAAAATAGTAAGAGCAAGTTTATCAATATTTAGTTAAAAAAACTTATGAACAGTGCATATTTTTCATTTTACATACTCACATTTCTTTCAACACTACATCAATATTATCTATTTAACCTATTCTCTATTTTTTTTTTTTTTGAAGATAACCTATTCTCTATTAAAATACATATTTTTTCAACCTTTTCCTTTATCCTATTATTATAATATGAGAGAGAGGGGGAAAGGAGAGGGAGATAAAGAGAATTAAATAATCAAATAAATGGAATTCCTTACGAATAATTGTTAGGTATTAATACCTAACAAATTCTTCAAAGTTATTTTACCTCTCTTTATACCTCTTCTGCTGTAAGTTGTTTTTTTAGTTTTCATGTGCTAAAATAACTAAAATAGCCATTTTACATCATTTGATAAACTTGCTCTAAAGGAAATCTTGAATTCATAAACCCACCAAAAATCAAAATAGTAATGCAAATAAAACCAATGGAATTCAACTCTGACTGTATTCAAAATGTAACAAAATTAAAGCATAAACTCCTATCTTCGAACTACTTCATGTTAGAAAACGAAATCAAGAAAAGAAACCAGTCCAACCTGGCCAGAGGCCAAAACAACAGGGTCACCCATGATCTCTCCGGACATTGGACGCTTTAATTCCTTCGGAACCGATTCCTTGATTTTCGATTCTCTCAAAGAAGAAACAACCCTTATTGCCTCATCAGTGGTTTCATTTCCTCTGGCATTCCTTTCTTTCAGAGAAGACAAAATGCATATGGCCTTATTGAGTTCCTGCACCGCGTAATCGTCTTTGTTGAGAATCAGCTTTATCAGTTTCTCCAATTCTTTCTTTAACTCCATGGGCGTGGGCTTTTTGGCATTGTGGGAATCGGAGCCGGTGTCCTCTGGGTTTGCCATGAAAGGAATTCTTGATTAGAGAGAGACAATGAAAGACTAGGAAAGGGGAGAGAAATGGAATTGGGCTTGTGAGTTAGAGTGGGATACTGGATTTGGCTTGAACTCTGTTTTGACTAGGAAAGAGGAGAGAAATGGAATTGGCTTTGAGGCCGTTCCACTAATCCACTTTTAGAAAAAACAAGGAGCTTTGAGTGGGCTAGAGTGGGAACTGGATTTCGCTTCAACTCTGTTTTGACTAGGACAGGGAGAAAAATCAAATGAGTTGTGCTACCTCCACACCCACATGCACCAGAGAAAAATCAAATGAGTTGTGAATGACGCTTTATGCATTTATTTATTTTAACAGACAACGACGCATCAGAGTTGCTGTGGGTGTAGTGTAAACTTTGTGATGTAAATAAGTTGCTAGTCTGTTTTTATGCTCGGCATCTATGTTGAGAGTCACATTCGGGATCAAGTCCAGGACTCCAGAGAGTCACATTCGGGAGTAATCACTATGTTTACGCTGTATGTGGAAAACTTAGTTAAATCTCTGCTTGGTTTCTGGAGCCATCAAGAGAGCCACAGGCTTTCAAGCACTTCTTCAATATGAACAGAGTTAGGATCCGTTCCGGAAACATTTTTAAAAAATAAGTACTTATTTTGTTACTTTTCATTAAAAAATAAGAAGGGTCATTCCACAAAACTCAAATAAAAAGTTCCTTTCATATTTTCAAACTCAAAAATAATGTAAATGAAAAAAAAAATTCAATTTTTTTTGCACCGTATTAAAGATCTCAATGAGATTTATCAAACAAGATCCATAGTGGTAGGAAAATTATTTGCGTTAACACATAATTTTTGAACTTAAAGTTGCCTTATACAAAAAAATAAGACTGTTGCTATGATGATGGGTGCCGGCGGAGGAAAATCGTACTGACGGCCATGCCGGGCCGTCTCCGGTCACCGGACGGCCAATCCGAGCCGTCCAAAAATTCTAAAAAAAAACCGAGGGGGCCAGCTTTGGAATCAACGGCATCCGAGGTGTGTAGGGTGCTTGATCCGATCACCCATTTTCCGTGTATATATGATCAAGCACCCTACACAGAAAAGAGGTGCTCGGATCAAGCACCCTACACACCTAGAATACCGTTGATTCATGCTTAAGCCCCCTCGTTTTTATTTTTTAGAATTTTTGGACAGCTCGGATAGGCCGTCCGGTGGCCGGAGACGGCCCGGCGCAGCCGCAGGTACGATTTCCCTCCCCGGCCTGTCGGTATCTATATAAATTTTTCCAAAATAAGTACCAGCCTTCTTATTTTTCGGAACAAGCCTTCTTATTACACAAAAAATAAGTTCTTATTGTGTTTCTGGAACACAGTCTTAGCCACTTAGCCTTGACTTTTCGAGAGCTTACAACGAAAATAAAAAATAAAGATCTCTTTTGTTGGACTATAATAAGGGGGAAAAGTCTTCAATACACACCCCTTTAAGGTGTGTACTATATGCACCTATTGTGTAGTTTATATTGTGTCACCTCATAAAAAAATATTTGTAGGACTGGTCATTCATAATATTTTATTTCATATCGTAACTTTTATTCTAAAAATTCTTAACTTTTTGTCAATATGATTCGTAACTTTTTAGCAATAGATTCATAATATTTTGGGCATCATAACATTTTGATGTGTTTCAATAAGGGTGCATATGATACACACCCAAATAAGGGGTGTATATTGTAGTACTTCCTAATAAGGGATAACAAAGTAAGAAAGACCCTTACAATTCATAATTTTTTGAAGGTCTAAAGCGAGCGCAACATTTACTTTAGCTCAAAACCGGCTCTCAACATCAAGTACTGCTTTTTATATTTGGAAGCCATAGTCATGGAATATTTTGCTTAGGAATTAGAGTAGGTAACAACTTGAATTCTTCCCAGCTCGAAGAGAAACTTCCAATTAAACCACGCCCTTTGAAAATGGAACCCACTAAATGATCGACATGTTGCTAAGGAAGAAGTCAAAAAATTTCATTTGGTTATAAACATGTTGAAAATGGAAGAAAGAAAATTTTTGAACCCACTAAATTCTTGAATTCATTTGGTTATAAACATGTTGAAAATTTTCAACATGTTTATAACCAAATGAAAATGGAACCCACTAAATGATCTACATTGTTTCAAAAAATTTCTTTCTTCCATTTTCTTTCTTCACATTTAGTGGGTTCTATAGAATATAGTAATCAAAAGGTGTCGCATCATCTTTTGGTTATCCATTTAAGGAGTTGCTAAGATTAACAATGTAGAGATTCACAGTGATACAATCAAAATTGAATAACCAAAACTTGTCACATCACCTTTTTAACTTATAAAAATCTAGAAATTGTAAAATAGAAAATAATTTTTTAAAATAGTTTTCAAACTAATAAAAATAGGTTATTAGAGAAAGAGAAAATAGTTTTTTGAAAACTTTGATTAAAAAAAAAACAGTTTTCTGGAAAAAAGTTAAAAAAACAGTTTTTGAAAAAAAAGTTTTAGCAAAAAAACTGTTTAAAAAAATGGGGAAAAACAGTTTTAATAAAAAAAAGTGTAAAAAAACCGTTTTTGCAAAAAAATAAAATTTTTTTTAAAAGTATTTATGTTATAAACATGTTGAAAATGGAAGAAAGAAAATTTTTGTGTAATGATGGTATACTTGATTGAGAAAATGTGAAGATAATTAAATTTGATTATTGACAAAAGGTTGATAATTTTGATTATCCAAAGGCCAAAATTTGATGAGTTGCTAAGATATTTCTAAATTTGGTTATTCCAATGTGAGCTATTTTTGAGCAAATGTTTCTAACTTTATAAATTTTTTTGTTTTAATTATACCATTGTGGATACTCTAATATAGCAGTTAGTCGATCATTTAGTGGGAGGAGGCTCCTGAACTCGACGAGCCAATCATAGATGTCCTCCGGGATAATCTCCATTTTTAATTCGAAAAGGAATGAAGATTAGATGCCGACGTCGGGTTGGCAAGAAGAATTGGAGGAATGTGTTCTTTATAGGATTTGGGAAACAGTACGCAATTTCAAATCGAACAATGTAATGATATACCTAGAGGTGACAATCTCCGTCCATTTTTTTAAATCCGTTCAAATCCACCCACTTATAATCCAATCCAATACAATCCACCCATATTATAGAATGAGTTGATATATGGGTTTAAACCCAACACGAAATAGATATTTAGAAAAATCAATGATTCAAATTCATTCAGATGTGCGGGTCCCATACATTGAAGTGAATCGATCACTAATTAAAGCCAATGGAATCCAACTCTGACTGTATTCAAAATTAGGGCTGCAAACGAGCCGAGCCGAGCCGAGTTTTAGAGTGTTCGAGCTCGGCTCGCCAAAAATTTAGTTGGCTCGAGCTCGGCTCGAGCTCGTGACGAGCTGCAGAACTCGAGCTCGAGCTCGGCTCGATAAGTATTTACAGAGCTCGAGCTCGGCTCGTTCGGCTCGTTTATGAAACAAATATATATAAATATATATAATATAGTCGAACTCGCGAGCCAATTCGAGCCGAATTTCGACTAGCTCGAGCTCGGCTCGTTTATGAAACGAGCCCAGGACTCGAGCTCGAGCTCGTTCATTTTTGTCTCTAACCGAGCTGAGCCGAGCCGTTATCGAGCCGAGCTCCGAGCCGCTCGCGAGCGGCTCGGATCGTTTGCAGCCCTATTCAAAATGTAACAAAATTAAAGCATAAACCCCCCATCTTCGAACTACTTCATGAAAGAAAACGAAATCAAGAAAAAGAAACCAAGAGTTTGATAAAAGAAAATTAAGAATGCATTTGAACCGTGCATGAGTCCAGAGTTTGATAAAAGAAAATTAAGAATTTTTTTTGACTCAAGTGTAGCAACACTGCCAAAATTGGAAGATATCCTGAATTCATAAACCCACCAAAAACCCTAATAGTAATGCAAGAAGAATTGAATTCAACTCTCGCTGAATTGAAATGTGACAAAAATAAGTAATGAATTCTTTCTTACGACGCATGCAATTCAAATTTTTCCTTTACATGAAAGAACTACAGATCTTGTCAATTTCTTCTTTCCTGTTTACAATCACCACAATCAGGTACATTCATCTCTCTATATGCAAAAAGCTGTCATCTTAACTTATTTTTTGTCTTTTTCAAAAAAAATTGAGTTTCAATAAAAAAAATTATACTTTTTTAATTCCTCTCGTTAAGATGAATCAATAAGTTATAAAAATTTGATGCAAAACTAAAAAATACAGAAAAAAAAATTGAATAAAGACTCGAAAAAAAACCACTTGCTACTTTTTAATCCAAACCCACATGATATTTCTCTTTTTTACTGCGGTAATTTATTGATTATTTTCATATCTTTTAAGTATTGTGAAAGTTGATAGGAATACACTATTATGTATATTTTCATATGTTAAAAAGTAGCCAAAAAAAAATCAGACTATCATTTTTTTTAGGATAGTAATTTTGCCACACTCTTTTTTTATAATGCTACACTCTGCAAGTGTATTGTTTGATGCAAAAATACACTTACAGGGTGTGGCATTATCAAAAAATGGTATGACAAAATTATTTCCCTTTTTTTTTTATCAAATAATGCCATTATGATATAATAATAAATTACAATCACTATGTTAATGTAAATTGGTCTCCATAATAATGAGTTGACAATATAAACCGTTTGATTTTATGAAGACGGTTAAATAATCACTATGCTTACGTTGTACTATGTGGAAAACTCTGCTTGGTTTCTCGAGCCATCAAGAGAGCTGCAGGCTTTCAAGCACTTTTTCAATATCAATATACCTGGTCTTGACTTTTCGGGAGTTTAAAATAAAAATAAAAAATAGAATCTCTTTTCTTGAACTATACTAAGGGATAACAAAATAGCAGGGGCTCTTATAATTCATAATTCTCTAGAGATCTAAAGCGACCGCAACATTTACTTTAACTACTGGCTCTGAATATCAAGTAGTGCTTTTTATATTTGGAAGCCATGGTCAATTAGTCATGGACTATTTTGCTTAGGAATTAGAGTAGGTATACAACTTGAATAATTCTTCCCCGACAGCCACTTTTTTGCTTAGGAATTAGAGCGGTAGCAACTTAAAAACCACGACAGCCACTACTAATTAAGGGGGGGTTCTGGATGCGTAGTGAAAAAAACTTTTAGAAAATGAAGGTTTTTTAAGTTTAAATGTAATAAAAATGAAAAATAATTTTTTAATTTTTTTTATACCGTTTAAAAGATCTCGATGAGATCTATCAAACAATATCCATATTGATAGAAAAATTATTTCTGTAAACACATGATTTTTAAACTTAAAAAATCTTTTTTTTCAAAAAGAAACTTTAAAAAAAAAAAAATGGAACACCCTCTTAAACCACGCCCTTTGCACATTCGGTGAATGTAATGGTTAATAACCATTACGGAAAATGAATAAATTCTTTACACTGTCGGTGTAAACATTTGTTTCCTTCAAATCAATTGTATTGAGCCACATCGTCATATTTTATTAATTTGGACCACTATTTTGACATGTGTCGCAATGCAATTGATTTGGAAGAAACAAATATTTACACCAACGATGTAAAGAATTTATTCTCTTACGGAATAAACATGCCCGTACACTATACAGCCTGGCACCAAACCATAGTAGTTGGGTTTTTGACGAGAAAAAATGAGGTTCGGAACCTTATTTATCATCAACGTGTTATATCATGAACGTCTAACCTTTTTTGTCAACTCTCTCTCTCTCTCTCTCTCTCTCTCTCTCTAACATAACAGTCCTAACTTCTTCTTCTTTTAGTACAGTTTTTTTTTCCGTAACGCATGGTGTTTGGACCAAATTGCTCGCATTTCGGAGTCTCGGACTAATCTTTACGGTTCCCCTCATAGTTTTTTTACACGCTTACACGTGGGGTGAAGTGGCCCAAGAGATGCTGGCAATGAGAATTGAACCTTAAACCTGAAACCTGAAACCTTATAAACGAGCAAACCCCAAAGTCCAGACGAAAGACCACCGGGCCAACCTTGGGTTGTCTAACTTCCTTTTTTTTGAGCTTATTTTCCTTTTTCAAATTGAGGGGAAGTATTTTGGGTAACTTAAATATTCATCATATTTCTTATAGATACTTAAGTCTCTATCCTATGTAATTTGAATAGTTATGTTCTCATCATGAGGCTTTGTTTGGTTGTGAGTTGGTTTAATTTAATTTTGGTAGTGGGTGGAGAGAGAAATATGATAATGATTGAAGAGATGGGTAATAATTAGAGAGAGATAGAGAGAGATGAGAAAGTAATAATTAGAGAAATATGATAATGATTGAAGAAAGAAATAGAATAATGATTTAAATCTAAATTAAAACTAAAAATAAAATGACAACCCAATACTACCTAGCTTTTGATGGTATGTGGTGGTGTATCAGACCCACCATTCCTTAGGCTTTGTTCGGACAAAAAATCCAATTTGGCTTATTGGCTTATTGGCAATTCCCAAAAAAGCGATTTCCCTGACTCCCCCGTCTGACACACACACCAGACCCAACCCCACCCCAGTGTTCCAAAAATACCCTTTGTTGGGAAGCCAGAACAAGACAAATATCTAGGGCAATTTGGTAATTTCACGCCACTGTTATCCAGCTTTTTAAGGTTGGCTTTTTTTTGTCAGAGATTTGATGGCTTTTTTGGCTTTTTTCCGGCGGGAAAGCCAGCTTATTTTTTTGGCCGAACAGGCCCTTAGTAGTATTTGTCAAATCAGACCCACCATTCCTTAGTAATTTTTTTAAATCGAAAAAAAAACTCACCGTTAAAAGTAGGATAATTTTCTCCAAACAATACTGACCTTTCTGTGGTGTATCAAACATGACCCACCATTTCTTCTTTCGATTTAAGGTCTGTGGTGTATCAAACATGTGATACATGACCCACCATTTCTGCTTTCGATTTAAGGTCTGTGGTGTATCAAACACGACACACCATTTCTTCTTTCGATTTAAGGTCTGTGGTGTATCAAACATGACCCACCATTTCTTCTTTGGACTCTCTGTTCATGGAGATTTGGGGTTTTGATCATAGATTTGTGGGTTTTGATCAAACGAATTTGGTGTGTTTTGATTTTTTATATATAGATACTTAAGATTTCTCACCTACAATTACGATTTTTTCTATTTTATGATGTTTCCGCAATTTTTGTCATGATTTCGGTATTTGGGTTTCAATTTTTCCAAATTTTGCTATGATTCGGGTTGTTGTAATTTCGTCTGGACTGTTTTACAACACATTAAATGAATTTTTATGTTTTATGGTGGTTTCACAAAATTTGTCATGATTTCGGTATGTGTTTTTTGATTTCTCTAAATTTTTGTCATGATTTTGCTTCAATATGTTTCGTCGGAACGATTTTGATAAGTGTAAATCGAAAATATGATCAATTCACAAACATGACATAAATCGGAAAACATGGCAAATTTTTAGAAATGTAGGTTTTGATCGAGGTAGATACACAGAACATGATCAATTCAAAAAATATTAATTTTTACGATAGTTATTCATGATTTTTTCTGTTTCATGGTGCTTCCACCAATTTTGCCATGAGTTCATTGTGTGTGTTTTGATTTCTCCATATTTTGTCATGATTTTGGTTTAATGTAATTTCGTCGGGATTTTACAATACGTATATTCATGACAAATTCATGATCTGTAATTGCTTTTTTTATTGACCTTGTCCCATGTCTTGCAGACGAATTAGGCTGAATTTCGATATGGGTTTTTGGTGATGTAGCTGAATATGTGGTCAAAGATTAATTCTGGGATGTGCCCCATCTTGGATCGGCTTCTTCACAATTTTAAGTTGAATTTCGTTAATCTATGTAGACTTCTAAATTCGTTGTCTGCTGAATGGTTGATAGCTTCATAGACTTGGTTGCCTTTGTGGGTTTGTAAGGCTCTAGGAATCTGACGAATGGGAACCAATTTTATGTTGGTTTTTTAATTACTCCATGTGGGTTTTGTTTAATTGTTGAACAAAGTTTTTGGGAATTTGGAGGAAGTGAAAAGGAGTAATTTGGCAGAGGATTTGTTGGGATTGTTGATTGGGATTATTGAGTAGAGATTATCATCATGTAACTAACTTTTATTTTGTCAGAGGAGATCAAAAAGAGCAGGATTAGGAGATAAGATGATAATCACATAATTGTAATTCTAATTTAGATGACCTATTTTTGTGTGGATGAAATTAAAGGGCATAATGGGGCAACATGACAATTTGAGGATGAGAACATGAGTATTCAAACCCACTAGGATGGACACCTAAATTAGTTTTCTAAATAGGATGTCTATTTAATTTTTTCTATTTTTTTTCCCACAATTATGGCCTAATATTGAGAAAATTCAGAAAATACACTTGTGGTTCACCGAAGTAATAAATCAAGAAAATACGTTTTTGGCTTTGTGGAAGTGATTTTGTATAGAGAAAAACAGTTTCCGGAGCCTGTATCACGCGCGTCTAAAGTGAATTGGACGGTCCAGATTTTAATGAAATTTTTATAGACTTTTCTTCGGAAAAGTTTCATTAAAATCTGGATCGTTAATTGCCGAAATTGATGGCTATGATTTGGCGTCTCGGCAAATGACTTGTTCACGCCATGAACAAGTCTATCTCTTTTGTATATGGTTGCAGATTTTGTTTACGGTATTTTCATCTCCAGGGCCGGCTTATGGCCAAGGCCGGAGAAGCTCGCGCTTCTGGCCCCGCCAAAAAAGTTAAAAATGAGGGCTCTCAAAATTTTTTGATTCCTATATATATTTGATTCCTTTATACAAAATAGACCCAATTGAAATTTAAAAGTCACAAAATATGCCCAAATGATTGAATTACTCATTAGTAACACTAAGGCGTTAAAAAAGAAGAAGAAGAAATGGCTGGAGCCTGAAAGATATTTTTAGTTTAGTGGTTGCAAAGTACTCAATCAGACCCCATCTCCTACGCTACCATCTATGTTGGATTATCAAATTTTTTTATAGTTAAAGGGAATTAGAGAGAAAAAGAACTCCTAAAAGAAAAGCCGCACAACCGATTAAAAGAAGAAGAAAGAAACGCAGACGCTTGAGGAGTCGAATGGGAGGGAAGATATAAAGAGGCCTTATTCAAGAGATTCGCTTCCGGCCTCTAAAATTTATGAGCTGGCCCCGTTCATCTCTGCTACATATGAAATTTTCTCTACACAATCAGGTCATTGATCTACAGGTAACATACTAACGTAATCCATACAATCTACAACTTATTCGTCTCCGCAAGTCAGAACTCAAGGCAACAATAACATCAGGGTAGGCAATTAATACAAAACCAACTAGGAAGACGAAAAGAGAAAAAGTACGTGAAACCAAGAGGACCTAGGTCACATCATCCTATTGCGGGAATCTCCGCTCCCACTCTCAATCCTTACTATCACAAAATTTGGTAGTCTAAACGTTTTTGAAAGGCATTTCCACGATCTCGTTCTTGCTTTCGCTTACGTGATGATGAACAGAAAGCAAGCAATCTCACCACAAAACTAATGTACCATTCATGAAGATTATGCGAAGAAAATCAATATCCCTTTTGGTAATCCATAAGCCTAACAAGATGGACCAAAAACCTGCCTGGAATTGCAGGCTATACTCATGCAATGTCTGTACGATTCCATGTGACCATTTTACATTGAAACCAACCTCAGATTGATCTATAGTACTTCTTGTAGCAGAAAAAGAATACTCCTAGGTTTTTACAGAAGGAATGTACCTCTGTACCGCGATATTTTACCATTATCCAACATTGTTCCCCATCTCAAGAATTTCAGTGGCCTTTCTTCTGGCCCTTTGAGTGCCCATCTGTGCCACCGTCGATATCGTATTGTTCACAGCTTCTTCTTGCTTCACCGCCTTGAGTTCATCCTTAACGTTCAAGCAAATATCGAACAAAATCGCGGCACAACTCTCTACAGCGTTGCTGTCTTTATTACCCCTCTTCCGCATGATCTTGAGCAAGCAAGCCACAGCACCCAGCCTTCCCATTTCTTCAGAGCACTCGGAAGTCCAGAAAGCGTTGCCGAAACGGGTTAGAACAACTCAAGGAAAGCGCCGTCCATGACCTTAAAACCACCCTCATTGCGCCGTCGCTGACAGCTTTTTCTCCATACGTATTGGTGATTGGGCCGCGGCAAAGCATGTACATTGCTGCGCAGGCCATGGTTTCCGGGTTCCCTTCTCCTACCAGACGAATCAAAGGCCCAAGAGCACCGGATTCAACGATGGGGGTCCTGTTCAAATCGAGCTCTGATAACTTGGAAAGTGCTGCAGCAGCATTCCTCTTCGTCATAGTGGTACCGGTTCTCAAGGCATCGATAAGCAAGGGGATCACACGCGGATTTTCTGCCACCACTTTCTTGTTCCCTTCGGGCAGCGAGATGTTTAAAACCGTGGCGATTATATCTCCTTGGAGATGGAGATCGAGGCAAGCGTTACGGGGAACAGCAAGTGGCTCGAGCAATTTGGAAACAGCCTCGTTGTTGCCGAGAAGGTCCCGATACGGGGGGTACTCGTCTGTGAGCCACCGGAGGGTCTTGGCAGAACTCTTCTGATGATCCGAAAGCGAACAGGACATGTCGTCGAGGAGCGAAACGAGACGGCTTCGGTCTGGGGAAACCAACACTACGGCGTCGATGAAACCTTTGATGCCATTGAGGATCTTTGATAACCAATTGAAGCAAGAATGTGATTCCTGTAAAAGAAACACATAACCCAGATCATAATGCAAACAGAAGGGAATTAAACTCTATAACCCAGAAATCGAGAGAGAGAGAGAGAGAGAGAGAGAGAGAGAGAGAGAGAGAGAGAGAGAGAAGCCAAAACCCAAGTGCTGATAGTAAATAATTAAAATCTTGCATACAACGATCACATCAGAGAGGAAATTCATGTTAGAAACGAAGTTTAAGAAAGAAAGCGAAGGAACAAACCCAGGTGCTGATAGTAAAGGAAATCTTGGACTCATGAACCCGCGAAAAACCCGAATAGTAATGCAAGTAAAACCAATGGAATTCAACACTGACTGAATTAATTTCGCGAAAGAAAAACGAAATCAGAAAAAAATGAAACCAAGATTTCGATAGAGAAAATCAAGAATGCAGTTGAACCGTGAGTCTAACCTGCCCAGAGGCCACCACGACAGGGTCACCCATAATCTCTCCTGACATCGGACACTTGGATTCATTCGGAACCGATTCCTTTGTCTTCAATTCTCTGAATGAAGAAACGATCCTCACGGCCTCGTCAGTGGTTTCAATCCCTCTGGCTTGTTTTAAATAAGAAACAAGATGCTTATGGCCTTATCGAGTTCCTGCACCGCGTAATCGTCTTCCTCGAGAATCAGCTTCATCACTTTCTCCGGTTCTTTCTTTACCCCGAACAAATTTGGGCCTCCGATGAAAAAAATGGACCAAACTGGTCCGGCAGACTGGACAGGATCCGGACCGGAGATTTGGGCGCGGGTTTACGAAACTTTTTAAAATCTTTTAAAATTATTTTTGGTGATTTTTTTAGTGTTTTAAAAACAATAATCAGTATATATTTTTTGAATTTTCTACCAACAGAGAACTTAAAGATTCTTAAAAATAAAAAAAATGATATAAAAATCCTTAAATTTTCTAGAGCTCCTCGAATCAATAAGTATTAAGTAATTTGAAACTTATTTCTCATTTTTTTTTCATGATAAACAGTGGAGTATCATATTTTGTTATAGATTAATCATAATTTTACAAGCTCGGTAGCTATGTCAAATTAGAACAACATTGTATGAGAATTTGTTATCCATATTCGGAGACAAAGGGTAAAAATTAATAATATATTTTTACTAATCAGTTCAATTCATAGTCTAAAATAAAATAAAATAAATATTCTTTCTATAGCTATGGCAAGCATTGCATGCCCACCCAAAAATATTATTCCCTGCCAAAGTCCAGGTACACTCTTTTGTTTCTTCATATTTTTGTGGCTTATTAAAAAGTACGTAGCGGAAAAATGTATTGAAATAACGGATAATTTCTAGGGCAAAAATGAAATAATAATCCTATAACTTCATTTCTGTGCAATGAAATTGTGATTTCAACTTTTAAATATTCTTGTCTATGAATTGAATTGGAGGTAGATTTTTTTTAACACTACATACAAAAATATTTCATTTTGGTCAAACTAATTTGCAGGCCTGATTTAGCTTACAAAAATAAATCCTGAAAAATCAAATAATAGGACCAAGAGTATTCAATTAGTAGTAACATTATTATAAGCACCTGATGATTAGAAAGAATTATAGACAGATCAACACTAATCATACAGACAGAGACAACCCAAGAGTTTGATCAAGTTAGTATGAGAAAACAAATATCCTTTTGCCGTCCATGATGTCGTCTTGTCAAATTTCGTCTTGTCAAATTTTACGGAGTCCAAACATTCCAAATCTCGAGAGCACCAGAAGACTTGCTCGGTCGTCAACTTTAAAGTCTCGAAATTAATTAAAATGCACACAAACTGACCGGACAACCGGTTATAAAAAACAAATCATAGAGACAGACACACATTCTTTCCGTTTATATTCTATATATATTATAATCACAACCTTAATAATACTCCTAAACATAGCTCTTTAACTTTCTAATCAGAAAAACAAAATCCCCCTAAACATCGAGTTAATTCCAATCATGTCCCTCGACCCAGACTCCTCGCCGCCGTCGACGAGCAGAGACTGGCTCTTCCAGTCGCCACCGCTTACTCACTCCTCTCACCGCCACCGCCACTCCTCCACCAGAAGCTTCTCCGCAAACAACCCCCGTAGGACTCGAAGGACCTTCGTTTCCGACCCCAAACCGTCGTCGTTTCAGACCTCACCAGCCCTATCGGTTTCGGCTCCGATGCGGGACTCTAGGTCGTTTGGAGGATTACGGCGTCGTATCGAATTCGACCGCGGGAGGTATGGAGGGGAGAGGGATTCGGGACGAGAGGTGCAGGTGTCAAGCGACTCTGGTGGGAATACGGAGGAACACGGTGGCGTTTTGGGGGAGAAAGTGGCTTATGGGAAGAAATTTGACGGGTTTGGCCGTGGCCGGCTGAAGGTTCGGTGGCAGTTGGGTTGTTTAATCGCCGTGAGTTGACTCTCCCTCTCTCTCTCTCAACATAACTGTCCTAACTTCCTTTTTTTTAGTACTTTTTTTTGGTAATGCATGGTGTCCAAGCTAGATTGTCCGCACCTTGTACTAATTCCTACCGCATCTTTCAGAATTTTTTCACATGCTTGCGTATGGTATGGATTGACCCAAGTCTTGCTGGTAATAAGAATTGAACTTGAGACCGTAGAAACGAGCAAATCCCAAAGTCCACTAAGCCAACCTCTTAACTTCTTTTATTGAGCTTATTTTCCTTTATCAGTGATTTTTTTTTGTAACTGAGGGTAGTTTTTTTTTTTTTTTGAAAACTTTCCACATCTATGGCCTAATATTGGGAAAATTCAGAAAATGACAAATGAAAAAAAAAACGTTTTTTTGGGTTTTCAATCATTGTGGTTCTCCAAAGTAATAAATCAAGAAATACGTTTTTGTCTTAGTTTCATCTTTAGCGTAGTTTTTGCGATAGATAGCACGAAATAGATATTCAGAAAAAGACAAAATAAGCTCTCTTTTCTTTTTTTTGTTAGAAAGCATAAAGCACACGAAATATACCCATGTATTTGGGGTCATTAGATTGTGTGAGAATTTTTTTTATTTTTTGAAAATTTTATGCTATCAAACGGTCGGAAATTCCTCGGTACAGAGGTACAAGAGGAATTTCGGTACAGAGGATCAGTGACAGTTACTGTCCATAATTCAGCTGCACAGTATTTCCCCTTCAAAGTGTGGGCTCATTTGGCACTAAGGTGATTGAAAGCGTTCATTTTGTAAGACTAGTCGAGAAGACTCAATTTGTTAGACTTGTCGAGATGTATAAATAAAGTAATCAAGAGTGTAATATTGTGTCTTTTTTTAAGACAAATGTACTCTTGATCATATCATAAGTTATTGCTATAATCTGAATTTTATGCACAGATTATTTCTCAACAATTTTGTAATATAACCGGCGTGAGCCCCAAGCCAGATTCTACTTGTATATCATCCAGAATTTAAATGTGATGAAAGGTTTTTTCTTTTCCGCTTCTGTTAGGATAATTCAATGTTTCCAATCTAATTGTTGGAAGTGATTTTGTATATGGTTGCAGATTTTTTTCACGTTGTCTTCTCTGCTACATAAGAACTTTTCTCTACACAATCAGGTCATTGATCTACAGGTAACATACTAACATAATGCATACAATCTAGAAAGGTCCAAATTTCTTGAACTCTTGTTGGGAAAATTGAGCTCAATTTTACATTTGGCACTTGTCTCAGGAATGGAAATTAACTAACTTTGTTGAGATTTTACACCATGCTCTGATAAGTCGATTCTCCTTAGTTACATATAACTTCTTTGTCTCTGCAAGTCAGAACTCAAGGCAAACAATAACATCAGGTGTTTTCTGTAGCGAATTTCTGGGCCTTTCGGCTTTCGAGCCATGTACACTTGTAGAACTTACAAATAAGCATACCCATTTCTCTACCCACGTTCTGGTAGAAATTTTGTTTAGAACAACCAAGCGGTCGATTCAATCAGATGATGGAAATCATTTCTGTATGGTTTATAGTCAGGTCAGTGGACTAGCATCAGATGTCCCAGGTTCCAGATAGGTTTGTAAGGCCCATTTTACTTCTTAAGTCGTAAAATTTAAGGCACTATTCCATAAGTTCATTCACCTTTTAAACCTCTCTATCCAGTTTTGCACCTTAGCCGCTGCCCATGGTTTGTGGTTTGTATTTTCCTGGAGAAAAGAGAGACATGAGTAATACTAAGGAAAACCCTTAAGGTAGTGTATTAATTTGATATATATGTAATCTTTTAGTTAAGCGATATACGTTTCTATTGTGCTGGATGTTACCCCTGTTATAATATCCTGGCTCCGCCGTTGGAGAGGTCTGCAAGCATCGATGAGCTCTTTAATTGTTAAATCTTACTGGATTTACCAGGTGGTTTTTCTTGCAGGATCACATTTCCAAGCTCAACGTGAGATTACGGGCATGCAATTTGTCAGATCCTGTGGATATTATCAATTCCATACCACACGATAGAGTTTATCTACCCAACAAAAGCTTGAAAATTTCCGCTCTCATTGTGTTGCTTACAATTCTGTCCCTCCCTTTTCTTTTCTTCAAATACTTTCACCATGTCTTAAAATCAAGAAGATCACCAGACAACATTGCAGAAGAAGTGTCGTTAAACAAGCAAATAGCGTATAGGGTAGACGTGTTTTTATCAGTCCATCCATATGCTAAGCCTATGTCATTATTAGTTGCAACCCTACTACTAATTTGCCTGGGAGGCCTAGCACTCTTTGGTGTGACGGAAGATAGCTTAACGGACTGCCTTTGGTTATCTTGGACGTATGTAGCAGACTCGGGCAATCATACTAATTCCGAAGGCATTGGTCCAAGGCTAGTTTCAGTATCCATTAGCTTTGGTGGGATGCTTATATTTGCAATGATGCTTGGACTCGTTTCTGATGCGATTTCAGAGAAGTTGGACTCCTTGAGGAAAGGAAGAAGTGAGGTTGTTGAACAGAATCACACTTTAATTCTCGGGTGGAGTGACAAATTGGTGAGGGTCTGATTCACAACATAATCGTTGTAAATTTTGCATGAAAGTGAGACAACACGTGATTTTGTTGAACAATATTGCATGCTTACGCTATGGTAGTGCTATTGTCAAATCAGGGATCGCTATTAAATCAACTTTCCATAGCCAATGAAAATTTGGGTGGAGGCATCGTTGTGGTGATGGCTGAGAGAGACAAAGAAGAGATGGAACTTGACATTGCTAAAATGGAGTTTGATTTCAGAGGAACATCTGTCATATGCAGAAGTGGAAGCCCTCTGATTTTAGCTGACCTAAAAAAGGTGTGCATGCTTTCATGTTGTTATTCTCGCGAATATAGAGTTTTTCATGATTCCAATTTCCTCTTGTATGCTTGATTTTTAAGTAAGGAACTAAACCTTATGATCCAAATACCACACAGGTTTAAAGAGAAAATCTCCCACAGGGACGGTTGAATACCATTTTGGTCAACTGACTCTTTGTTTAAATGGTTCAATTTAATTCCTACTCATTTTCTTTTCTAATAGTTCATTGTATTGGAGTCAAAGATGGAACTAACTTCTGCCGGAGAATCATTGGCCTCTCTCTAAAAGGGAACTACAGTCTTGCCAATTGCTGCTTTCCACTGACTTACCATACTTTGGAACAGCTTCGAGCCTTTTCAACACTTTTCCTCTTTCCTTCCTTCTTCTTCTTCTTTCTTTTTTGGTGGCATGAATCTGATTGTTCACTTTGCTGTCGAGGAAATTTAGATTCCAAATGTTTCTAAATTCAGAATTTAGCGTGCTCAACTTGGTTAAGTTTTTGTGCTGTGTGTTTCTGAGCAGTTGTTACCATGCACTTTTGTTTTCCTCTTGTTGTAGTAGTTGTCATAATTTACTATGATTATTGTTCAGACAGTATTCTGCTCTATTCAATTTGTTAACTTCATGGTATTGTTTAGGTATCTGTCTCGAAAGCCCGTGCTATAATTGTCCTTGCTGATGATGGAAATGCTGACCAGGTTATGTTAATGCCTGATATTGGAAAGTGGTTGATACTATTATTTTTTTTTGACCGACAAATTGGACAGTGTTTAATAACTTCCTTTTTTGTTGCAGAGCGATGCTCGTGCACTGAGGACTGTCTTAAGCTTGACTGGGGTGAAAGAAGGACTGCGGGGACACATTGTGGTGGAACTAAGTGATCTCGACAATGAGGTCCTTGTTAAACTTGTTGGTGGAGATCTTGTTGAAACGGTCGTAGCACATGATGTCATCGGTCGCCTGATGATTCAATGTGCTCGGCAGCCAGGCCTTGCGCAGGTCACATTAATAATTCCTAGTCCAGCTGCTAAAAAGTGTATCGAGTGAATGTTCTTACATACTTACTCCCTTGAGTTCTCCACTTTATTATCAGAGCAAATATTGCTAAAATTTATCCCCAGTCTTTGTTTGGTGTGAATAAGTGGAGATCTCATATCCTTCATGACAATTTCCATCATATCGCTAATGGATTCTTCCCTATTAACTTCACCATGGCAGATCTGGGCAGATATCCTTGGTTTTGAAAATTGTGAGTTCTACATCAAAAGATGGCCACAGTTGGATGGCATGCAATTCGAGGATGTATTGATCAGCTTCCCTGATGCTATTCCTTGCGGAGTCAAGGTTGCATCTTATGGTGGAAAAATTATTCTCAATCCTGATGAGTCCTATGTTCTACAAGAAGGCGATGAAATTCTTGTCATCGCAGAAGATGATGATACCTATTCCCCGTCAACATTCCCCACGGTGTGTTTCCTGGTCTTGCAACTTTAGTTTTCTTGTAGATTGCTTCTATTTTTCACATTTTTCCCATTAACCGTGCAATGTAAAAGAGATAATTGCCTTGGCATTTGAACATGCCAGATGTGGGATACTGGGATGCATATTAACTGCAAAACTGGAAGCACGTAAAAAATACACTAGGTGAATGTATAACTCTTGACTTAGTCTGGTACATTAGATTTCGACTTCGATCAAGATATAACAGTAATCTGCATCTTCTTCATTTGAAGCCACGGATTTGTGCCTTGTGCTGTTCGTTAGGATATTTTTGTGCGTTTTGTTTCATTCACTCTCTCTCTTTTTTCATAAAGAAAAGGCAGGTCCTAAAATGTTATAGATAACTTGTTCTAATTAATGTCCAAACTTGCAAAAGAAAAGAGAAACTACTTGACATCGGTAGCCTGGCCACTCTACAAGGAAAAATGATCATCTTCTTTGTGCACATTGGGATGATTCCTACAATGGAATTTAAGTGTGCGGGGCATACCAGAAATACACTTACAAAAGTACAATCAATTTGATCATTCAGGTCAAAGAAGCACCATTCATAGATATTACCCGACCAGCAAGAAAGGCACAGAAGATTCTACTTTGTGGATGGAGACGGGACATTGATGATATGATTGCAGTAAGTTCTATCTATCAGAGCCCCTAATTTTTTCTTGTCTTCACCTGAATGCTGCAGTTTTGGAGAGGACATCTGCCCAAGGACTTCATTGTTCCAAAGTCTTCAGAAAGGATTCTTTTTTGTGGTTGGCGGCGAGATATGGAGGATATGATTATGGTAATGTTATAAGGATCCACTGTATGCTCCCAATTCTTCTTCCGGACCAGTTCTCAGTATCACCACAATCCACTTGGGTCTTTCCATCATGTTTCCTGTTTTTCCAAAACTTCTCGCTTCCTAAATCTGCGTTGGTGTAGCAATAGAAGAATAATAGGTTACTCCTTCCCAACTTGTATTTCAATATCTCTTCTATTTTGTTTTAGGTATTGGATGCATTTTTAGCACCTGGTTCTGAGTTGTGGATGTTCAATGAAGTTCTTGAAAATGAGAGGGAAAAGAAGCTTATTGATGGTGGCCTTGACATCACCCGGTTGGTGAATATATCAATTGTTAACCGTGAAGGAAATGCTGTTATCAGGCGACATCTTGAAAGCCTTCCCTTAGAATCTTTTGATTCAGTAAGTATCATTACATTTTAATCTGAGAAACACAACCAGGAGTGATACAAAAGTTATGGCAATTAAAATTTTCACAATTTTCCATGGAAAGATTGGCACCACCAAATTGGTCTTCCACAGGAAAGAGCAAAGATGGTAAATAATTTGGCATAGAACAATTGTCCTTAGAAAACATCATTTTAAACATCTAAAAGCCAAAGGAATGACGTTGTTTGTGATTATGGATCCTATTTTGATATCTTGACATGAAAGATCTTAGCTGCTTTTTAACGGTTCAGGAAGGGTATCCACCTCATTGAGTCATTTCTAAATTACAAGTAATTGATATGTTTCCCGGCTTGGTACAGATATTAATTTTGGCTGATGAATCAGTGGAAGATTCAGCCATGCAAGCTGATTCTAGATCTCTTGCAACATTGCTACTGATTCGAGATATTCAGGTACTTCCTCTGAAGGGTGAACGTCAATTCTTATGTGTGCAACTTGGTTTTCAATTTATGATTAACTTTACATTGATTTCCTGTCCATCTCTCTCACAAAATATGTTTTGGCTTTCCTTTTTCCTTGGAAGTGCACATACCGTTGTTCATGGTATGGGTTGTTTACAAACACGTCAGGACTGGAAATTGGATCAGTTGTCTAAGGACAATAATGAACGTTATAGTTTTGAAACCTGACACCGAAACCATGAAAATTGCTATTAAATTGTAGCTACCATCGAGCTTGTTTTTGGAGCTGGTTTTGCTAGTTTAACTACTATGCTGAAAGATTCCACCACCTCTCAAGTCCAGTATTTGAGTGTTTTTGTGAAAGTTATTCAGAAGAGGTGAGTCTTGTAGACTCTCCACATTGTAACACCTCAAGTTTCAGACGACAACTCTTCAAATTTGGCAGGCTAAGCGTCTCCCGTTCAGAGAAGCCAGGGTTTCCCAAGGACACAGAGGGAGCTCCTCACCAGGCTCTTGGATAGGGGATATGCAGCAGGCTTCCGACAAGTCGGTTATTATAAGTGAAATTCTAGACCCAAGGACTAAAAATTTGTTATCCATGTCAAAGATCAGCGATTATGTTCTATCAAATGAGTTGGTCAGCATGGCATTGGCAATGGTTGCTGAAGACCGCCAAATTAATGATGTACTGGAAGAGCTTTTTGCTGAAGAGGTAATCATTTTCTGGTTAATTAGATGTGATTGATTTCATGGTACGGTATCATTTAATTACGGATTTATTTTGGACCAAATTCAGTTCCTACCAGACCGACTCATTTCAGCACCATTTACTTCCATAGCAAACTGCAAATTTCAACCTTTCATCAGCATTAGAATTTGAAGCATAAATATTGGGGTGGTAAAGGGTTTTGTAAGTGTGCCTGACTAATAGTAGTCCCTTAGGCCCTAATTGTTCGTACTTTCCAATTTTGGGATATCCATAATATAAGTTCTTTTTCAAAACTCAAAACATGAACCCTTTTAGTTTTCCAAAACCATCCCTTACAAGCGGCTATGAATGTATCTAAAAGTGGGAACTAAAGGGTATTTTTTTGGAAATCTCTAGTTCTGAATTTTCATAGACAACCAACACATTTCAAGAAGTTAAATAATACTACAAGAGAAAGAAGTTTTTTTACCTGTCTTGGAGTTGTGGGATTTGTTGGAAAGGACCAAGGTCTTTGGAGTTGTGGATTGTGTGTTTGGTCTGGGTAATTGGGTTCCAAGGAAATGCATATCGTATTGGTGGTAAGATACAGGAAGTAGGAGGGTTCGGGGATGAAATTCCTTTCTGAGCTTTGGTTTGGTGTCATCTTCTTTTTAGGGAATCCCGTGATTTTTATTAACAAGCACTGGAAAGCCGCAGTCTGCGATACATAACCATACTTTTTTTCCTTTTTTTTGGTTGACTCATTGTTGACTTCTCTGTCCTGTATTTTTGTTGTTGCCGAGAGAGAGAGAGCGCGCTATATAGGCTGCTGAAACAGTAAGAATATGTTATAATTCACATGCAATAATTGAAGTTTATCGCTAGGTAGGAGACTCGCAAATTAACTAGATCATGAAAGTGGTGGAACTAACTATCGTGTTAGGGAAAAAAAAAAATGGAGAAACAGATTCAGTGGTTCACTAGCAGACTGCTTCAGTTTGATGCCTAAATAGGTTGATTTACCATATTCGCTCTGTCCTATTGATTGCTCATGAACTTCCATTTCAGATTATAAGCTTCATTTCGTTATATTCTTTAAGCCCTCGACAAAATGTTTGTTTTTGACTTTGCCAGGGTAATGAGATGCATATAAGGCAAGCGGATCTCTATATCCAGGAGGGCGAGGAACTCAGTTTTTATGAAGTGCTCTTACGTGCGCGACAACGGAGAGAGATTGTGATAGGGTACCGACTAGCCAATGCAGAGAAAGCCGTTATCAATCCCCCAGCCAAAAATGAGCAGCGAAGGTGGTCGGTGAAGGACGTTTTTGTAGTTATTGCTGAGAAGGAATGACAGCTTTTCAATGTTCTCATCCGGTCACACTACTGGAGGATGGAGTATTGGGTTTTCACTACATTCTTGGAAATCCTTTCCAAAGGCTTGTGCACAAATTTTTTTTCTCACGAAACAAAAAAAGAGGGATTACATGCGTAGCTGTATAGGTCCTTTCCCTCGAATATATACATACGTACTAGTAATTGCGCGTGCTTAGAGGCACTGCGCGATGCTTCCAAACATAGTCTAAATGAAGTATTAAATCCCATTTTTTCGAAGGTTTTTTTTTGGATGCAACGGCTCTTTTTAACGCCATCTCACATTAGGTGAGTCCCAGATATACGTATGGTCCCATCTCATGCGAAATGAGCATTACAAATAACCGTAAATTAGAAAAAATTTCCTTCCCCGACAAAATCTACTTCTTGAAAATTTTCATTTTAAGAATAAGTTTCATACATGGTCCATCTAACCAAATTCATAAAATAGTCTAACACAACAAATGTTATCAAATTTGTTTAATTCTATTAGTTGTATTTAGAGATAGCATCAGAGATATTAAGAATGTATAATCATACGGGATTCCAACTAGAACTCAATCTTTTGAATGTCCACTCACTCAAAAGTGAAACCCCTATCGCACTTGTTTCCTTTACAGACCTAGAAAAATAGAAAAGCAAAATAGTTTCAAGATTACATATAACCAAGTAAATAGTATAGTTTGAAATTATGTCTACCCAAAAGGCTCCAACAAAAAATTTGCAATTTTCAATCCCATACATATCATGAAACTCCAAATCATCTAAACCTAACAGCTCAAGTCGTATTGAACAACAATTTTATTCTCTTACCTATTAGTTAAAAAGAAAAATAATCTAACGCGAAGAATTACTATTGGCTATAAAGAATTACTCCTGGTCACGAAGAATTACTCATGACCACGAAATATTACTCCTGGCCGTGAAGAATTGCTCTTGGCCACATCGAATTACTCCTGGCCGCGAAAAATTACTCATGTCACGAAAAATTACTCTTGGCCGCATTGAATTGCACTTGACCGTACATAATTGCACTTGGCCACAACGCATTGCGAGACCATAAAGTAATTCGATGTGGCCAAGTGCAATTAAATGCGGCCAAGAGCAATTCGATGCGGCTAAGTGCAATTCGATACGCCCATAAGCCAGTCGATGAGGCCAAGAGCAATTTGATGTGGCCAAAAGTAATTCTTCACGGCCAGGAGGGATTCTTCACGGCCAAGAGCAATTCAAGGCGGCCAAAAGCGATCATAGCGTCCAAGTGCAATTCGATGCGGCCAAGTGCAATTCAATGCAACCAAGAGTAATTCGATACGGCCAAAAGTAATTCGATGTAGCTAAGTGTAATTAGATGTGGTCAAGTGCAATTCAATGCGGCCAAGTGCAATTTAATACGGTCAAAAGTAATTCTCGGCCAAGAGTAATTCTTTACGGCCTTGAGTAATTCATTGCGGTCAAATGTAATCTTTGAGACTAAGAGTAATTCATCACGGCCAGGAGTAATTCTTTATAGCTAAGAGTAATTTTTTGCGGCCAATAGTAATTTTTTGTGAACTTCTAATCTCAACCATTGGCTACAATGGTTGTCCCCGAAATACTCCCCTATATATATTTTTCAAATTACGTAGCGCATAATTTGGAAAGTTTGTATTCTTCTCTCTTTTTTTTTTTTTTGAAAAATCATAGACATTAATGTACAGTTATTAGGAGTAAATAAACCCACACAACATTTGTGTAATATGTGCAAAAAGTGTGAGTACTGTACTGAAAGGAGGAGAATGAGTCTAAACCATTACATCAAAGTAATTATCCATTATAACAACTTGTCTTTTATTAAGTATGGATGGGCTCTACGCCCTTGCATTATGTACTATAGAAAATTAAGTTATATAAGAAAACTAGTGAATGCCCGTGCCTGAAGGCACGGCGCAACGCATTTTGAATACAATTAAAATGAATTACGAAACTATTGACCACTCTTGCCAACGAAGCTGATTTATATGGGAAGATTTGTTTTCTTAAATTAGGTCCATGCCCGTGCCTAAAGCTACGGCTCAAACGATTGCACACACAAATAGACATTGGACTCACGTGCAATATATCAACCCTTGTCCAACGAACCCAACTACGCAAAAAAAAAAAAAAAAACAAACAAAAAAAACCAAGCATATTCGTAGGAATTCCCCGTGCTTAAAGCCGCAACGCGATGTAATAGCAAGTTTGCAACTATCCAAAATTACAAATGGGCCAGACACAAACAAACCACAACAAAGTAAAAAAATGGTCCTGCCGCCTCAGACATGAACAACAAAAAAAAAATGATCCTACCGCCTAAGATATGAACATCAAGAAAAAACCAGTCCCATCGCCTGAGATGATCGAAATAGATACCTCAAATATGATATTGTTGTGGCTTTCCTACATTCACCCAATATGACTCCCTAGCAACCCTTGGCTCTTGGAAAGCACCTTAGTGCCAAATGTGATTGCTTTGTCCAAAATGAAATAGATTAATTTGCCCATCAACTGAAAATTAACACAAATACAATTGCACAGTCCCGTTGAACACCTTAAATAGTAAAAGAGTTCAAATATCACAATTTTCGTTAGGATTTCTAAGGAGCAAGCAAACAAATAATTTTAGGAGATAAGCAATATGTACCAACTGATACATGACAAAGCAACACATACTCAAATGAGAAAAAGGTCCAACCTTCCAACTTTGCATATCTAACACAAAATAGAAGTCAAGATCACTGACCCTCTTTTCCCTTGCCAAAGTCACTGAGAATCCACCTTCTGAGAGGCTTTTAATGTCAGTCATTGAGAGTCCACCTTCCTAGTGCATGCCCGTGTCTAAAAGCATGGCTCGAATGATCAACACATGCAAATAAATACTGGACTCACGCGCAATATTTCAACCATTGTCCAACAAATTCAACTATGCAAAAAACAATGACCCAAGCATATTCATGAAATCGCCCGTGCCTAAAGGCATGACAGGGATATATTCTTGTAATTCATAAGTATAGGCTAGTACTTAACTCCCGAAAACAATGCCAAATTTAAAGCCATCTAATTCATGAGTGTAGTACTAAAAGGGTGTAAAGATTCAACTTGGCACATTGATCACGATGACGCCTCACAATTTTGTACATAAACCAACCAACCTAAGATAGTTTCAATTCACGATTGAAGAAAGATAAACGACTAACATGCAACACCTACAAATTCCAATAGAGAACATAATTAAATGAAAGGGTCAACTTGACAAAGCTACAAAAGGGTCAATAAGCAAACACCAAATATTCTATTGTGACTGAAGCCTCAAGGTACATCTCCTCTCCATTTTGAAGCCAACAATTGAACCTACACGATTCTAGCTTTAAGTAACAAATAGATCCCTGAGGAACAATCTTGATAAGTTAACTACATCATGTAGCCACAATGATACCCAAAAACACTTGCTCATATAGGAGAAACTCACACCATAAAGGTGACAATCATACCTTTTCTGCAAAGTATGTTGTTAAGTGTGAAGTTCATTTGTTGTGGTTTGTCGCTGTTGTGCTGTTGCTCTTGTTACTCTTTGGTCTCAAATTTGGCCGTCACTTTTGATGCTAATGGACTTCCATATGGTGTCACTTTCTGCTACTATTGGGCTCTTCCGTGCTCATTTCTACTACTATTATTGCCTTCTTTGGTGGCAAGTTCTGATGCTGTTCTTATTGCCTTAACAGGTGTTTTAAGGTGTAGTTTGAAGGTGTCAAATAGTTTTCTTTAGCTGCTGAAATTTCCATGAAAGGAATCTAACCAATGAGGTGGTTTACAAACAAAGGGACATAAGGATTAAAAAATCATCAATATCTGAAAAAACTCATGCATAACCGAGAAAGTCAATCATAATTCAAAATACATAGGAGCAAACCCAAAATAATACATATTTTTTCAGTCTCCGCGTGTTACTAAAACGTAGAATGCTCGGCACAATTCTACGTCTTAAACCAATGAAGTATTTTGACACATGGTACGTATTTCGTTTGGCAACCATATTGTTTCAAGTTAATTGTTAAAAAATGCTACCAGATTAAAGGCAATAGATGAGAATCCAAACTCAACCTTGAAAGGAGAATTCGGACCCCTAAATTCTTGTAGAAAACAAAATAGAATGACTATAGCTTCCCACAACCAATTCTACTTAGGCTCCAAATAACATTCTGCCTTGCTTGTGCCTTCATGAGAATATTGGCACAATTATGGGTTTTTCTAAGGAACTTTTTTTTTTTTTTTTTGTTGGCAATATTCTAAGAAACTTTAAAGTCTTCTTTATAATCTTGTTTATTGCTTGTAGAGAGATAATGGGGCTACAAAGTACATGTATGGGTTCAATTTGGCCCTTGACTGAAAGCCACAATCTAGATTACCTTCGATTTCAAAATTTTCGGGTGCAAGAAAATATAACCACCATGTGGTCATATAAACTCTCTATGTTCATCAACTTCTAACCACCGTGTATGTGGTCAATTTCAGGAATTGCTTCCATTGTGGGCTTTTGCCGAACACGTGGTGAGCAAATAACAATAAAATTCTAAGACCCAAAATCGTTTAAACATTTAGTAGATCCAAACGTTGAGATACGGAGATAGGTATTATATTACCTCAATTGTTGCCGGTTTGGATCCTAGAATTAGGGCTTGGATCGTCGGAGAAGCAAGCAGCGGATGACAGTGGTGAGGCGAGGACGAAAAAGAACACGCGTGAGGGAGAGAGAGGACACTGTTCAAAATAAATCATTACGAACAGATTTGTTAGTTGGTAATCACAAAATCCACACACACACAGAACACTGAGAGCCTTGAACGGTGATAGTTCCAGTGGTGACTCGTCGCGCTGGTCGGTGGTGCTAAGAGAGCGATCGAAGGGACAGAGTCGATAGAGGGAGAGGGGGTCTGAGGGAGACTGGGAGCGTGAGGTTATGAGGTATGAGAGTAATGGTACAGGCATACAGCTAGGGTTTCAAAAAGTCTACGTTTCAAAGTTTGAAAATCAAATTAAAATTTTATCAAAATTCAATTTATGATAGCCCTTGGATGGATTAGGTATTTACCAAAATCCCTTTTGTAGGATGAATGGTAGAGATTTATGTAGGTATGAGAATAAATCTAGAGTGTTGGTTGTTTCTGAATTCAAACACAGCTCTATTTTATTATATAGATTAATTCCAATGCAGAAACACAGACACATGTATATTTTCGTTGGCTTTCAACTTTCAACCTAATGAAGGCAAAGATTAAACTATGATTTAGAATCAAGATGCAACAAAATCAATACATTTATTGTCACCAACATATTGCAATGAATTAAATAACCAAATATATAATTAATTAGTTTTTTTCCCCTCAATCACTTAACCAATTAAACATTTAGTAATCTGAATACATTTCAAAAAATGATAGGGCCCACACACACACACACACACACACACATATATATATATATATATATATAGAGAGAGAGAGAGAGAGAGAGAGAGAGAGAGAGAGAGAGAGAGAGAGAGAGAGAGCTAAACTTATGTGTGAGAGAGAAAGCAGTTCTGAATTCAAAATTGAGATCCGTTTTGAAATTAAAGTGTGAGGGAGAGAGAAACAGCCCTAGATCATAGTAACCGTTTTTTTACTGATAAACTGTTATGAAAGTAAGAAACATTCGAAAATAAGGAGTCAGAATAAGAATTTTTTATTTTATTTTTTGTCAAAAGTGATAAGATTGTATTAATAAACGCCCAGCGGCACTTACAAAACGAAGATCATTACAAAGAACTTGGACAAAGCCAAACTAATCGTCTAACAAATAAAAACAAGTAAATCACATGACAATCGATATCTTTCATCCTAACCCAGACATGGCCTAATGCAATAGCGACAGTTTTAAATTGCCTAACATCTAATTAGACGTCCCAAACGAGAAAAAGTGCAAGGTTAAAGACAAAAGACACCAAATACCCAGACGATCATATGCACTCCACGCAAGTATGAACGCACCAACGAACTCCCAAGAATTATAGATCTGTCAAGCCGCCACGAGTTGTCTCGCCAAAGATATCGTGTAGGGATAGAACGATGAAACACAAATATCATTATGAAGCAATCTCGATTGAGGGAACCCGATCTGTAGACAAAATTCGTCCAAAGATGAAACTAATAACTCTTGTAGAATGAAAGACAAAACTTTCACAGATTGGACGACAAGTCGAAGATCTGAAGAGACAGAAGGAAAAAAACGAAACAAAGAAAGGGAGTCGGTAGTACCATGACCTCCCCCTCCCGTCGCCACACATGGGCATGAAACCCACGGGGGGAGGGGAATGAAGAAGATCAAGGAGTTGTGGTGGCTAGAGTTGAGAGAGAGGAAGAGAGAGATAAGGCATTTGAAAAGCTTGAATCTCAAAATCTGAATCAGAATAAGATTAGGAAACATTAATTTTAGTTTTTCTTTCCTCCTTTCAAATATTCATTTTTTCCAAGTATATTTCTAGTCTTACTATTTGTAAATCTTAGCTATATAAAAAATATCTACAAATCCGATGGTCCAAAATATAGAAAATTCAAAAACCGCTGCTCTATATTATATAGATAGAGTATAGACCATATACGTTGTATACTTAATTTACCCTCCAAAATCGTATGAAAATCTGTCATTTTTCTTTATTTTAAAAATCCGTAGAGTTCACCTCTTATGAAAATTTATCGTGCCACAAAGTCTGGTTTTCCCCTTTTTTTTTATTTTGGTCAGACAAAAGTCTCCTTTATTTTGCAACAAATCCTTTCAGCTTGCAAAATGAGCCAGCCATCAGCTGTTTTATTGTACATTTTGCATGAAGAACATGACTTGGGAAATTGGTTACTGGAAACAAGTGGTTCTGCAGTTGTTGTCATGTATATTTTGTCCGTTGTAACTTCCGAATGCGTGTAATGTAGAAATAACGGTATTTGTGCAAAATCAATTTTTTTTTTTCTCTCGTATGAATGACAAGATTGGCTAGTGCAATCTGTGTTTAATAGATCTGCACTGTTCCCTTTTGTGAGCTCTTGTTTATAAGCCCGAACCGAACAAATAATTAAAAGCTAGCTTTTCAATTTCCGGTTTTTGTGGTTTTAACTAGTGAGTTATCATAGCCAATGTATAACCAATAGCCACAAGAACATACTAGCATTCATCCTGAGACGTCTTTGTTCCATTTTAGTAGCGTTATTAAAGTTCGAAAATTTTCACTTCTTTTTTCATGAAAGGCGAAAATTTTCACTTTGTCGCACAAAACCCACACACCGGATTACATTTTCTTTGTTAATGTTGCAGACCAAAATTTCTTCTACCTTCACAAAATATCTCAAACTTTCGTCTTACCTTAACCTAATTTCTACTGCTTAAGTTATACTACTAGATGTTACTGCTGCTCTGCATATGAGGATGTGGTGCTAATGATTCAATTATTTGTTTCTATAGCTCCCTAATATTTTTAGTAAAAGTCGGTCAAACTAGAACATAATTATCTCCGGTCCATGTTTTGAACTGGACGGAACAGTCTAAAGCTAATAAAAAATTCAGATGGAAGAGTGTCCAATTCCTTCTAGTTATCATATCATCCAAGTGAGACCCATTTCAAATATCCAACTGTTAGTAACACCTCAATAAGAGTTTGTAAAAGTTGTTTGTTTGTATAGCACTTTCCTCGTTCGAATCACAAATTTCAACTCTAAACCAGCAAATTTGCATGATTCTTGTGAAAACCAAAACAGACACAACACACGTATCCATGATCCTGGTTTACATAGCTATATTTGGAACTCAAACTTGTTCAATCACAACCCAAGACCAATTCTCAAAACAGTCACAGAGATACAAAATAGATAATAAGAAAAAACACTATCCCAAAAGGTAAAATTTTCGCTAGAGCAGTATTTGCTAGGTAACAATTATTCAACGAAAGTAGATCCCCAACCAATTCATTTATACTCCTTCGTCAAGTCCCACAATACTCCTGATCCTCAGAACTCTCTTCCGCGTATATGCAATTGCCGACTGGTTTCTCCCTCTCTGGCTAGGTGAGGAAGACCAGAACAAACAGAACAATGAAAAGGACAACCAAGAATAATATCATCATGATCTGTCCCTTGGCCCCAGCCTTCTTCATCACCATACCCACCTTTTTCTGCAGCCAAAATTGCTTTTTCAAAAACAGGGGGAAAAGGAAAAGGGAAAACACAAAAACTGCATTTCACGATTTTAAGGTCAGGTTACTAGTAAAGCCATTTCACTGAAGCACAATTATTGGCTTAAGTAATTTCTGGCAGCCTGAAAAGCAATCCGAGGCTTAACTTCAACTCCCAGCTTGGGCAAGACATATTGTGGTTTTCTAAGAAAAAATTATTCGATCCAAAATCTGCGTGGAGACAATCACCTGAACGAAATCGAGACGGTTTGACGTACTTTCCATTTCCGTACCGAGTTCATCTATAATCTTCTCCTGTGGCACCATAAAATACCCATGTCAGTGTCAATAATCTGCAAATGATTTTACGCATAATTGTTGAGTGTGTTCAAAGGCTACAATGAACTTTCAAAGGGTTAGCCAGCCAAAGGGTTGGCCCATGGCTGCAAAGAGCCTTATCAATTTATCAAGATAATATCCCCTGCACTATGCCAAGCCAAAGGCTTACACAAAAGTAGCGAATAACTTCTGCTGATCACCGGTAGATGTGGGATGAGTATAATTCCACTACGTTTAAGTCCAAAGAACCAAACCAAACAATAGAGATTGGATTGAGTTCCATTCTCTGTTTAGTTGGTTACACCCCCTATTTACCTGTTTCCTTTTTTTTCCTGATAAGTACAGCCCCTACTTACCTGTGCAAGGAGTTCTTCATGTATAGTAAGTCCTACACCTCCAATTCTTTCCACACTTGCACTGAGCTCATCCAGCTCCTCATCCTGTTGCCTGCAAGCATCAATCCAATTAACAAGGATCAAAATGAAAATAATACTTTTTGCCAATTCAGGTGTCTAGAATAGCATGCACACGCCTCTGTGTCACCTTTAGTTTTGCCAGGATACTTCACAATGCCTAAATCAAAGTATCAAACTAGTTTGAAATGCTATTAATCATATCCCTAATCCTCCATTAACTCGGATAACTGTTTATTAAGAATATTACCAGATATCAAGATTGGACAATATAAACACAAGATTCGTAAGTTGCAATAACAGAAGTAGGCGTATAGTATTCTGATGCATAACGAATCAAAACATTAGATTTCAGGCCTACCATATATGAGCACTACAAGAAACTTCCGAAGAGCCGTAGAGGTTTCTGAAATTTGCTCAAATAAGGGTATACGCATCAGATAATCTAATAATTTCCTACCTAATTCGCAAAGAACAGCTCAAATAGTTACTGAAGATAGGAAACACATACTCGGAGAAGTAACAGAAAGCATGAGGAGATATGATGGCAATGTTTTACAAGAAATGAGAGAGAGAAAGAGAGAGTACTACTTTATGAGAAGCAGCTGTCTGTCTGATTCCGATGATACAATATCATCATTGTTCGGAGCAGCATACTGATTGGATCTTCCACCCTGATGAGAATTTGGCATCCTCATTAGTTCACGTCGCATACCATTTACATTAGAAGTGCTTGTACCATCCAACATTTTTCCTGCTACGACTGTCTTCTTCACATTGCCCACCTAATTACATAGTGGAATTTTTAGGAGATCTGAAACTAATTTGACAATGAAATGCCTGATATCCATTATAAGATCAATGGTACCTGAGTACGTGCAGTGCTTGTCCATCTCCTCCTTTTGTCAAGTTCAGCTTGATCAATCCCATAATAAGAAGGATCTCTAGCTGCTACAGCAATTGCTTTGTCCAATTCGTCCACCTTCCTATCAAAAAAGTATGTTTTCAGCAATGGCAAATAGCAGTTGCCCAACATGAAAGCCAAAATCACCAGAAACGCTGGTGTAATAGAAAGTTTCGAACTTTATAATCTCTGAAGAATAACAGGAGAAAGCTATGTTACATGGACTCTTCAAAATATATGAAATACTGTGTCGAACAATCAATTCTTGACTCAAGAAATACTCTTCAACATTTTAGATGGACATTCACATTGGAAGCATATTTAATATTCAAATCTACTGCAGAACTGTCTGTGCATAAAATTCACATACCATGCAAGAAGTAAATTATTGCGCCTTGTAAACACAACTTACCGTAGAAAATAAAAAAGAATATCTTGAAAGTAAAAACATTTGGCAATGTGGTCGTGTACTTGATATAAGAATTTGATGAGTTTGACAGCCATGTACCCATACTGAAGGCCATGTAACATAGCAAAAAAGTACATCATGCCGGGGAATATATAACCATTCGAGCCAAAGTGTACCAGATGTTGATCTTTTGACATTAGGTAAATAAGTCCGGCAAAATCCTGATAACCTAGTGGGAGACTACCAAGCATACCTGCCACTCAATGCTCTCACAGCTCGTGAGCAGGTCCTCAGTCAGATTTTGTTGCTCTTGACTTCCCGCAGGGATACGCTCCCATTGGTGAAAAGAAGACAGCACCTTATCAATCTAAGAAGCAGATAACCAAATAGTTAAAATAGAAGATTGACCAAATATCCATAAGTAAACGAAAGCAAGGAGCCAAATGCAATTCCAAATAATGTTTACTGTCTAAATATGCTATTGGTTGTAAGATCTAAAGAGTGGGTTGGTGCATGTCAGTCTGTGCGTGAGAACAGAATCAAGCTGTGTAGGATTTGGACCTACGACTTCGTGGTGTGTGTAGGAAAAAGAAAAGCATATGGGTAAGAAAAAGACAGAGTCACATCTTTTGGCATAACACACACAATAGGCAGAGATAGACCCGTTAGCGTTATAAAAATCACAAGTATCGCAGTTGGACGAGCCTTATTTCACATACATACAAAGATTGCGGTCCTAGAGGACCTTCCTCTCCACAATTATTATTTTGCTATTCATTTAATATAATTCCATCTCGATGACAGCAGTTTTTCAATTCGGCATGCAGAAACTAGCTTCTTCTTTTGCGGCTTTACTTTTGAATAATTTGTGTTGAAATATGATATTCCACAATTACCATCCACCAAACACCAAAACAAAAGCAGCACCAAAAACATCAATTTCAGCCAGTGTGCCAGTTACATTCACCAATCTGCTCAAATAAGCCAGAAATGGCAGCAGCAAATGGTTTAGAGGTTTAAGAAAAAAAAAATCTACAAATCACCTATATGAGAGAAGACAATTTGAAGTCTCACTTCAGGGTTCTATAAAATCTACCGTGTTGACGTAGTTATATGATCTTCCCAAATGTAAGAGGAACCACAGGAGCAAAGATTCTGGCAATAGCTTCTCCACTCTCCAAGAACCTTATAAAAGTTTCCGAAAAAAATCATTCATGAATGCAGCGCGATAGTTATTGTCATCCAAACATATTTTCTAGGGTTCTCCTAAGATGGTCCCATGATTGCCCTACGAGTGTGACGGCAGGGTTCCCCCAACTTGTTATTTTAGCAAGTGTTCTTCCCAATACATAAGTTTCATCATAGCATGTTGCATCCTTGAGTAATAGCAATTTCTTAGATCCGTAAGTGCGTATATCAAATTTGAAAAGCAAACATATAACAAATGTATAAATAGTCAATTCTTCAGAAGTAAAACAGTCAATTTGCGCCAAAAACCCACATATCCAACAAATTAGTTGTTTTTCTTTTCAAGAAATTGTGGCTCAATCAGCTAGCTTTCACAATACATCATCAGGAGATCTAATTCACAGTGGCTACAGTTAACAGTAACAGAATACCATCCTTTACTCGTCATAGCAGACACAACTTCCTTTGGATGGTGAGAAATGATGAGATAAGAAAGGGGAAGGGCCAATCAAAAATTTTCTTTCTTTGTACTTCTCTCACCATTTCTCACCAAAATACTCAATCCAAATGAGTGATTTGGCAAGAAACCATAACACTTTCTTTCCTTTTCTCATGAAATCCCTCCATCCAAAGGGGCAGTGGACTTCTCGCATCATTGCGGGCAGCAAACCGCCCACATTGCCATGATCCTAACACTTCACCAGACCATTCAATCAGTAGGAGTGAAAATCCAGAGGACCAAGTGCCTTTCATGCCAGGTCGTACAAATAACCTCATCAGGTCTCCAAGGCATGACCCGGCCAATTATGGCCAGGAGCACATCGTCGACAGAAGGGACAAGACGACAATGCACACCAAAGGCGGACCGATTGAACTGCGCCCTAACCTAGAACCCACAAAGGGTGTTGGTCGATTAAGATAGCAGGACGGTGGTCATGGAAGTCGAAATCCGCTAAGGAGTGTGTAGGCACTTGATCTAGAACCAATGGAAGGGATACATTAAGCATGGAACTAAAATCAGGGCTAGGAAAACATTAATTCTGCAAACTCATAATTTTTCTCTAAAATGCCCCCCTATTCAATAAACCGGTAATAACTGGATGTTCAGAGCCGAGAGGCAAAAGCCCGAAGGCAGTACAAGGATTCCATGACAAGATACATGAATGAAACAAAACTATCGAAATCTAGCCACGAGCACATGCACTAGCAGGCACATACTGCAAAAGCGTTTGATCAGGAACTCATCCAGAAAAATTGGAATAAAAGACTTACGGATTCTTGAATCTCTTCCTTGACAATGTAAAACGGGTCCTGAGCGGAAGACATGTCGTGATCCGGTCACATAACCCACTCGGATCCTGAGCTGATTTGGAATTCCTTCGCACTGGGCTGGCGATTGTGGAGTGATGTTTGGAATTTAGGGCTTCTGGGTTTCCGATCTAAGCGATTAGGGGACTGAATCTCCAACTGGAATTTTCTTAGCACGGTCTGGACGATTCTTCGATCGCTTTCCTATTGGAGAAGACGATGTTTGGATTGCGTGAGTGTGTGGGGTGAATCGCAGTAACGCTCCTTGAATTGTTTCGAAATCACCGTCAACCCCCGTTGCTGTTGAAAATTGCACTGACCGTCCTGGGTCAGCTATAACCCAGTCAAATGTGTGATGAATGTTACCAATCGCAAGCTTTCTTCTCACCTAAGTAGTATATATACTAATTAGTTTTTCTGGAGGCGGATCCTTTGTGCCGAAAATATTTGTGCTTTGTGACAAAATGTTTTCCGGCTAATAGATTTGAAAAAAAAAAAAAAATCACTTAATCCAACAACTGAAAAACCTATCGGCACAAAGGTCAATAGGTTTTCGGAACAGAGACCCCAGCTTTTTCGATTTTGCTAACCTCTCGCCGCCCACTGGGCGGAGGGTAATATGTAAATAATTCTAAATGAGTTCTGATATAAATAAAACTTTTTTCGGATATCAATGCACCTTTTACTTATTATCTCACGCACTTAAGGCAAATGTTAGCATTTTCCTAGGTTTTTTTGAAAAAATATATACTAATTGGATATCAGGACTAGCTTGTGGGTATCGCAACTAATTTTGAAAATCTAAAGTTAACACCCTTCAAAAAGCCCTAAAAAAGTCAGCTCTCGAGTTTTTTTTTAGAAATTTTTAAACATACTTGTATAAAAGTCATAATTTTTAACTTTTTTGATCACTCTTGTCGAAACTAACAAATAACAAAAATTTGACGCAAAAACTAAGAAACGCGAATTTCTTTTAAATAAAGACAAAAAAAAAATTGTAATTCACGAATTTTAGGTCAGTAAAAACACCCCAAAGGCCTTGAAGGCATTTTCATCTTATAAAAAAAAAACCCAAACTATAAGTGAAATTGAGTGCTCTTAGCATTATTAAAAAAAACAAAGTGTATATTGGTTGAAAATGAAGAAGGTCTAGGACCACAATAACATATACAACATGCTTACGTAATAGTGTCTCGTGGCCGATCCATCCATTTGGAAATGAAACACTATCACATAGGGCATATTTCGCAAAACATCGTTCGTGTCGTGTTCCTAGACTTTCTCGTTAGCATTTGATTTACGGGTTCAACAGTTTATTTCACCCCTAAATTCATTGACAATTTTAACCCCACGTCTGGGCAACGCAGGGATACACTCCCGTGGGCATTCTTGTCATTTGAGGGTAAAAACAAAACCTAGGGTTCAGCTATATATACGTTTCCGTCTTTTCCCCTTTGCGCAGAAGACGCGTCGTCTACAGCATCTCGCTGCAACAATGGTGAGAGTCCATCAGAACTCTTTTATTCATTACGATAATCACATCTTCTTCCATTTATGTATTTGCTCGCTACTTTATATGATCATTTTTGTAGCTCAATTTTTTCTGGGTATTGACCCAGTTTGTCTGCCGTTCGGTAGCTCAGAAAATGTGGTGAAACGATTAGATAGCTATCTGGGTATTGACCCAGTTTGTATTTTGTGTACACTCATATAATATTCCTGAGAGTGATCGGTTTTGATTTGTCTGTAATTTTTCCCTTATAGTTTGTGTCTTCGAAAGATCGCCAGGTGGTTTATCTGTTCATTTTATTTTTCCAAATCTTGTCTTTTTTTTTTTGGTCCCTAACTTGATATTTTTCAATAACATGTCACGTTTACTGTTTCAGATACCCTCATTTATTCTCAGTGAGCTTTGTTTTTGTTTTTTGCTTTAAATTTTATAATTTGGAACTCTTCTGTTGTTTGTGTCTTTGGTTAAATTTTTTTATTCTTAAATGTGTGTGTTTCCCTACCGAAGACAAGTTGTTTCCTTGCCGTTTGAGGGTGAGTTCACTCACTATTCAAGACAACTAAATGGACTAAATTGTATTTTTGGTAGAAGCAAGAGGTATTGTGGCATTTTTTTTTTTTGGTAAGTGTGGTATTGTGGCATTATTCTGAAGACGAAAAATATAGCGTGAACTCACCCCAAGTCGTTTTCCTTCTGTTAGTGCGTGTTGTTGATATGATTAATCTTGCTTCAATGGCATAAAATTGTAGAAACATACATTTTAGTTCTGTTTTATGCTCATGGCATTCTTCTAATAATCCACTGGCTGTTGTTATGTTCGCTGTATGATTTTTGTAACTATTATTGGAAATGTTGGCTAATATAGTTCCCCTGATTTTTGCAGGTATTTGTCAAATCTCAAAAGAGCAATGCCTACTCCAAGCGGTTTCAGGTCAAGTTCAAGAGAAGGAGAGGTATGGTGTTTGCGTTTCACAATTAATTGAGATTGAGTTTGGTTTTCTTGTTTTCTTTCTGACGGTATTTACTTTAACTAAATTGCAGAGGGGAAGACAGATTATCGGGCTAGAATTCGCCTAATAAATCAGGACAAAAACAAGTACAATACCCCAAAGTATCGGTTCGTTGTTCGCTTTGTATCCTTCAGTTGCGCTACGTTGCTGCGTGCTTTCTTTTCAAAATAGGCTTTCTTCATTTTGTTAATCATAGGTTGTTTTTTTCATGGGAATTGTTATCTGGTAATGAAATAAGTTGTTTTCCTTTCCTTCATGTATTTATTTATCTGTTGTTGAATCAGAACAGATAAATGATAAGCACTGAACTTTTTGTGGTGGGTGACCGTATAGTACTTGATTATATTTGGATGTTTCAACCTTAACATTGTTAATAGACGAACAAGGACATCATTGCACAAATAACATCTGCTAGCATTGCTGGTGATATCGTCCTTGCTGCTGCATATGCCCATGAGTTGCCTCACTACGGGCTTGAAGTGGGTCTCACAAATTATGCTGCAGGTATCATACCTTTTCTTCTCTCCTTCCTTCCCATTCATTTGTCTGGACATCTGTGTACTGTATGTAGACCTACGCTTATCCAATTAACGTCTTGGTGCCTACTGACGTGTTTGATGCCTGTAACTCTCATGTTCAGCTTACTGTACTGGCCTTCTCTTGGCGCACCGCGTCTTGAAAATGCTAGAAATGGACGCTGACTATGAGGGAAATGTGGAGGTATACTTGATGCATGCTCACTGTCAATGCGACCTTTTATCCCCTTTGCAGCTGCCTTGTGTTCTTTGAGTGACTATGCATATGAACTTTTGTACTGTTAGGCAACTGGAGAAGATTTTTCAGTTGAGCCAGCAGAGAGCAGAAGGCCATTCCGAGCCCTCCTTGATGTTGGCCTTGTTAAAACAACCACCGGGAACCGCGTCTTTGGTGCTCTGAAGGTATTGCCATGCCCACATTTTTACAGCTACCTTTCTAGTTGATGTACTTTTTTTATTGGCTTTCTAATTGAAGTACTTGAACTTGTCGCTTGAAAAGATGTTCAGTATGTTTTATTTCCCATCTATAATTCTATAAGTTGCATAGATTTTGGGATAGTTAATTTGTTTCATTTCCCTTTTTCCTCTTATAACAAAGGGTGCCAAGGGGGAACCCTGAGAACTCAAGCAGGACAGCCCAATCACTAGTTGTGGCACTCCCCAAGAACTCAAGCAGGATGATCCGATCACTAATTGTGTTTTGGTTTGTCATAGTGCTATAGTTTAAGCACTATATCGAGGTTGGGTCATTTTTTTTTTCTTTATTTTGTTTGTCACGCTGCAACTCTTGTGCAAAGAAGATATTGTTACTTATATTTCAATGACTTTTGGTTTGGTTCTTTCTTCCAGCGTCGGATTTTAGTCACATGTTATGATCAACTCTCTTACCAATGCAATTAGGCTAGGAAAGTATTGTTGGATAAACTTATCTTACCATACTTTCCCGCGATAACTTTTGCACGTTGATTGCGTGAGTGTCCAACCACAGGGAGCTTTGGATGGTGGGTTGGATATCCCTCACAGTGAGAAAAGATTTGCGGGTTTTGCGAAGGATTCTAAGCAGCTTGATGCTGATCTCCATCGAAAGTATCTTTATGGCGGGCATGTTGCTGCATATATGAGGGTAAGTGTCGAGAATGATAGGTGATGTCATGCCTCTGCACAACTGGGGGCAAGGGGGAGCGTAAGGCTTTATTTTCAGCCGTGAACTTGTCTTTACTGTTTGTTATGTAGACGCTGATGGAAGATGAGCCAGAGAAGTATCAGACTCATTTCAGTGAGTATGTCAAGAGAGGAATTGAGCCAGATGGCATTGAGGAGATGTACAAGAAAGTTCATGCTGCCATCCGTGCAGACCCCACTCAGAAGAAGTCAGAGAAACAGCCGCCTAAAGAACACAAGAGGTAAGTGCGAAATTTAGTTTAAGTGTGTGGTAATTAGTGTTTGTTTAAGGGAAGTTGGACTGGTATACAGCTGTTTGGCATCCTATTACCCTTTGCAGAAAGAATATGGTACTAGTTTATTTAGCCTCAATGGGTTACACTAGGTTAGGGTTGCCTCCACCTGATTTAGGTTTCTAGTTTGACTCCTGTTGTCCCTAACTGGGGATTTTTTCAATTGACTTGTTGACTTCGACAGTGTGGTTTTTTGTTTTAATTTGTTCCAGATGTTTGTGGCCATAGATGGAATCATGGTAAATGCATTTTCTAGCAATCCGGAATTCTCTTTTTCACAAGTGACCTATGGTTATGGGTTGAGAATTGGGAGCTGTGCTCTTGAATTTATGTTTTTAGGGGAGTGTGAACACTGAACAACAAGAACTGCCGTGAATCAAACAAAAAGATCAAGGTTAAAAAGTTGTAGTGACTAGTGATTAAAGAAATACCTGAAATACATATTCACCAGAAATTATACAGAACGTAATACATATTTACCATATCCTTGTTATAATCTTGAATCTGCAGTTGTCTGACACAACCACTTGTTTTGACAAAGCTATGACACAGACACAAACAAATCCACACATGTACCTTTGTGTTGGGCATCAATGGCTGAATTACATGTTAATCGGTACAGCTGTGTTTTTGTTGTTTGTGAAATAAGTTGTACTGGTTGACTGTAATTGGATTTAGAGCAGTGGTCTGATGGGTTCCTTCTTATCTTTGTGCTAAGTGGTTTAGGTGATTCTGTTGTTTCTCTGGGTACTTCAACAATGTTTCTCTACCGTTTATTACAGGTACAACTTGAAGAAGCTGACATACGAGGAAAGGAAGGCTAGTTTGATTCAACGGCTCAATGCCCTCAACTCTGCAGCTAGTGCCGATGATGATGCGGATGAAGATGAGGATTGAATGTTCAAAGTAGTGGTAGGATCTGAGAGCCAAATTTGTGATGTTTTCAGTGCAGATGCTGCTGATCTTCAGTTCAGTATGGAACCTGATAATATTTGCATCTTTCGGGCAATTTTGCAGCTTGGAGTTTTTCTTGTTTCTCTGGTAGATGGTAACAGAACATTTAGCTTTCTGAATATTCTCAGTGTTGGGATGTTATGTTGTGAAATGCTTTGCAAGCTTGCTCTTTCATGCCAGTAGTGGTTTCGTCACTCTCGCGTTGATATATGCTGTTCTTTCCACCTGAAAGACTTGGAAAAGCACAATTTTTTTTGGGTACATCGGAAAATCTTGGATGTCCTCAATGGTGTAGATGATGTCATTCTATTATTTCAAAAAACAGAACGCTTTCTTGATGACCACACCTAGTTTTTTTTGGTTAACTTTTCTCCCATTCTAATTTTGGAGCCCACTTAGATGATCGAATATCAATTAATTTTCTTTTTGTTATGCAATATCAATTAATATTATTGCAATACATTTATCAGTTTAAATGTAGTCCCTATTCATTTTTTCTTTTTCGAGATATCTAATTGCATATTATTATGTTTCTGTACGGGGTTGGTTCTATCAGGAAAAATTGCCTCCAAGATCCTTTCTTTTCAGGATATACATTTACAGTGCCGGTAAATGGTTATCCAAGCATTGGTCGAGTGAGAGTATAACAGAAATTAACTTACTTTTGCAAGTCTGCATCTTCGATTCTTATTCCTATTTGCAAGTTTGCATATTCGATTCTTATTCCTAGCAAAAAAAAAACTCGAACCTACAATACATTTGTTCGGTAGTTATTTTAAGGGTTCTAAAATGTCTGAGATATGTATAAGCTGACTACTGACACATATACCTCTGTAAAAAAAATAAGCCAACTCTAAACCCTTGGACTTTACATGAGTTTGTAAGCTTTACAGAATTTTTTGACATGGTATGTACTTCATAAAGTGGATGTCAGCATCTATTGAAATGGATTCTGTGGAGCAAGAGCATATTCTTGCCTCCAATTACAGACCGGAGAAAACGAGTGCAATTTTGTTCACCCGGGTGAACATTATCCTCCTTCTTATTGGTTGAAAATGGTGTAGGCCTTGCGATACACTTTTTGGTGAGTATGACATTATTTTGTGGTGAGATTCACACAATTTTGACCAATAGAAAATTGGGTAATTTTCACCCTCTTAAGTGGAGGGCGAACAAAACTCAACTCGGAGAAAACATTAGGCATGTGTCCAAACCAGTTGGAACAGAAGCAATCCTTGGGGTCCCACAAACATCAAAACCTCATCTCAAACTGGCCAATGAACATCCATTTCCACTTGCATCCCAACACTATCCACTCACACCAAAGCTGTTTTCTGCACCCAAGATTTGAGCTTCAAAAATGTCGAATTCATTTTTTGAAACTGAAAAGAAAAAAACACCCATATAGGCTATAGCTATATGCAGTAATGGCCCAGACATTAACCCAATTACCTGCTCCCAATGTACCACCCATCTCAACAACATCCAGGAAGAAGACCCATCTTTCATCCTTAGGGTTTCAGAGAGTTTGGGCTTGTCATCATCAATGTCCTGATCAAGCCATAAACCATAGAATTGTCGACCGCAGGTTTGTACTATAAGCGTACATGCTCTTTCTTTTCAGTTACCCTTTTGTGTGTGTGTGTGGGGTAAAAGTGCATTGCATTTTGACATTAATCGCACACATACACGGGTGCAGCGAATTCACAATATGTGGGAGCATTGCTGCTTTGGCTGAAAACTTGACCGAACCCGATGCATGTGGTTAGCCATGATGGCTGCTCTTCAACCTCAGAAGGCTAAAAAAATGGCCAACCATGTGGTCGGTTTGGGCCTAGTTTTCCGCTTCTCTAAAAATCCTGTCGCGTGTCTCAGCTCATCTCCTCAATGTGTTATATTTTTTCAACTAAAGAACAATCACTTTAAAAGATCGTGCGATTAGGAGAGCATTTCGAACAGTTCATAGGACAAGGCAATCCCATCCGAAATCAAGATACATCATTCAAGAGCATATATCTTTCTTTAGTTTGGATTTGCAAGTAAATGTCACATATAATTGAACGAAATTGCGGGATCGATAAAACATAATAATGACGAAATTGTGTATATAATTATGCATATATATTGTGGGATTGATGATACAGGACTATTGGCTTGGGCTTGGCTGGTGCAGTGCTCGGCTTGACGATTAACAACAAGAACGCAAACGCTGCCGCCAGAAGGCCTCCTCCGCCTCCTCCGACGGAGAAAAAGGACCCGAATGTGAGCGGAGTTCAGGCCAAAGTTTTGGCTAGCAAGAAGAGGAAGGAAGCCATGAAGGAGGCCACGGCGAAGCTAAGAGAGAAAGGAAAGCCCGTAGGTGGTGGCCCTTCTGAATAGTTTTTGCAAATTATACTAAGTACTATCTCGTTCCAATGGAGAGAGGATTAGTTCTCTGGTGGTGAAAATATGCTGTGGACAACGTTTCTTGTTCATTTGGACAAGTGATTTTTTCCTGTGAAAGTAGTGGATATTTGTTAGGCCTCATTTGGTCTTTTTATTTTAGGTTTTTATGATCGTTTATATGACTGTTTTTTCTGGTTTTATTCTTGATCATCAAGACGAACAACAAAATCTGACACTAGAGGTTATGGCTGATGAACGAAGCAAGATACTTGAATTCAAACTCGGTTTCTAGTCTATCAAAATTATTTGTTTGAACGACTCGTTACATAAAAAAATCGAGTTTGGACCTCGGGTGAAACTCTTTGAGATTTTAAACCAAATTTGAGCAAGTTATGACTCATTTCAGAAACATCCTCCTCCTAGTGAGCTGTCAATAAATTAAGAAAAAGACAAGAACTACACGCTCCACTACACTTTTTACACTTTTCAATACACTTTCATACACTTTTATAATATATTTCACACATTTCAACACACTTTTTGAACCTTTTAACATCCCAGTGGGAGGTTTGAAGCATTTTCCAATAGTAATAGTCATAGGAGACAATCTCAAGATTCTGAATGGCGCAGGGTAGCCTAAACTTTTTTCTTCTTAATTTAAAGAGTAAAAAAGAGACATGTAGTTGGAAGAGCATCTCTAACCCTTAAATTTTTTTCTCAAGAGTATAAAACTCCCTCAAACTCACTCCACTCTTTTTACTCAAATGAAGAGAGACTCCCACTTTTATTCAAATTTTGCATGGTTATTTTTTCCTACTCAAATTTACAATTATGTAATTGATGAATACTCAAATTTTTTCTTAGATTTGGATATACTCGGTAGATTTCCTCAAATGTTTACTCAAATTTCTGTTTAGATTTGGATATACTCGTTTGGATATACCCTGTTTTCGAACTTATGAAAAGTGAGGAAAGAAAAGGAAAGGAAAATAATGAAGAAGAAAGTATTTCTCTTCACCTTGTCACTTTGACTTGCATACTGAAAACCATTAAATAGTACTCCGTCCGAATCTAATTCAAGAAAAATTAAAAAAAAAAAAACAATTTATTAGATATCAACAAGTGCTTCTAGGGGCAAGTCCAAATCCTCTGTCGGACTCTCCCAGTCTGATCCGCCTGTCAAATTCCTCTCAGTCGTTTATCTCGCAAATCAACGGTTGAGATGGGCCAAGCACTTGTACAATAATTCTAGTACTACGCACACTTACACACCCAAATATCTACCTACCACTCATGTGAGTGTGGATGTGTATTTGGGTGTGTAAGTGTATGTGGTGCTAGCAAGGTTGTTTCTCAAAATGATGTTGTTTTGGAGCAAAACATGCTCGGCCCATCTTAACCGTTAATTTGCGAGATCAACGACCGAGAGAAGTGAGACAGACGGATCGGACAGGGGATCTCAAGGCTACTTCTAGTTTATGAAAAAAAAATGAATTTTCTCTTCGAAAAAAATTACTAGTATTATTTTTAAGTTTTGGTTTTGTCGAACAGATATTTTGGGAAAACAAACATTTTGGGACGGAGCTGTCAAATAGAGAAATTCTTGAAGATCAACGAATTCTGGACAGATAAATCCACCTGGAATTTTATCGAAGATACTTCGTGTAGGCCTCATGCATGGGATTGTAAAATCTTCTCTCCCTCCTCCACAGTCCACATTCCAGCAAGCAATTCATAGTTCCCTCTCTCTCTCTCTCTATCGAAGAAATCCCTCATCAGAGATGACGTCCAGATGGTCGATTTCGTCGTCAAAGGAGGTCCCGTTGTTCCAGACGCTGAAGGGGATTCAACAGCTCGCTGAAACTCGTCGTTTCAAGGTAACAACCATACCAATCTCTAAATACTCTAATATCGCTTTGACGCTTTATATAGTTTGTATGCATATCTCGTATTGTTTGTCCACTTTTTGACTATTAAATGTCCGAAATTGTTTGCCCATTTTGAAAACACAAGAATAAAGACCACCCGAGACTAATAACTAGGCTGTGTTCTTGTAAACTTATAAAGCCTGAAACTTATTTCGGTATTTTTTCTTTTTCGTAATTTTTTGCTTAGCTTTTCCTCGTAATTTTTGGGGTTAATCGTTCATTTTGATGAGACGAATCAGAAAAGTATAAAAATACAGACCGATATTAGAAAAATTCAAATGAGACGGCACTTTAGATAAATTAGATAGTTGTTTGATTCTTTTTCGTCTTTGTTGAACTTTTTTTTGCTTTCGGTCATAATTTTGTACTTTTAGCCTCATCTCATCGAGATGGATGATTAATCCAAAAAATATCACGCGAATCTATCTAACAAAAATTTAGAAAATACGAACAAAACACACAAAACGAATAAGAAAAATAAGTTTACAAGAATGGAGCCCTTGTACTACTGACTTCACTAGCGATTAGATAGTTAGATAGTTTGCTCTGATCAAACTCTCTCTCGCTAAGTCCAGTCAACTGGCAGTTTCCATCACTCTATTAAATGATCAAATGATCATTCAATTGAGAATAGACAAACACCCCATATGGGCCAAGCTCAGTAGAGCTTGACGATAGCTCTCTATCCTTCGACTATTCCAAACTTTTTTTATCCTCATCTCTTGAATTGGAGTGACAAGTGGAATTTGAATTCAAGGGAATGTTTGGAAAGTTCAAGTTTTCAAATTGTAATGATTGTGCGTCCTTAATAAGTTGAATTCCCCAAATTAGACAAAGAAATATACATATGTGTGTGTATACGCACACACACACAATACATATGCACACCTCTACGTCCGAGGTAATATATACTGGACTCCTAGGTGCATGCGATGCATGTGCAAATTGTGTTATGGAAAAGATGGAAAGAGGAAAATCTTGATTGAGATTCATGTGTAAAGAAATCTGGGATGTAAAAGTGGGAAAGAAGGGAAAGTTTTTTTTTTAGGGTGGCAGTTTCTTTTTCTTCTTGACAGTTTCTTTATGGAGTTGAACTTAAAAGGGTAGTTTGAGATAAAAAGTGTGAGCCAGCCTTAAAAAACGATGCTCACATCAAAAGGGTTGTTCCCTTTATAATAGTAACCCTTCATAACAGTAATGATAATAATAATATTCTTCTTCGTGATACAGTAACACACTGACCTCTCTGTTGGTTTCATGGGTTAGTTTTGGTTTTCTGTCTCATTCAAGTCGTACACTAACCTAGATCACATGCCCTCTTGTGTTATATAATGGGGGACTAGATTATTGACATTGATGGCTGATGAAATGCCAATTCAGTATTTACCATGAAATTCAAGTCCAAATTAGCATTCCCTTGTTTTAATTTAACTGTAATTGACGGAGTGCATAATTACTTTGTGTCAAAACAGTTCCTTCTGTTTTCTTTGATTCTGTCTAATATGTAATGAGTTTAACCAACCTTGATGTTGTAGTGGATTCTTGTGCTTGGATTTTTTTTTTTTCAGTGTTTGATTTTTTCTTTCAAAGTTGTCTGTTTTGTTAAGCTGATTCTTTATGATATCAAAGCACAAATAGTGCACAATTCAGAATACAATTCAATCCTAATAATAGTTAGGCAATGAGTAAACTGGGAAGCCTCTTTTGCTGTCCCATACTATAATATTAGTTGTTTTTCAGAAATTTGGGGTTGCAGTAGCCCCTATGCCCCCTTGGATCCATCATTGTTTCGGTGTATGTCCAATTGTTTATGTGCTTGTTGTAGTTACTGAGGTTGTCTTCACAGAAATTTCATCTTCCCAATGTTGATGGCTTGCAGGCGTGGTTCTTAGATCAGTTTGGGGTTCTTCATGATGGAAAACAACCTTACCCGGGTGCAATTTCAACATGTAGGTTCTCATCTGTTAGCTTTGGCATTTTGGTAAGATTGTTTCAGTTGCGTTGTGTCAATTGTTTGCTTTGCCAATGGACGTTCAGTACCTTGTGCTTGGTTTTAAGTTCTATTTCCTCACAGTGGAAAGGCTAGCTACCAGCGGTGCAAAGATGGTGGTAATTAGTAATTCCTCAAGACGTGCATCGATAACCATGGAAAAATTGAAGACCCTCGGATTTGATCCCTCCCTCTTTTTAGGAGCCATCACAAGCGGAGAACTAACTCATCAATACCTGCAAAGGTTGACTGATGACCATATTACTATCAACTTATACTTTGCTATCATCAAGCATCATCACTTATTTTAGTCCTTACCCTTCAATCTGATGAGTTTTATACAAAGGAAAGATTTAGCTTACATTGTCAAGTTGTAAGCAGTTGTGAAACTGCTTTGGCTAGTAGACGTTACTTGTAAGATGAGTCCTCTCTAGATTAGGCTCTGCATTTGCCACCACTAAAACCACTGTTGACATGTATCACAGTCTCTTATGATTCCTACTGAAAAGTGGTTGAGCAGTAAACAAAAGGTGAATGTGATGTGCATATTTCCTAGCAATTATATAAGCGGATAGTCGAAGAAACCTCCGCTCTAGGTTTTTGACAATCTCATGGACGTACCTTGTGGGTTATGAAATTGCAGTGATCTCCGTCAGGTTTGCAGGGTCAGTGGGCTTTACCTTACACAGATAACTGAGTTATGGTTGGATTAATATAGGCTAGGCCAGGTCAGTTAGTAACTCGCTAATTGTTTGTTGTGATGGGTTGCCTGTAGCAGCTGGTACGTGTTTTGAGCTTTTCTAAGATTGTTCTTTTTGGGTCTCTGTCATAATCTTATGTCGCTGAAACAAATAAGTTATTGTAGACTGATGCCATAGCTGCATAGTTTCATACTCAATTGTCAATTCCTTTCCTACTTGTACAGTTGCATGCCCACTCTGTTTTCATGGCATTGACTTTGAACAGGAGAAATGATGCCTGGTTTGCAGCACTTGGAAGGTCCTGCATTCATATGACCTGGAATGACCGGGGTGCGATATCTCTTGAGGTAGCATTTAGATATCGTCCTCCTCCTAAATTCCGGTTGCAAAGTTTAACTCAAACTAAGTATGTTTCCTTCTGTCCTCACTGTTCTTAAGATCTACTTAACATCATTTTCCTTTATTTAAGTAAAAGTTAATCTAGAAAGGGCATTGTAGTGGGCCCAACCTTGAGCCTCATTGGGCATAGCAAATCAGCAGCCCAAGAGGCTAAGTGCTTGGACCAAACGAACATCTCGGGCCAGCACGAGAGTGTGGCCTGTCAGGCATAAAGCCCTAGTGCCTCGATCAACAGAGCTGGGTTGGACCGGACCAGGTTGAAAAGGGCCTAACCCGAATCTAGACGAAGAATCTGGGTGTTAATCAGAGATGGTTCGGTCACATGGCCGTGACACTCATGCGTCAGGCATGACATCAATCAGAGCTATGTACTTCCTCTCTTCGAGTTGAGACTGACTTAACCATCGGTGTGCCTTCCTGATTGTCCCTGGCCAGTCAGCCACTAATGGTGGTTCTTGTCTTGTAGATCCAGGTGAGGAAGGAGGAGCTCTGTTTCAGATTAGAACCCGAGATCCATTGGGGAGTACCAGATAAACAGCACCCCACATGCATTAATGGTTTGCCACCTGTGTACAAAAAAAAAAACATCAAAACAATACACTCCAGGAGGATGGAAAAGATCTATCTTTTTCAAGATATTGGTCCAGGGAAGGATTAGATTCCTTCAACTCCCATCTATACATGCAACTGACAATAAGGGTCTTAAGTCTGTACAAAAGACACTCCAAGGCGTCAAAGGGACGATGATTCCTCTCCCAACATCTAAGGCACATCAACATAGTGGTATCATTTCCCAAAATTTTCTTCTCCCCTTCCTCAATCTTGTCCCTAACCAACAATGAAGAAGTTCTACCAAGCCAAACATGAATTATCCATGAGTCTCTGGCTTTCGCTTGCACATGCGATGCAAATGAACCATGATTCTCTACCTTAGAATCATGTTATCAATGGTAAGAATCTTATCGAGGGCCGCACCACACAAAAAATGCAACTCTGGGTGGGGCTTTCGTGATCCAAACCATTTTCCGGGGGAAGGTAGACTTGTGACTTCGGCATATTACTTCATAAAATATCCTCACCATGAAGGACCACCGACAAAGCAAGATTCCACCTTAACGATTCCTTCCCGGATCACATGCATCATCTATATTCTATCCATGAGATTCACTAATCCTTCCACCTCTATCTGGCACCTCTCAATTCTTTTCATTTTTATTCATGGACTCATCCTACATGATGTGGATTTCTAGAATCTCTGGACTTGCAAGTGCTGCAGAGGCAGTAACAATGCCTTTTCAGATGGGTTTTAAAAATATAGGTTGAGATTTACATTTCTTTACGGAAGAAACTTCGCTGATTCTGCAGAGTTCTTGTAAGGATCAAAAAACGGGAGCTCGCTTTTTGGAAGCGATTGTGACCTAAAAAATTGCCAAGAAGTCCGTCTTGACTATAAGCTTGTAAAACAGCGAGGCCCCATGGGCACAATCAGTCCCACATCATTGGGTAGATTGTATATGAATCAGTACATAAGATAACGCCAATCACCTACTAAACCTGAGGTTAACCTTTTGAGCCACGTGATTAGGCCAAGGGTTAACAGGTCAGTTGGGACGGGTTGTTATAAAAACACTAAAGGAAAGCAGCTGTTTAGTATTGTTATTTGCATAATAGAACTGGTGAGCAATGAAAACATCTTGGTAATCATAATATCAACTGAATGAGCAATCTATGTAACTAGCTTCATTTTTGGAGGTGACTGTGAATTTATTAATTTACAGTTTTTTCGTATAAATTCGTTCTGCAGGGTCTTGGTTTACAAGTGGTGGATAATGTTGATGAAGCTGAGTTTATTCTGGCCCATGGCACTGAAGCCTTGGGGCTGCCTTCTGGTACTTCACTTCCTTTGACACTCGAAGATCTAGAGGAAATACTGAAGCAGTGTGCAGTTAAAAATATCCCTATGGTTGTCGCAAATCCAGACTTTGTAACAGTTGAGGCCAGGGCTCTGCGTGTCATGCCAGGTGAAGATGTTTATGCGTGAATGATTGCTTAGTTTTTATTGAGACTTGAACGCTGTGCTCAGTAATAAACAACAAGGAACGGATGATCCATGATGGAATCCCTAATTAGCTGTTTTAGGTATCGAAAAAGTGTGATCTTCATTGGTCTCTATTTCACTCAGAAGTATATATGTTTGTGTTGTTTTTTTTTTTTCCTTTGGGGGTTTCTCTTTTGTTCCTCTTTCTCCTCTCTCATCCCCCTTCTTTTACATTGAATTGATGCCAATTAGGTAGATTTACCATCACTGCCGTAAACTTTCTGCCTTCTTTGAAGTTGGTTTTCTATACACTACAAAGTGGGAAGTAGAGCATTCTTTAAGCAGCTGAGGCAGGGAAGTATATTTTTTTGATTCAGATTATCTTCTTCTACGGAACTGCGTGGCATCGTATAGCAGTAGTTATGTTGTGCATCTGAATCAAAACGCACAAACCCCACCCCCCCACCACCCCCCCCCCCCCCCCCCCCCCCCCCCGGCTCTGATATATGAATTTGTGAAGTTAGCAGTTCAGAATTTCTTTACCTTAAACACAAGTAAAGCACGTCAATAGATGCTATCATGATGACAAGCGACTGGGCGTCCTTTTCTCGTTTTGTACCTCTTGCATTTTGTTGTATATGTCCATATGTGTGCACATATATCCTTTGTTAATTGAAGATTTCATTCAGATAGAAATTTTGAGGATCTTATCTTTGCCTTTTATTGTGTCCTGAAAGAAGAATTGTCAATATGTATAGGTACGTTGGCATCCAAGTATGAAAAACTTGGCGGTGAAGTAAAATGGATGGGAAAGCCTGATGAGGTGAGACAAGAGCATTAGTATCATTTACCCCACCAATGGACACACCCTTTTCCATGCATGTATCCGTGGAGTTACTCTAAACGGCGTACATTTGCATTCACTCCATATTATCGGGTGACACCACAAATGTTTTGTGTCCAATATCATTATTTAAAACCATGATTGCAATATCCCTTTTTCATGTTTATATCTTCACTACTGTTTGCAATTCGTCCTTGAGAGGTGATTTTCACTCTACTGTAAATACAATAGATTTTGACCTTGCGCTGATAAAAAAATAGATTTCGACCTTACTCTGTAAAATTATGAACAACCCTCGCCGTATGTAAACAGGTGTATCAGGAATTACTATTGTGCAATGAAATGTTTTTATGTAAACAGGTGTATCAGGAATGTATTTGTACAAAAGTGGAGTGCAAGAACCATTCCACTTTTTTCGCTGCTCAAAAGTTGCACCAATGACTATAAGTGTAAATAAATTTGGCAGTGGCCCTTCTTCTGCAATATTAGCTGTACAAAAATGTCTTTGATGCTCAACAATGCTAAGTGCTCACAAACTTCTATTACTGAACTGAGGAACACATGTAGTTCTATTCCATTGGAATGACTTGCTAGCTATCTGTTCAATTGTAGGCAAACAGTGTTTCATCTGGTATATGAACTGAACATGAACCCTTGCATTCGTGGCTGTTCCAATTTCTTACTAAATATTACGAGTTCCATGATTAACTTTGTCTGTCCTCAGTTAAACAGATTCAATGGTAAAATCACTCCATAATGATACATCAATGGCTACAAAGCCATTTTCCTTCAACTAGAATATCTAGTGTCGGCATTATAATTTTCTTCTGTTAGTTTTGGTCTTTGATATTATCTCTGTTTGCCGGTCTTTCAGAAAATTTATAAATCGGCTATGGCCATGGTTGGTGTGGATGCTGTCGATTGTATTGCTGTCGGTGATTCTCTCCACCATGACATAAAGGGTGCTAATATAGCTGGGATACAATCGGCATTTATAACTTGTGGGATCCATGCAACTGAACTTGGACACGGTAAATTTGGAGATGCAGCAGACTCATCTTCTGTGCAAGCTCTTGCATTGACGCATGATGCTCATCCGTCTTACGTACTACCTGCATTCATGTGGTAGTCTCTTACCTTGGTAAGTACTGTAATACTCGCCCCGTTTGCCCCAACTAACTCTCAGAACAGAAAATCGGGGTGGAATAGGACCCCATAACTCTCAGTTTACAGTTATAGAAGTGTTATTTTGTTCACCCACCTAAAATATTGGTGGGCATTACCCACTTCGTATTTGTCCCACCCCGGGTCTTATTTAGATATGATTAGAGCTGTCATTTTGTAGGGCTAGATTTTTAACCTTTCCTTCAAAAATCAGCTTATTCCATAACGAAAAGTGCTTCATCAAATAGTACCCGTCTTGTTTCATAATATTGGTCCTAAATTTTGGATCAAAAATTGAATATACTTATTGATATATCCAGTTGAGCTAATTTGTCATATAGAAGATTAAAAATCAATATTTACAAAGTGAACGGCTTTGATCATCAAGATAAAGTCCAATTGTTTTGGCAAAATGGCCTTAGCCATTCCCAAAAAATGACCATGAATAGTGTCATTTGGCCAAAAAATGGCAATGATGGTGCATGGCTATTTTTCTGGCCATTCTTTTCAATAATTCCATTCGTACCCTATTTTCAATTAATTGTGTATTTGTGTGGGTCCAATTGAGAAGAAGAAGGATTTGGTGGTGGCTTTGGTGATGTGGCAGAAATGGCTTCCAAAAATGGCAAGGCAAATGGCCACGGCCATAAATGGCCAACCATTGAGTTATGGTTTTTAGCTGATTTGGCCAAAAAATGGGAATGGCTTGAGCCATTTCTACACCATTGGACTTGCTCGTAGGTGATCAAAATAGCACTCGTAGTAGGAAGGTTTCATCGCTTTTAGGAACACCAAACGGAATGATGAACGGGGACAGACACATGGAATAAATTAGCGCACGCAAATTCTAACACTATGGAACCGGGCTTTAGTAAAAAATGATTACTGAATGATGCTGATAGTACTTCGTAAATTCAACTTTTACATATCTTTTCTGTGTGTGGTCAAGATTGCTGCATAACCAGGATGCATTTGGTTTCTAAATGCAGCTTTTTCTGGCCAAGACCTGGAAATATCACACAACATGCTCGAGTCCCAGCTGTAAACATGGCAGGCAATTAGGTGGTTGTATCAATACTTCCGTTGGGTTTCTTTCTCTTTGTATTTCCTTTATACTCTGTTGAAAAGTGGTTGGAGTTAAATCTTTCCAGTTTTTGTCTTTCAGAAAATTCTTGCCATTGCTTTCTCATTCGGGCGTCCACTTTGGAAACTTGAATCCAATTCTTGGAATCTCGGATCCGTTGGGTCTTTTGGTTTTGTTGGTTGGTTTGTTTGTACCGTTTGTCGTGTTGGGTGGTTTTTATGGTTGGGTCTTTTGGTTTTGTTGGTTGGTTTGTTTGTACCGTTTGTCGTGTTGGGTGGTTTTTATGGTTGGTATGCACACGTTTGTACTATCTTATTTGATACTCTCTCCGTCTCACAATGTTTGTCCGGTCTGCAAAACAGTGTCATAAAAATAATACAATTTTTGCCAGCAAAGTTCCAAAAAAAATCAACACTTTACTAGATCTCGATGAGTTCTTTTAACTTATGAAAAAAGTTTGAATTTTTTCTTGAAAAAATGAGTTATTTTTGAGTTCTTGTTTTGCGAATCGGACAAACATTATAGAATAGAGAGAGTACTATCAATGAAGTTTCTCATTTCTCGGAAAAAAATATCTAATGAACCACTTGTTTGTTGATAGGCTTACGGTCTTAAGCTATTCCTGAGCTCACTTAGATGATCCAAATGTCCATATTCTAGAGTCTGTCGTGAGGATTTGTCACGTCATAAATCAGATTGATCGGATATCATTTGGTATGATTTCGGAATGCATTTGTTTTAGAACATAATAAGAATGCAACATCTAATCCGAACCCATTTAACTCTTAACCTTTATCTCAAGACAAATGCATCTCGACATTATATCAAACGGTGGTGTTCCAACAATTTTGACGTGGTTGATATTATTGACAAGTTCTAAATTGTAAATGACTTCGATAATCAAAATGGACCAGATAAAGCCCACAAACAGGCCAATCTGACGATCCAGTACATGAGCCGGAGAGGATCCTCCTCCCAAAGAATAAACCAATGACTATTTTGGAAAGCAAAAAGTCTAGAACCACAAACTTAAGAACACAAATGTCCACACAAACTCACTGGATCCTCCTCCCAAAGAATAAACCAATGACTATTTTGGAAAGCAAAAAGTCTAGAACCACAAACTTAAGCACACAAATGTCCACACAAACTCACAAAGATATGGGCCTCACGCACTGAAAATGTGCGTTTGTTTGTTGTGTTTGTAGAGTTTTTGTTTTGAAAAAGGACAAGAAGGTAATTTCATATACTAACTCGCCAAGATTTTTTGTTTAAAAAGGAGAGCTGCCCGGAAGTTTTCCCTAGACAAACTGGTCGGCCGTCAGCCCAATTGCTATCATTTCTTTTGACCAGAGAAATACTTCCCCCTAACGAAAGCAGGTAGTAAAATAGTGGTAGTAAATTTTTTTTTAAATAAGGTTATTTTTTTTTAAATCAGGTTAAAAATAAATTAACCACAAAATTGGAAGAGCATTGATTTGCACTCTCTTATTAATAACAATCACAATTTTTTTTCCTTTTTGTGATATGTATTTATTCCCTCTGTCTTAATTTACTGTATTTGTCTTTTTAGAAATTCGTGTCACTTTCAATTAATTGTACTCCTTTGTTGTAACATACTACCCTTTTGAAAATATTGTTTAACAAAATTAGTTGAGATATCCATATTGCACATAAGAATTACCAAATAAAAAATAGAACCAATTTTCTATTTGGTTAGGATACACAACGAGAGAGAATTTGGAATGGATGAAGTATAATGTTGTCTTTTTATGTGTGAAAGAATATACAAATAGACCGTTAACTTTGTAAATGCACATCACAAGAAAGCAAAAAAAGAGTGTGATTGTAGGAGAGAGTGTGAAAATTAATGAATCACCAACAGGAATGCTACTCTTTTCGTCCAAAAATATTTGTTCGATCCGTAAAATGATGATTTAATAATAAAAATTTAAACTTGTTTACAAATTAAAAGAACTCAATGATATTTAATAAGGCATCGAATAATTTTGAAATTTTCTTGCAAAAAATTGTACTTAAATTTAGTATCCGTTTTTGCGGATCGAACAAATATTTTGGGAGGAAAGTATAACAGAAAAAGAAAACGAAATCGTGTGTTTTGCTCTCATTTCCGCAGAGAATTGAGATCTGTGTTGACCGGAAAAGCCACCAAACAGAGCCCGACACCACCTCCACCCGAGAGAGAGAAAAGGGGAGGAGAGAGAGAGAGAGAGAGAGAGTTAGTTCCACAATCCAAGGGGAAGGGCATCTATCAACAAACATCATCAACAGGAGGAAGACGAATGGACGTTTCAGCTGAGCCCTCCTCCGACGCCGTGATGTCAGACGCGGTATCAGAACCAGCATCGGCGCCGGCGCAGGCCGGAATCGAGAACATCCCGTCGACGCTGAGCCACGGCGGGAGGTTCATTCAGTACAACATATTCGGGAACATCTTCGAGGTCACCTCCAAGTACAAGCCCCCCATCATGCCCATCGGCAAAGGCGCTTACGGCATCGTCTGGTCTCTCTCTCTCTCTCTCTCTCTCTCACACACACACACACAGAGACAGAATAAAGTTTGTGGCTTTAGGGCTTAATTTGCGTTTTTATTTATTTATGCGATGTGTTGTGAAAATTGTGTGTGTGTGTGTGTTTAGCTCGGCTTCTCTCTCTCTCTCTCTCTCTCTCTCTCTCTCTCTCTCTCTGTATATATACATTTGTATGTATACATATATGTTTGCGGATAAAGTTTGTGGCTTTAAGGTTTGATTTTCGTGTTGTATTATTTTGTGTGTGTGTGTGTTTAGCTAAATTAGCTCAGCTTCGTCTGGTCTCTCCTCTCTCTCTCTCTCTATATATATATATATATATATCTCTCTCTTTGTGGATAAAGGCTGTGGCTTTAGGGTTTGATTTGCGTTTTTGTTTGTGATGTGTTGTGTTGTGAAATTTGTGTGTGTAGCTCGGCGTCGTCTGGTCCCTCCTCTCTCTCTCTCTCTCTCTCTCTATATATATATATATATATATATATATATATATATATATATATATGTTAATGTTCATATTTATGTCTTTGCGGATAAAGGTTGTGGCTTTAGGGTTTGATTTGTGTTTTTCTTTACGTGTTGTGTTTGTGGAATTTTGTGTGTGTGTTTAGCTCGGCTTTGAATTCGGAGACGAATGAGCAAGTGGCAATAAAGAAGATTGCGAATGCTTTCGATAATAGGATTGATGCCAAAAGGACTCTTAGGGAGATCAAGCTTCTTCGCCACATGGATCATGAAAACGTCAGTGAGTAATTTGATAATTATTATCTATTTAACTTGCGTTAATCTTGTTTGCTTTGAAGGAATTGTATTTTGTTTAGTCTTATTCGATGTATTCGACCAAGTTGTTCGATGTATTCGACCAAGTTGTTCGTAATCAATCATTTTATAAACATAAGCAAAATATATATTCCTTCCGTTCCTTGTTACTTATTGCTTGTCCAAAATTCTATTTTGGGATGTCCCAAAATGCTTGTCCTCTTTGACAAAACAAAGTAAAAAGTTTGTAAATTTTCTCATACTAATCCTAACAAATTATTAAAAAAAGTAGTTTCGAGGAAGAGAGAAAGGGGTAGTATTGGGAATCGAATTAAACTTTCTAATAAAACATGCATTAATTGCATGTCCCTCTAAAAATTTGAGTCCTCCATACAAGACAAGCAATATGGGATGGATGGAGTATCTAGCTTACAGGAATTGGGAGAGAGAGGTCAGATGCTTTATGTTTTCCTGATACATGATTGATTTTGACGCGTCGTAGACTCGTAGGAACTACCTCAACTTACCACCAGGAAGGATAAAGTGAAATGTAAATTGCCTTTTATGGGATTTGTTAGATAAATCAGTTTTGATGCCCCTAGTGTCCACATTTGTGTTGAAAATGTGGAATGGATGGGTATGGTACTTGGTTTACATTTACTACTGTTGTTATCTGCTTTGATAGATATGGATTCAGTCTCTAATTGTTTCATCTGCCATTGTCCTTTCTATTAATGCTGCACGCCATTGCCATGCAGGTTGTTGCAATTAGAGATATAATACCACCCCCCCAAAGGGAGTCATTTAACGATGTTTACATTGCCTACGAACTTATGGACACTGATCTCCATCAAATTATTCGTTCCAATCAATCATTGTCAGAGGAGCATTGTCAGGTTCTATTTCCTCATTGAGTTCTTAAAAGTCCTATAACCTATTTAATATGTACACCATTGTCACTTGTTCTTTGCCTTGCTAAAGACCTGAAGTGATTGGATTTCCTTGTCTAACAAACTACTTAACGGAGGTTAATCATAAGCATTAATGTTTTTCCATACAAGTGTTGTTTTTATATTGTGCTCTATCCAAGGCCATTTTCCTGATAAATGAGATGCATCATGTCTTACCTTAATGGAATCAGTATCCCTGGACAGAGTATCCTTTAACTCCTTTCGATTTCTGTTGCAACTTAGTTTAAACGATATTAAGTAAAAGAGGCATAGTTATTCTTCTTTCCACATGACCTCTAACTAGGTACACGAAAGCAGCTTTGTCTTACGGATCTTACCACTTTTTGGCTATTCTGTTTAGAAATCCTCCTTCCAAATGCTGTAATACTTAGTTACTGTAGGGAACCATTCTTTAACTTTGCACCTGACTAGCAATGGAAGATGTGAAATTGAAAGGTCATTGTCTTGCCCTGAAAATGGCCTTTTAGGTCTCTAGAGACCATCATCAGTGGCGTAGCCAAGAATTTGTTTAGTGGGGGCACTATTTAAACAAAGTTCACAAAAAAATAGTTTGAAATGCTAGAATTATAATAGTAGATTTACAAATAATAAAAGAGCTACCATATTTATTACGGATTCACCTACACAGATTATGAAAAGGAACCAATTGTTTGAATTGTCTTAGGAGATCAAGTCTAAGAGCAATTTAACACAATAATAAATTAATGTCAAGTCTCAGCAATCTTTCTCAGTTAGAAAGTTTTTACAAATTTTATTTCCAAATCTCCAATTCAAATGAGGTTGTGGGTTATAGCGATAGAGAGAAAGAAACAAGTCCATGTCAAAATTGTAAATAATCGTTAGAGCATAATGCATGTAGGTCTAGCCACTTTTGGATTTTCAGTATAATGCAGTAGAGAGTTTCAATAGTAATTGGTGGTTATTTTTTGAATTAGACATCTCATTTCGTCCGTGCAGTTGAATTATTCTAGTATATTTGAAATAACAAGTTCAAGAGTTAAATAATTTACAAAATGTATTAGAAAGGCTAAAAAGAGAATAATTTAGGAAGGATAATTCATAAGGAAAAGTACGAAATTTATATTTAAAGAAATTCAGTGGGGCGCTGGGCCCCCAATGGACCCACTCTATCTCCACCACTGACCATCATGTTATTTTTATGGAACTATCTTTTAAATTTTCCTTTTTGACCTTCAGTTCTTGTCATGGACTTAAGTTTGAAGCGTATCTTTTTGAACCAGTGCGCTCATTCTTTTATATTGCCCCTGACAAGCAATTGGAGATGTGAAACTGAAAGGGCATTGCATTGTCTTGCCGTTAAAAACTTCCTGTAGTTCTTTGACATCTTCTCTAATGCTGAAATTTTTGATGGGTTCAATTGCTGCAATTGAAGGTAGAGGGAAAAATTGGAGTCCTGTGGCATTCATTGTTTGACTATTAAAGGAGCTGTTGCAACCTCAATAACTAGAGTCACTAGACACATTCACAGTTCATATTATGGACTTGTTTTCATGATTGCCGCTTACAAGTATAGTTTTAGCTGACCAGCATCATTTCCAGGCAAACTTTTGGAAATATTGAGTGAAGGAACTTAATATAGACAATGTTCTAAAAATTGCTAGACGCTAGTCGGGCGGAAAAGGGGCGCCTAGTGCCTTGGCGGGGACTAGGCGCCCAACTAGTCAGCTGTCTAATCTAGGCGTCGGGCCACCGGCTAGGCGCACTAATCGGCCTAGGCGGCCGCCTTTTAGAACACTGGATATAGGTGTTGTAAAATCTTATGTAGGTTGCTTTGTGATTACCTTAAGAGACTTCAAACACGTTAGTGTTTCACAAATGAGTTGATTAAGATCTTGTGTTGCAGTAGTGCTCTGATTTATGTCATTTTTTTATACGGTTGGGATAGTAGGTTCTCTGTGTGTGTGTGAGATAGTTTTTGTTTCAAAATTTGCCTCCTTTGGGGAGATAAATTTGCAGAAGAATAAAAGAATGGAACTTTGTTATCTTACATTTTGAGCGGAAGAGTTTGACACCAGGTTAGAGACACTTGTGTCTTTTTGTGGGCTTCGCCTTTCCTGTTCTGTTGGCTGTCATCATCCTTTTGTACGGAGGAAGTGTGCTTTGAACAATTAACCTTGGATAATTGGAAGCAAATTTGTTAGTAGGAACTCAAGGCTGGGGAATGACCTTACTGACCTGGGAGTAGAACTTTTAGCAGTCTTTTCTGCCTCTTGCTTGCCTTTTGAGCAAGGGGAGAGCTGCTGTAGGTGATTGTCCTACAGTACTCAAGTTTGTTGCGTGTTGCCTTCCTAAAGAGCCGGATGATTGGAAGGTGGAGGATTTGGTGGGTTTCTTGGCGTCCTTTATGCTGTTCAATGTATTAGACAGGGAGAGGATGTTTTCTGCTGGATGAGAGGGAACTCCAAAAGTGGTTAGGCGAAGCCTTTTACAAAAGCACTGCTGGGTTGTAGAGGCTCCTTTTTCATGGAAAGGGGTGTGCAGATCAAACAATCCTTTTGTGATGATTTCAATGCAAGTCGCAACAGGATTTTCACCACTGTTAATTTGATCAGTAAGAGGCAAAATATTGAAAAATGTGGTGTGTGTAATCAAGATAAAGAACCAGTTCATTACCTTCTCTGCCATCTTATTGTGGCGAGATTTGACTGGTCTTTGATTCTTGGCATGCTTGCTTCATGTGGGTTTTTCCTAGGAATGTTGAGATATTCAAATCTTCTTGGGGTCTAGAGTGGGAAAAGAAGGAAAAAACCTTGGTTTTTAGTGGCTTTGGCTTTGGTGTGTATCATTTAGGGATGGTGTAACATAAGGACTTCTGATTGGATACTTTCACCTATAATTTAATGGTCAGGATCTTATCTTTTTTGAAATGTTTTGATTATTGAGTAGTGTGGATCTGCCCTCAATCTGCTGTTTAGTTTTGTAAAGTCTTTTAAGCCCTTGTCAAGGATCCACGTTAATCTATACGACATTCTGATACATAATTTTCACTAAGCACATCCAGAATGAGTTTCCAGGTACCCCTTGATTATATGGATTTAACAGATGAAACAGCCAGAGTAAATGTTAAGTCGGAGTTGCGGAAGGCTCTGTACAATCGGGACAGTTAAGTAAAGGACTATGGCTGAATATTTGCAATTCAACTTCAATATACTTTTTAAGTACAACTGAGAGAATAGCAAAGGCATGATAGATTGTGGTTAAATAAACTGAGCCTTAGGTAATCTGGACTGTGAAAGTAGGCAAATCCAAATAGCTGGGCCAAAAACTTTGTTGAGCTGCGGGTTCTAAAACTATAAACAGTCTACCTATTTATATCGTTCTCCAAAATGCTACTTACGATTTTTTTTGGAAACATACGTACAGTTTGGACATTCCATTATCCAAAATCTTGCTATTTAACTGGAAATTTCCCTTTGTTTTTGTGGTAGACCCTTTTAAGGCCACATATTAATAAACCTGAACATCTAATCACCATCTCTATATTTTTATGCAGTATTTCTTATACCAGATACTCCGAGGTTTGAAATACATACATTCGGCAAATGTTCTACACAGAGACTTAAAGCCTAGCAATCTCCTCTTGAATGCAAATTGTGATTTGAAAATATGTGATTTTGGACTAGCTCGTGTCACCTCCGAAACTGATTTCATGACTGAGTACGTTGTTACAAGATGGTACAGGGCACCAGAATTGTTGTTAAACTCTTCTGATTATAGTACAGCAATCGATGTATGGTCAGTGGGTTGCGTATTCATGGAATTAATGGATCGAAAGCCTTTGTTTCCTGGTAGAGATCATGTGCACCAGCTGCGTTTGCTTATGGAGGTATTGGCATTTTCCCCATGGATAGTAGTCTCATCACTCATCAGAAGTTTGAAATTATAAGCTTTTTTTTAATGTCTATATTTGTCACCATTTTGGTTCTACTGAAGATAGTGCACTTCTGTCAAGTGACTTAGAGATGTGTCATGTGTTGTATTCCCAATTAGTACTGCATCTGTAACGTATGTTGTTGAAGGCCTTGAATTTGATTCTGCATGTTGTCGATACGAAGCTATTTTTCTTTCTTGATGGAACATCTTCACATTTTAACATGACAAAAAGATGCATGTTTTTCCCCACCTGTTCTCCCACTGTCTATGCAGTCATTTACTTTTGGATTTAGTCACCTTTGCAAGGAAAATAAGAGAGAACAAACTTTACTCTAACCAACTCTTCTTGTGCCTACTAGTCCAATAAGGAAGTAAGATGGATTTGGACTGCAATACTTCTTGGGATTCTGCTAGACAATGATAATATGCTTTTATGTAAATTTATTTTTTTAGTCTTACCAACATATTTTAAATGGATTAATATGCAGGATGATCCATGTCTTGATATGATTTGAAAGTACAAACTTTACTTCTAGTTGGCACCTTTAAATTCCATTCGTTAAATTTTGACCCCCATATGTTAGTAGCATTGATGTATGGTCACCAATATGGAAGAATGGTTAACAACTGTCATACCTTGCAGCTGATTGGCACCCCATCAGAGACTGAAGTGGAGTTTTTAAATGAAAATGCAAAGAGATACCTTAGGCAACTTCAGCCTTACCGTCGGCAGTCATTTACTGAAAAGTTTCCACAAGTCAACCCTTCAGCTATTGATCTGATCGAGAAGATGTTAACATTTGATCCTAGACAGAGAATTACAGGTGAGAAATTTTTAGCCTCCAGGCTCTCTGCTTAACTTTCCCAGTCTTCTTCTGAACGTCATTGTCGCTATTGCATTGCATTGTAACTGTTCTACATATCAACAAAGTTATTGCTTCGCTGTCAGGCATGAGAAGTAAGGTTTGAGTATGGGGTACTCACTTTTGTGCATGTACAGTGGCAAGTGACTGGTTAGTTTGACTAGAGATATTCAGTAACCTGTGGCATTTTGATGCAGAAAGTGTGTGAAAACAAGAACAAACCCGAGAACAAAACTCACAAGAAAGAGAAAGCTCTTTGTTTTTTCTTATTATTTAAACTCAGCCGAATTGCCCTAAGGCTTACAATGTCGCTACTAAGACCAAGCCAACTAGGAAACAAATAACCAAAAGGCAATACTTGCTAATCAAGAAAAAGATCTAATTACCAGAAATAAACAATATGACTTGTGCCTAATAATTCCTTGAGAATTCTAGAAAGATGCCAAAACAAGCGGCATTGCAAAAGAAGTTTCCTATTAAAAGAGATACTCAAATAAAATTTTCTCCTACTAGAAAATAAAGTCAAATCTTTCCCTAAATGTGAAGATTTGGAGGACTTCTAGAATATTGTGGTTCTTGAACAATCTACCAAATCGTGTAATTTGGGCCTTGATTATGGGTCACTCCTCCACTAATACTTCCTTGGACCGTTTCACTCAAACCGGCCCTTATAACCAAGTGCAATCACCTCTACTTTACATTTGTTCACATTTGGTTATTAGAGGTACTTTTGTTTTTGTTTTGTTTTTTTCTTGTGGACACTTATTTCAAAAGATGAAATTTTGTAACACAAGCAGAAGGCCAGTGGTGGTGATTCTGGTGAACATTTGGCACAAAAGAGCAAAAGATGAAATCAATTTAAGGAAGGGCGAAGGCTAGATCGTAATAGCCTTTGTTGATTTACGGTTATTTATGTATCCTCTGGTAATTTTTATTTTGTTTAATTATTTCATAGGTTGACGATATTTAAACAATTCAATGATCTGGACATGAGCTGTGGGGGCCGGTTGGGTCACACCATATAACTGGTGTTCGTTTTTTAGTAACTTGCGACTTTTTATTGAACGCATGTTACTTTTCCTCTTTTGTTATTAGTCTCCCCGACTTCCCATTTTGAGAAGTTGATCTATGCACTATCGTTGTTCTTTTGTTTTGACGTATCATTTTTAACCTGTTCATTACCAAGTTTCTTTTCCATAACCATGAAATGCCTTAGAATTCATACATTGTCATGTTTGGGTTTCAGTTGAGGACGCCCTAGCACATCCCTACTTGACGTCGCTCCATGACATAAGCGATGAGCCTATCTGCATGACTCCTTTCAACTTCGATTTTGAGCAGCATGCCTTGTCCGAGGAGCAGATGAAAGAGCTGATTTACAGAGAGGCAGTTGCATTTAACCCTGAGTACCTACACATGTGAACTAAGCCTCACATTCGACGCCTGTGGTTTTCATCAAAGGGGTGGTATCTGTGTTTGTGATTCCATGATTTATTTCTTCATGTATATATGGTCCATCCAAAACATGGAGGGCTCTGAAATTGAGATAATCTAGATTATTGGGATACTGTCGAGGGACGAACATCTGAAATGTTGTTTGTATGCCGCGGTGTTTTTTTCCGCATCTATTTATTTGTGCTGAACTTCTCTCTCTCTCTCTCTCTCTCCCTTTTTGTGTGTGTGCATGCGCGCCTGTGGATACGTTGTGTCTGACTCAGACAAGTAGGAGGTTATTTTTGTAACCCTATCAGAATATGAAGACCCGTTTGATTATTTTGCTTGCATGTTTGAGCTAATTACACTTTTAATCCCTTCACTGCATCGCAACTCGCAACGCTCACCATGCACTTGACTTTCAATTGCAGTGATCTAACCCTCACAGTGCAGGCTGATTGTAAATGTGTCTCCCGTTTGCGAAAGTTTGTCAGCCTCATGGAATCTATTGACGATTTACTAAACTGGTTTTTCAGTTTTCTTGCGTGCAGTGTGCATTTCTTTGAGCCTGAAATGCACGAAAACACCCAAGGAAAAGGCGAAAAAACAGGAAGAAAAAAAAAAAAAAAACCCAAGGAAAAGGGGAAAAAAACACAATAAAAGAATTTAGGGCCCTATCATGTCAAGTGGAGTTACCATACCAAGAATTCCCTACTAGATAGAGTGCAATTTTGTTCACCCTCTTTACCAAAAAGAAGTGCACACTTTCTCAACTGCATCCATATTTTCCTATTTATCTCTTAGCCACATCCCTTGCTAATATGTACTAGTAGTGTGAAGTATGCTACGAGTTAGAAGCATCAAAGTTTCAACCAGAGAGAGAGAGAGAGAGAGAGAGAGAGAGAAAGCCATCCCACTCATAAAGAATTCGTTTGAGCTTCCACAATTTCCCCAAAGTACTAGAATATGACACGAAAAGGGAATTCTATTTTCTTGAAAGCAATAATAAACTGTAACATCACAGAGTTGATCAAACTCAGAAGGAATGAACCATGAAACCGATTGAGAGAAGGAATTAGGAAGAATCCACCTCGTCTACATATTAGGAAGAAGGAAAAACACATCGTCCTCGAGAAAAGATTGTCAGCTCTTCAAGTTGCCAAAGAATCTCGAAAGTGGCAAAGGTCCTCCACCAGTCTCATCATCATCACTCCCAGAGTGCTTGGATCTTGACCTGTGTTTCCTTCCCTTCTTCCTTTTCTTGGACCTTGATTTCGATTTTCTTGATTCTCTCTCCTCATCCTCACTGCTCGAGGATTCATCGGAGGAACTAGCAGAGCTAGAGTCAGACGATCGCCTCGAACGCTGCAAACAGAAAATGTAAGTTCATGTTACATTTTTGCACATTACTTTTTCCATTTGCTAGGTGATCCAAAAGACCGCCATGTGAAAAAACAAAAAGAACTTTTCATTACTGAGGAAAAATGAGTTACAAACACAAAAATACTCATACAGAACTGGGGCTGTAAATGAGCCAAGCAGCTCGTGGCTTGGGCTCGGCTCGATATGAGCTCATTCGAGCTCGGTTCTGATAAGCACACTATGGCACCAATCCGGCCCTCTAGGACACCTTTGGGACAAAGAAAGCAAATTTAAATAGCACAAGGATTAGAGGACACCTTTTTCTTTTTACTGCTGCGTTTTTTCATATCCTTCTCCTTATCTGCAAGAAAACATTCTACTAAGATAAGAGAAGCAAAATACAACGTAATGAAGGGGAGAGAAACAAAGAAAAGAAGAGGGAAACAATCTCAAACTTTATCCAACAGGAATACTCTATAAATACCCTTTTTGCGACTAGATTTACTGCTCGAGTGATTCCGTCCTTTGGAAAGCTTGATAGCCCTTTCAGCATCTAGCTGAGCCCTGTACTCCCTCATCATTTTATCTTTATCTGCTTCTAACTCACCTTTCCTCATTTCATCCTCCTAACAAATAAAATTTTGGATTAAAAAAAAATTCATCACATACATATCTAATAACTAGCAAGCATGAAGCCCAATTCAAGATAAACACTGAAACTGAACCAGAAAACTAGCATGTACCCATCCATGGGCAGCGTGTTGAAATGAAAAAATTAAGGAAGCAAGAATAAGGCAAAATATGATCATGGTTATACTGCCACACAACCCTGATGGTGGTTTGATCTCATTTATAAGCATGGCAGACCCATGAGTTTGGTGAAGGGGGGCCAAGGGACAAATACTTTTGGATTTTGGAGGGACTAAGATAATAATATTCGGGTTTCGGGACAGCCAAAATCTAAATTGACTTCTTCTATGATTAAATCTAAATAGAAGTATCTCACATTGTCTCTCCAAGCCCCTCGAGCTTGATCCATATAGTCTAGAGTCCTATGAGATTGTTAACCACCAACTCATCTAAAAGCTTAAGCTATTAGAGAGGGGGCTAACTTCGTTATTTATGTTCTCAACATGCACCCAAGTGCAGCCAGGCTGTCCTGCATAAGCGGGCTAGACATGTCCAAATATTTTAACTAGGCAGGCAATGAGGGTCAAACACATGATTTATTGCATGCTCTTTTACCACATTAGATTGTTAACCACAAACTCATCTAAAAGCTTAAGCTATTAGAGAGAGGGGAAACTTTATTATTTATATTCTCAACAAGTCCTAAATAGGTTACCGTGCATGACTCCAAAATTCTAGCAGTACAATGTGGGAGAAATGAAAGTCCTATTTTCTTGCGTAAGGTCATTGTAGATATAATTGGCACCAAAAGGAGTGCTATCAGAGAACAAATCAAGTCCAACAAACAAAGCCTCCACACGAAATAATCTACAAAATCCAGATAACACTCAACCGATGTGCTAATTATCCCGATTCCCCAGAAGCTAACCATACAAATATAAAAACTAAATGCAACCGAAGATCCCCAGTTGCTCACCCATCAAATGCAACCAACGAGCAAAAGGGAGCAGTTCTCCAGTTCTCCTTTCCTATTTCCAATCACAAACTCTCCTCTAACTTGTAATTGTCTCTAGACTCAAGCACCTATGCCACGAAACGTGTTCAAATAAAAGGGCCGTGTGTACTGCCATCCAATGATAAATGAAAATTTAAACTCTAACTTCGGCCTTCATCTTGCACATGCAAAATCATCTGCATATTCATTAGCCTTAATCAAGTTATAATCACTTTTTTCTAGCCATAAGTAGCAAGCAAGAACACTACCTTCAAAGGACCATGGTATCCCATATACTCTTTCAAACAATACTCTTCCAAACCACCAAAAAAAAAAAAAAAACTCCTTGACCAATCATTAGAACACAATACAGAGACTTTACCCAAAAACTCCAGAGTATGGAACCCCAATAAGGAGGCTACAGAAAACTGCTAAATTAGCTGGCTTTCTTAATCATGCACTGTCCTCCGAAAGCATCCCACCTCCCTCATGCTGAGAAACTTTGAGACATTTTGCCTTCTAAATCCCCTTCTGTGAACAGATCTCACTCAAGCTGTGAACTCAATAGTATGAATGTGGAAGTCAACCCTTACACGTCCATATCTACAAGTAACAACTTCATCATAAGAACTTCCCGAGCTGTACTTGATTGAATCGACGGTTCTAATCCCATTCCTCTCCACAAGAAAGCAAAAAGAAACATTTCCACCCTCCTTGGAATAATGTCAATTCCAACCTTCAAATTCTCTCAAACCGCTCTAGTCCCCCAAACTGAACCTCAGACAGCTTTGGCTTCAAAAAACAAACCCATAAATGATCCTGAGCATGAGCAGGATAGAAGTCACAGAACACTCTCCGCAACCCACTATGACAGTCAAAGAACAGTGTCAGTCACCAACCAAATAGAATAAGTACCGGCTTTTCCCTTCGTTAGTACACATGTCAAAACCTGATCTAGTTCACTATGCCCCTAAAGATATGATGTAGCACCAGCAACTTCTAGAGAAAGAGAATAGGGAAAATACGAGGACTGACAAGTAGAGAATCTGGAGAAAAAGAGAACACGAAAGAGAATGAGAGAAACGGGGAACTAATCCCAAATCCGTATCTCAATAAATCAGTTTTCAAGTCACAGTCTCTAAAACCTACTAGATGTTGCCTATTCAAAGGCACCGAAAGACATAATGACATGTAAACGAACACATCCAAAGCAAATTCAACTTCCAACTGCAACTGCAGAAAACCAAAGGTCTTCACTCTTAAAAACTTTTATATATCCCTCATCCAGCGCCTTCAAGATAATTGTACACCCAACATTTAACAGGAAAAAGGTAACTGTGTGACAGCCCTCATTTAGCACATCAGAAAATTCTCCCTTAGTCCCTCCAAGTCTTAGCTGACATCCCTAGAATAGTAAGGCAAGAAGGGTCCCCATGCCTCAGACCTCCCCAAGAAAGTGGGAAAATCTGCTGGAGGACTACTAAAAGGAACACAATAAGCATCGTCCACTGCCGTTCATGCAAATTATTACTCCCTAGGACTTTACCACATGGCCAACCCATTTCAAAGAACATGGCCTTACACATGATGTTCAACTTCCGAAATGAGTGTAGAAATGGCTTTCTTTATTTTTTACAGTGTTCTAAATGGCAGCCTAGGCGCTTGGCAGCAGGTCACTGCCACGCCTTCACCCTCAGCGGTTCATTTGGCGGCCAGAGAGGCTTTGGCGGAGCTCGGCGGGACTTGGCAGCTCGGCGGTTAGGGCTAAACTGTTGTGGTATTATAAATTGAAGGGCCTTCAGTGTAATTTTACCAAGTATATACGATATACTCAGCGGCTCACCCTCGTTTCCTCCAATTGATCGACAGAAGGAGGAGTTCAAAGCCCTAACCCTCTCTTCTCTCTCTCCTCTCTCGTCTCTATCCCTTGTCTCTCTCTCTCGTCTCTCTTTACTCTCAGTTTTCTGTCTAAATTTGGTCAGTTAACTGTGTAAGCTTTCTTAATATTTAAAAAAAAAAACACCAAGCGACTTGGTGGCACCTAGGCGGGCTTGGCGCTTGGTGGCAATGACTAGCACCAAGTGCCATTTAGAACACTGATTTTTTAAGGTCCATTTTGCAATTGAAAGGACATTTAGACTACTCAAGTGCATCATGTAAGGCAGCTAAAATGAATGTTAAGATTCCCTTCCATTCCTTTATCAAATAATTTTAGATGATTAGCAGTATAGTCCAAAGAGCCAGCCGCCAGGATACTCCCAAGTTGCAAAGTAAGATATAATATTCATTCTGAATTGCCATGGTGGGAAGCTTGCTAGAAAGGAGTTTCAGAAAACATATATCACAATTTCAAATATGGAAAGTGCAACATTTGATGAGCAGTTCAGAGTTTATAAAAGTGTTTATTCTGAAAATAAGAAGAGGGTTCTGTCCATACAAGTCAGGAACGGCGTCCAACAGATTACCTTTTGCTTCTTTTTGTACTCCTCCCAGGTAACTGTGTGAGAAGTGTTGAGGCTGGCCAAACGAGCAGCATGCCACTCTGGTGAATGAAAAGAACCATCCACCTGTGACAGTCCTCATCAGAAAAAGTACAGCAACAAAGCATATAACCCATGATATGTTGGTTATCCAACTAATCTACCCTATCCATCCGAGTAGCAACAGAGGCTAGAAATTTGAGAGGATGAGAGATAAAATTGGTGTGTCAAACATAATAAAATGTTAGACAAGACAGGTATTAAACTAAAATGATAAACAGCACAATTAAGGTGCAAAAGTATAAACAGGTTAGAAAAGACAAGAATTATGCTAAAACAGTATAAACAGCACCTTCTAGGAACACAAGTACAGGAACAGAGTATTAAACGTGGACAAAACTTGCTGCTACTAAAGCAGGAAAAGATAGCAAAAAATACTTAACCAAAAAGAAACAGAAGTCACAGTTAATGTATACAAAAACCCAAACATTAAAACAACAAAGAATGAGGTCAGTGATACTATCCAGATTTTTTATGGGATTTAAAAAAGTAACCACGCAGCTTAAAGCAGTTGATTAATTGTAGCTCTTGTATACCACCGCCTCAAAAGTGATGGACTAATGGTTTATGGAATCTTTACCTAGTAATTTGTGTCAAAACCATTTTGAAGTAGACTTACTGGGAACGATCACTCTAAGAACATATCTTCATTTAGTTGAATTAAAGGACTGTGTTCCTTGCTAGTAAGAAAATGAAGTGTCACTTTCTTGATGTTCTGAGTCAGGCTCCTCGTGCCCTTAACTCCTTATCATTTTTAGTTTCAACTCACAAGGTGTCAATAGTCACTTCTGAATTAAAAACGCCAAGAACTATCAAAATGTAGACGATCCTAACAGAGAATTTCTAGAATCTCACTCACTTTCACTAATGTGGTACTACTGTAAAAAAATATGCAAATGGAAACGATTTTGATTTGATGCCAGTGTCCATGTCTGTATTTTCCAGACTTTCCGTGTCTCTGAATATATCCGTGTCCGCGCACGTGTCCATTTCCTTGCTACTAAGCATAAGAAACATCAATAAGGGGACTGTCAAATAATCCAACTCAAACCAATGACAAGGAGTGCAGAGAGTGCCCTAGCTCACATACTAGTTTTGGACATTATAATTAACTGACGTGGTACAAACTCTAACTCTCCCCTATGACCCGCATGGAGAAGTGAATAGAGGATTCAAATAGTGGGATACCTGCTATACTAAGTACACTTAAGAACAAACAATTGTGAAATCAATCAAGAGAGTTTTTCCCAAATTCCAAGCTCAGATATCACATTAAAGCAACAAATTGGCAGTGAGCAGAGAGCCCGTCCAGGTTCATAGTAGTAGTTGTGATGGTTATAACTAATCGACATGGGACAAACTGTAAAGAACACACGCACAAATAGACACCTATTATAGCCAAGACATATAGGACTAGCAAAATATATCTCCAGAGGCATTAACCAGTGTTAAACACCCACCCCCCAAATAATAATAATAATAATAATCAATGGTGTTGACTGATTAAGACTGGATATAGATAATAGACCTTACCTTTACACTAATTCACAAACGGCTGCTCCAAAACTAGATCCGCATTCTCGCACTAGTTAGCTTAAGTTTAACCATTACACCAAGCAATGACATTGCCTCTAATAGGAACATATCTCTTATAGACAAAATACAGCTTGACGGGTTTGAGTTTAGGCTACCAAAACCTATCATAATCTGACAGATCCATAGTAAATGCAAGACTCTCCCCAAAAAACAGGGGTATAAGGGCCCTTTGCAGATACCTAAGCATCAAGGGTTTTTGGTTAGGAGCAGAGCTGGCGACTCCTAGAAGAGGAAGTTTTACAGCAACATAATACAAGCAGTTTAAGGTATCATTAAGGCGTGGCTACAAAATTGCAAATCCCATGAACCAAACTCTAAAGTAGATTCTCTTTAGCATCTATTCTCCTCATTCAAAGGCAACAAAGTCAAGGCACAAAGTTGGCTTGGAGTTCACGAGCTGAGAGTAGCAGCAACCCCCTCCCACTTCAAAAATCCTAGAGCATCGTGTAGAATTGCAGATCATAAATTAGCACCCCATTATTCCACTTAACTCATTAAGGACCTAATACATGATGTCAATTCAGTTCTTCATCCATGTAATGTTTTCTCAATACGAAGAGTATGGGTCCTGTTTAGCAGGGTCTACCAGTTTCAACTTCCACCAACAATTAACGCATTAACTATCTATATGCACACATAAACTGACTTCCAAAAAACGTTGACTACAACTATAGCAACTTATTCCTCCTTTCAATTCGAAACTCACAAACAACTCACGATACTTGAGCCAACGAAGTCATGGAAGCTCCTTTCCAGGAGTAGTACTTCTTCAAAATCTAAATGGAGGTAACTTCCTCCCTTCAACCTCACAATCAAGATATGCCGGATTTTGGCTCCATTCTTTAAGATTCATAAGTACCCATTTTCTCGTCATGGGACAGCCAAGTACAAAAACATTCCTGAATGATTACTAACAATACATTAGTGTAGACTCTGGAGCATTGATTGGATCATGAAGGGGTTCTAACTTCAACCACTCCACTATGAACTCATGTGCAGACATACACAAACTAAACAAAGGTACTCTACCAATAAGGTCACCAATCATTAAAGTTAAGCTAGGTCATTAACTCTCCAGTTTCCCTGAACCACAGATAAGAAAACCAAAAACGACGTAGCAAACACAAATGAATACAACAGATAGGGTTTAGCACACAATAAAACCTACAATCAAACTAGTTTTCTTTTTCCCTAAGAGCTCAGGTTTCCAGGCCTTAAACGCACTAATTAATTCCACCATCCACTAGCGGGGACCAATCAAAACCGGAGCAAAGCCCCGTATGGACAAGCCCCAAACCACACATAGGATTTAGCAAACAATTTAACCTAAAATCAAAATAGTTTTTTCCCCTCGTAAGGAGGGGCACCTAAACTTAGGCACCCGGGTCAGCTAACACGCACCAACTAATTCCACTGTCCACTAGTGGGGACCAATTAAAGTCGGGTCTGGACTGCCCCAAACCACAGATAAGATTTAGCACAAAATAAAACCTAAAATCAAACTAGTTTTTCTTTTTCTTTTTTTCCTCATAACTCATGTATCCGGCCAACTCATGCGCACATCAAGTTATCTTGGTATCAATCCCACCATTCAGCAACAAGGCCAATTAAAGTTGGAGCAAAGCCCTGTATGGGCTGGCCCCAAACCACACGTAGGATTTAGCACACACTAAAACCTAAAATCAAACTAGCTTTTCTTTTCTTTTTGGATAACTCATGTATCCGAGCCAGCTTACGTGCACCTTGAGCTATCTTGGTACCAATCCCACCGTTCACTACAACGGTGCCCAATTAAAGCCGGTGCAAAGCCCCATGTGCACTGGCCCCAAACTAGTTGATGTTCAGATCAAGAAAATCGAGAATTTAAACGGGGAAGGAGAGAGGTATAAGTAGTATGAAAGGGTACAAACCATGCCGTCCTCAACGTCATCGTGGCCGGTTGAGCTGGCACCCAACCGCGCTCTCTGCATAGCTTTGTATTGTTGATTTTTCCCCATTATTTGATTTTCTGGATTGGAAGAGAAAAACCTAAAAATGAGAAAATAGGCGAGCAAGTTTGAAAGCGGAGTGAAAATGGAAGGAGACTGTTTGAAATTGGGGTATCAGGTAAGTGGGGAAGAACCCATTGAACGGCGGGGAGAGAGAGAGGATTTATAGGTTGGGAATTGGGAACGATGAACAGCTGAGAGAGAGAGAGAGAGAGACGAGGTGGGAATGGTTAGGACTAAAGTTGCATCCACTTTGACAATTGTATGGTTGCTGGTGGGACCGTATTGTAATTTGAGGAAACATTCTACGAGCGAACTGAGTTGCTCGCGAAAGGCTCGGCTCATTTAGACAACGTTCGTCTCCACTCGATTCGAGTAGTAAATAAACCGAGCTTTAGTTTGAATTTTGGGCTCGTTAAGTAAACGAGACAAGTATAACACGCAGAAACTTGGTTCGGTTTGAAAAAATAGGCTTGGTTTGTTTACAAAGACTCTTTTAGTAAATTCATCCATCTCAGCTCATTTATAGCCAAATTCAAATTTTCAACTCGTTTACTAAATGAGTTGAGCTCAACCATAACGAAGCTCAGCTTGGCTCGTTTACCACCCTAAAAATAAAAATCTAGAAATACAACATTTTGCACAGGGAAAGTCTTCAATACATACCCCTTTAAGGTGTGTACTATATGCACCTATTGTGTGGTTCATATTGTGCCACCTCATAAAAAATTATTTGTAGGATCGGTCATTCATAATATTTTATTTCATATCGTAACTTTTATACTAAAAATTCGTAACTTTTCAACAATATGATTCGTAACTTTTTAGCAATAGATTCGTAACATTTTGGGATTCATAACATTTTGGTGCATTTTAATAAGGGTGTATATGATACACACCCAAATAAGGGGTGTGTATTGTAGCACTTCCCTTTTGCACAATATGCTATGTAATAGAGTTCACTAAGATGGATTGCTAGTTTAAACCAGATGAGTTCATCTTCATACCTCAACCCTCAGTCACAATTTTCATCCACATCTCGGGGTCAGAACTATGATTCGAATCGTTCATCTCAAAAAAAATGCAAAGAACTGTAAAATCTATCAAAACACTAGTATGATTGAAGATTCAGAGAAGCGTGAAAAAATGATGCAAATTGTTATGCAAAATGAATGAAATATATTCTACATTTTAACCTTACAATCTTCATAACGAAAGGTGACTTATTCACATATCCATTCGTATTCAATATACTGAGATTTTCTAGATTATGTATTTCTTTGCGTTTTCGATAAGGTGAACGGTTTCCATCATGATTTGGATTCGAGATGTGGAGTGGTTCTATTTGCACCGATCAAAAGTGTAGGGAAACCGTACCGACAGCCGCGCGCGGCCGTCTCCGGCCACTGGACGGCCGATCCGAGCCGTCCAAAAATTTAAAAAAAAAAAACCGAGGGGCCCTTCGCGAGAATCAATGGCATCCGATGTGTGTAGAGTGCTTGATCTAGACACTCTATTTTTCGTGTATAGCGGCGGTCGGTACGGTTTCCCTACACTTTTGATCGGTGCAAATAGGATTTTCCTTTAAACCATAAATGAAACACTGCCCTGTTTTGGAAAATTTATCAGTTACCAATACTAAACATGATATACAGATTAAGAATAAAAACTTTATAGCTAGTTTAGAGATTTTATTGTTTAACCAATCGCAATAATCTCAAACAAAAAATATTAAGACCTTTGATGATAAAAAAAAATAAAATTAAACGGGACGTTTCTGCTAAACTAAATGGACTAAAACAGAACTAAAACACATGTTACAAATTTATAGGCTCCGTTCCGCTAACAAAAACAAATACTCATTTAAATATTTATTTTTTAAATAAGTACTTACTTTTTGAATTAAAATGTGATGTAACGTGAGAGAATTACCTATATCGTAACAAGAAATAAGTACTAAAAAAATAAGAAGTGTAGGAGAACGGGGCCTATAAGCAGGTCATTCTCCTTACTATTTCTCATCAACTAAAATTCTATTTAGCGAAAACAATTTGGCTACTTACTATTTTCATTAGGGAAATAATTTTGTCACTCCTTTTTTTGTTAACACCACTCCCCTGTAAGTGCATTTTTACACACAAAAAATACAGTCGCAGGGAAGTGACGTTAACAAATAAGGGAGAGACAAAATCAGCAGCCTTTCATTAACCTGTAATAATTCAATAATGTGGCGGAACCCATCGCTGTTCCGACCTCACGGAAAAAAAAAGCCCCTTCCCTTTCGAAAAACTCGGTCCAACCGGGTCCAGCTCCGGTTTAGATAGTAATACACAGCACAGAGCTAGGGCACAAAAACATCTGCCTTCCCATTGTTCGACGTTCTCTATCGCTCTCCCCTCACCGCGCTCTACTTGTTCGACGACCATTCCTTCCCCAGGTTCTCTCTCTCTCTCTCTCTCTCTCTCTCCATACATGTATGTCTACACAGAGGTTGCGTGAATTTGTATTTTCCATATGTACGGTTTCCCTAATCCTGTGGGTATTCTTTTAAACGGATTTCTTTCATGTTGCGGTAATTTATTATTTTTTTTGTTGCCTTGTGCTGATTTTGGACTACATGCTATGATGTTATGCTATCTGTTGTTTAAATTTTACTACCATTTAATATTTTGCTAAAGAAAGAGAGGATAAAGTTGTGGAATTGGGACAGGAGAGATGAGCGGAGCGGCAGAGAAAGGGTCGACCGGAACCACGAAAACCCCGGCCGACTTTCTCAAATCGATTCGCGGGCGGCCTGTCGTCGTCAAGCTGAATTCCGGTGTCGATTATCGAGGTCGGTCAGTCACTCCAATCTCCATTACCACCCACTTATTTATGGTTATTTCCCTCTGTTTGATTTTCTTGGTTCTTGTCATAAAGTTTGCCTTTTTTTTCTTCCGACTCTGTAGGTCACATGATGCTTTTCTTAGAATACTTCTTAAGCCTAGTTTTAGGTTAGAGCAGCTGAAGAAGTATGTATGATTAGCTCTTCTTGACTTGCAAACTGAGAGGTTGTTAAGAAACATTTTTGTTGTGTGTTTGTGGATGTTGTGCCATTGCATGTGTTTCTTTGAACACCTAGCGGCCAGCAGTCTAAGTTGTATGCCCCCAATGGGGAGACTTAAGTTACCTATCCGTTTGTTCGGTTTTAATGATCGGGTAGACTGAAGACGTTAAATGGCAGTATCGGGATACATAACGGTATTTGTGATAGTGCCATGTATCGCTCGAAAGCAGACAATATCTATGGCGGTATTTAGGTTGATATCTGACCTTGCTGGTCGATGCATCCGGAAATTACGGTATCAGAGGTCCAAAATCCCATTTCGTATTGGCCAATCAGATACGTTACGGCTTATATTAGAACCCCGATGACCTTGTCTATGATAGTATGTTTGGAATGGTTTTAAATAGGTTAGGAATGGGATTGGGGAGAGGTAATTAAATTATGTTAGGTTGAGATTGGATATCATTTTAGGGGACCAGGTCCGGTGCCCCTTTCTTGTGGTGTGTGGCATGTGCATAATAAGTTAATAAACTTCCTTTCTAGTTGCTATCTAAAATACATGAACATCATTTGTACGTGAAGGATTTATCTATAGCATGTCACTTCTTTCTTTCACAGTTTTTGCATCTTGGCACCTTGCATTATCTCTCATTACATTCTCTCCTTTTTTCAAAGGCGCAGCCTATGGGAATCCACTTTCTTGGACTTTTCTTTTAGGAAAGAAGGATAGGCCACACTATCTGAATTTAGTGACTTAATCAATGCTTGAATTGTGTTGATGGTGCAATCTTCTTTCTGTAATGAGATTTTCATTTGTTCTTTTCCATTCTTTCCATCCAAACATGACCTTACAACATCAACGAGCCATTCCAGGGAGAAGATGTACCACCTGGTCTTTGTTTTATTTGTTTCCTTGCTTTCCAGATATATAGGATTTTTTGGGCACTATTGGTCTTCCATAATCCATTTAGAAGATATTTGGAAGCAAGCAACCCAACCGTCTCCTTTTCACTCATTATATCTCCTTCAGCAAATTCTTCTGTATATGGTCTTCGCAACACATCCAGAATCAGCTTATTTGCATTCCCATCATCAGATAACTTTTCACTTGAAAATTGTATGATTTACCAAGAAGTGTGGAATTTTGGTATCTTTGGATACCCTTTTAAAACCTTATACCTACATGTCTGCTTTCGGGCTATATACCAAAATAAACCAAATGTATGCCACATAATGCCTCCGTGTTAATTTTATTTTGCGGACATCAGAATGTGGTTATTCTTTGGAGAGGTATGAAGTCAATATCAAGCTGAGAAACATGAAACTGATGGCTGTACAGTTCTGGGCTCGTTTCTTTTTCTGAGTAGGGTCTGGGTTACTATCATCTTCTAAAAATTCATGACATTCTTTAGGTGGCTCCTCTTCCTGATCACTTCCATATAAGGTAGCATTGAGGCATAAGTTAACCGACCATCTTAACTCAAGTTAATCTTCTTCGGCAGGTATTCTAGCCTGTCTGGATGGATATATGAACATAGCTATGGAGCAAACAGAAGAATATGTCAATGGGCAGCTGAAAAACAAATATGGTGATGCTTTTATTCGGGGAAATAATGGTAAGCGATATTCGACATGGTTATATCCTTATTTTTGTTTTCTTGTTAGCTGCTGCGGTGACTTCAGTTTCTCTTGATCCAGTGCTCTACATAAGTACAGCAAAGAGGACGTTGGGAGATGGAGCTTAGCTTTCGAAACGTTTCGTTGAAGCCCGTGTAATCTTTAGTCATGTTTTTCATCATGAGAACATGTGTAGATTATGTGCGTTTGGGGAAATGACAATGAGTCGGAATTACTTGTCTGGAAAAGCCCCAAACCTAGATGTATGTTTAATGTTTTGTTCTTTCTGTTTGATGTTAGACAACCTCAAATATGCCTCACGTCTAGTTTTGATGGAGTGAGCATTGCCTAATCTTGTTTTTAAGATTCCCCTCAAGGAAAGTGATTCTTATGCTATTGTTTCCTTCTTGCAACGAGGAGTCGATAGGTCTGGGTTCTTTTAACCATCTCCTCTGGCCTTGGCCAACTGGTTGGATGAGTCCTATTATGCAAGTTTGTGGACAATACTGTGTTTGGATCTAGAATTTGTTCAGAGGAAAATATAACGAGACAAAAATCACGCAATTAACATATGTACTTTTTTGTGCTCATTTTCTTAGCTTCACCTGTAGGGGAAAAAAAAGGGGGACAAGCTTGACTTGGACGCCCTGTGGTTTAGTTGATGATGTACGGGTTGCTCTTCTGGTCCTCATTTATCAACACATAAATCCATGTCCTTTGTGTGAATAATTTTTTTTTTGTAACCTAAGCAAATGCCGTTATCCCCTCTCAACACATGATTGGTCGAGAGCTATTCGGATCCGCAATTTCAGTTTTGAAAATCTTATTGTTTTCTCAATGCCTAGATACCGTTCCATTGAAAATGACTGAAAAGGAAGCAAGAGATATTCCCTTTGGGTAGAGGGATTCCCAGATACCGTTCCATTGGAAATGACTGAAAAGGAAGCAAGAGATATTCCCTTTGGGTAGAGGGATTCCCAGTGTGCGACGTTTTCAAATTTTGAACCATCGAATTAGATACCGAATTTGCATGAACTAGTTCTGCTTAGATCATGGATATGAAATAAAAAGCTCCAATGATAATTTTCGTTGCATCAGATATGAAGGAAGCAAAGCAAGGGACAATCGGGTGGGAATAGTATCTCACACTACTCTTCAAAGCCCAATCTGTGACCTTTCTTTGACATTTTAGCCACCGAATGCTTCCCATTCCAGACCCAGATTAAAAGTATTGATTTTGTCTCTTTAAGCATTCTTGGTGAAGGACAGGATTTTCATTTCGGATTCCTGCCCGTACCTTTGCTTTACTATAGATGAACATTCAACAGTTCTTTGGCATTGACACAACAGAATACCAGCATCATCTGCAAACGTCAAATGAGTAAGAGGGGACGATTTCAAGCTGTTTCAGTTCTATGAGTAGTTCAGTCTTCCAAATAAGTGATATATCCAGATAGAACTTCACCACACAGAAAAACAATGAAGTTAAGATCCTTCTTTTATATCATCCAAAAGAAAAAGAAGTGCCATCACAATCCTTTTGATGCTAGCTTGGCCAAAAGTTGAAGATCAAACATTGTGATTAGACAACATAACTCAATTTGTCCTTCATATTGCCGTTTTAACATTGTGATGTAGGTGTAAATAAATTATGAAAAACTTCATACATAGGCAAGATGTTCCAAAGACGTTTACTTTACATTTATTTAATTTGTCACAATCTTTACATACTCGGGAACAAGGCAAGCTAAATATTTGCCCGAATTATTTGTCGACATAACCACAAACTTTTAAGGTCATGAAAAACTTGACCGTCTGGATGAGAATGGCATAACCGCATTCTTTGCAGCCAACACTTTGCTAACCAACATTGTCCATTTTGCCTCGTCCTTCTTGCTCTGCTGCTGCATTTTCTCTTTGAAATGCCTATCAGCAATACAGGAAAAACAATTTCACGAATTTATCACATGCCGAAGTCCATCAAATCTGTAAAACATTACTAGTTGCTTTCCTATTGTAGACATCATATAGAGGCAAGTAAGAAATTCTAATTTGAGGGTCAAAACTCAAAACACGAGTAGCTGAATAACAAAAGGAGACTCCATTAAAGACGGATAAAAACTAACAATATCTGGTTTTCCAGAGTCAGAATACATGAAATATAGAAGACTGCCTGGTCTGCAGCAGACAGCCAGTTGATTAATGTAACTGGCTTGCAGTGAACAAACTTTATCCTAGTTAGATATGTGAACCCGTGACCTGGATGAGCCTCAAGGCGCTGTCCACCAATTGAGCTAAATGCGCTGCTCGAGCATGATCTTGTTTACTATGGCCTTTTGGCTGGTCACCTCAACTTGTACACCATTTCAAAGATTTTATAACTTCATGATTCTATCCTTGAGATGGATTCTGATACCATGAATTGTCCAAATGTATTGTGCCTCATTTTTTCCCTCAGCCAAAATGCAGTTGATCTTCACACGTCCATTCGTAGGGTTTTGTGTGCCACATGTTTAGTCTGTAAGTTTATCTTTTTGTCCCCATTTTCTATGTAATCAAAAGAGGAAAAAAAGTTCGATGGATAAGATACGGCCTATTTATCTCGAGGTTGTGGGTTCAAACACAACACCACTTAACAACGTACACAATTCCAAAGGTTAAGTCTGTAACTAATCCCCAACCCCTCCAGAACCCCCTAATGGGGAACTAAACTGAGTACAAAAAACTCATTGTAAATGAAAGTTGCATTTTTACCTACAAAGAGGAACCTTGCAATAATCAGGGTCATTGCACATGCGAGAATGCAGTTCCAGAAGCTGCCAAATGCGCTTGCAGTGCACACACCCACCAGGAACCCGGATCTTACACCTGGAGAAATGACGAACTAGAGATTCGACCCCCTTGCAAGCTGGGAAATTGCAAGCAACCTGACTTCCCTTCAGAACCTTGTCTCGAGGTCCAATTGTCCCACATCCATCCCTGCATATGTGAAGCAAGGCTTCCATCGCCTCATCCAGTTGCAAGTAAACCTTCTTCTCTTCAAGTTTCTTCAGCCTTTCTTTTTCCCTCTGAGAAGAAATTTGATATCTATACAGTAAAAAATATTGAACTAAATGATGCTACATCACTGAGTTGGCCTCAATGCCAATATTGTAGGTTATATGCACTGCATAAGAATACTACTGTCCATGTTTTGTCATTAAAGGCATGCTGGTGTGTGTCAACAAAACTTATCGTCCTAGATGACAATACTTATTGCACATGCTAGGAAGCAGAGATACAAACTGAGACACACACATGTCAAACACGGGACATGGCGGCATTCAAAAGATCAGGATACAGACAAAGCCATAGATAGGACAAATATATGTAGTTTGTATAGAATGTCATTTGGTAGTCAATGGAACCTACAAAACAACTTAGAATAACACTAATAGTCTAATACAACATAAGACCCACCTTTGGATGTAATTCATCGATAATTTGAGCATATGAGAGTAACTGACTAAATTAGCAATACAACAGAGAAGAAAGACAAACTCAACAACGAACTTCTACAACTTGGTTTAGAACGCAATTATCATCTTTACATACACAAGCAATTATGACACAACTCACAAGACATCCCTTCATGAGCTGTGCCCAAATCAACTAATGTATAATCAGAGAGGGCATGTGGCATGTCCACCTTGTATCCTGGGGTGTTTGGGGCCTGTCGATTTCAGCCACGTATCGGAGACTTCTACAACAATTAAAATGCATTGTTATTGCTTCACAGTGTACAATCTTGTTACGAAATATTTATGCATCCAGAACTTAGTTTGGTGACTAAAAGGAAAAGAAACGTGCCAAAGACGGTAAGCTATGCCATTATTCATTTTCGTGAATTACTTCCATGAACAAAGATATCAAGAAGAAATCACAAGTTCCTTGGCCATAATGAACTATTCTTACATAAGTAACAAGTTAAAATGACAAAAAGAAGAAGACAGAAATGTCCATGACAAATTCAAAGAAGCGGACAAGAAACGGAAGTTCTTGAGGTCAAGTTCATTTAGAAATATCAAATAAGTATGCAAATGATACAGGTATACAAAACTGCAAACGTATGGAGGAAACCTGCTTAAATAGGCAAGAACAAAATATAGTCATCAACATGCTGCTCTTTAATAGAGGACAGTAACCTCCTTTCTAAACAGATTAGAGTCAAGCATCACATTAAAATCACATTCTGGGCGGTCACTCCAAATAAACACAGTATAACTTACAGAATCTGCTTCCACAACCGACTCCAGAAGCTCTTGTTCAAGTGCAGGATTAGCACGCTTCATAACTTTCCATCCTCCAGTGGAAGATATAGTTTTGAAGTCTCTCACAATCATCTGAACACAAATTAAGGAAAGGCGAGGCGCATCACAATTCCTTGCTAACTGAAGCACGTCTATCACATTTTCTGTGGTCAGCCAAGCGTGCTCCAAAAACTGTACACAAACTCTTTTAAGAGATGGAAGTGAGTAGGAGTGTGACAAAACCAATAAATGGAGGACAAAATTCTTCATATCTTCCTCTTCATAACTGCGTTTGGACATCAATGGAAACATAAGTGACCAGACAGAACAGCGAGGATGCAGCAAAAACAGAGTTCAATTGTGAGAAGCAGAATTCACATGCATTAAACTGATTAGGAAGAGTAAATCCATCTTTCCTCTTTTCATACGTGCAAAAGCATTTTGTAAGTCTTTAGCATCTTTTTCAGCCACATTTCAGGTTCATCTTATATGTTGTCCGCAAACTAATCTTCCTTGTAAATTATTACTCCATCTTAGAGGACTTGCCAAAAGCTCTTTTGTTATCAGAAGCTAAGCTAATCATAGCATAACAACTTGTCATGCAATTCATACATATTCTATCTAAGCTAGTAATAGATGAAACACAGGAGCATGTAATAATGATCTATCTGACACTCAGAGCATACTTAGGTAATTGAAGAATTTAGGACTTTGCGGAATATTTAGTTTCAAACGTACCAGGATGAGTAAAGAAAACGTATGAACATGCAGACAGCTTGACGAGGTACCCCAGGAATCTTTATGAACCTGATGCCTCTCTCAAATTCTGCCTGACAAAGATAGTTCGCCAGTATTGGTGATGCAACAGTCTGCAAAAGGGTAATCAAGAGTTGGTTCTCTCTCTCTCAAAAATGTCATGCATAAGATTTGCTATATCTTTTGTTACTTCCCTGAGAAACATTTCCATTACGTCATACTGTTATACAAGGGTGAGAAACTTCCTTAGAAGCAGGGAGCTTCTAAAACGGTGCCGCTCCCACCTTAGGAGCGCGCTCCCAACTAAGGAGCTTGACGGGAGCTTGCTCCTTACGAAGATGGGAGCTTTTGTACAATCCTTGCATAGAAAAACAGGGATTTACCAATTGGCTCGTAAATTGGTCTTCAATTTAACTTATATATAGCCCACGTCATGATATCTTGAAAAGAAAACCATATATTGTAACACCAGCCCATTTCCTACACTTATGGTGGACTTGAATCATGTTTTCACTCCCTAAAATGATTGTACTTGTAAAGTGCATATTCTATGCTTCATAATTTCCGTGATATATGTACATTTTCCTTTCATGCTCCCAACCTTGGGAGCTTCTATATTAGCTCGCTCCCACGCTTTTGTTCCCGCTTCGTGCAACCAAGTAAACTTCCCAACTATTTCTATATGCAATGTAATAATTTCGTACTCTATGCCCTGACTGTAACCAACTTTTCAAAATGATAAAAACATGCCTAAGAGCTTCAAACTGTACCTGGAAGTTTTATCAAATTCTCAAAGGAAGACCACTGACACCACATGCAAAACATGATTTAAAAGAAGGCAAAATCAGGAAGGTGATGAAAATTAAATTAACTGACCAGAACACTGGAATGAGCAGGAATGATTTCCTTCTCCTCGGTAATTACATAGACATCTGCTCCATACCCTTCTCTGAAGAGCTTGTCCCACATATCTTTCGTTTCCTTTGGAACAAAATAACACTCCCCAATCCTTCTGTGTAAACTGGTTCTCGTACTGATTTTGCAAGGCGGTGGAGGTGGTTCTGGGATATGACTGCCATAGAATGCAGAAGACGAGGGAACTTCTGACAAAGCTGAACTCTCTGAATCGTCTATGCATATGTTGAAAGACCCATCAAAGGACTCAATAGTTGGGGATGACCAAGGGTAATCAATGTCTGGTGAAGCCATAAACTGGTTGTGTACTTAATAAAACCACGTACAACGTTTCTACAAATTCTGTAGAGAAAGTAAAATAAGATCGTAAAACCTGCTGTCGAACATCCAAAATCACATACGAATTTGGTAGGCACTATGTTAATCAATCCGGATGTGTCAGACTCTAATCTATTAGGCTGCACATACAATCCGTCGAACTGATATGATAATATTAGAAGCTGCTCCTACAAAGAATTTTCACTGGTAGTAACTACATGATTTGGATTGGGAAAGAACCAGCAACAGAGACACCCCGCTCAATGACTCACTTCACAATCGCTCTATAATCTCTTACTATGCAGTCAGAAGCTTCTTTCATGTCCACTGAAATAATTCTAGGAAATCTTTAATGAAACATAAAAGATGCACACCCATAAGCCCCAAATTCTTTTACCATCATTTGTTAAAGAGTAACTAATCACAGTCTCTTTTACTCTACAGATATGAAATACCAGATTCCAGAACCAGCAGGCAGAGGTCTACACTTGACTTAAGTCTTAAGCCATAATAATTTATACCTTACCTTAGAAGGCCATAAATCCAGAAGCAAAAGGAAAGCTAGATGTGGGCACCATGGGACCCACATACCATACTCTGAAATAAACTAGTATGACCATAAAAATTGGAGGGGAACGAGCTTCAGGTTCTATGTACTTCACACCTTCCAGCTGTTTAATTGATGTTAATAAAGTGCAAAGAAATAAGATTTGCCAACAAAAAATAGCGACTGCTAGTGGTATTGCATACCCAAACTAATGGCTGAGAAGCTTAAGCAAATGCGTTAGGCGGAGAAAACATATAGGCTCATCAAAAAATAAAATAAAAAGAGCTTCAGTTGTTCCCAGGGATCCAAGATAATTAACAGGAGTGCAGGAGTGCACTACATCAGAGTCATCCAAAAGTATTTTCGATGGTCCGGATTTAAAAAAGACTTCCAGGGAAGAGACTACTAAATCTAGACCATTGATTGCTGAGATGGAAGGTCGGGCTGGGGCACTACAGGTCCCCTGATCCTCTTTCTCCTGGCACTTCTGATGCCATTGGGCCAAAGGCCTCTAGGAAAAAATTTAGCAATCTATACATCTGTCGATGCAGAGCAATCATGCATATATACAAATTCAGACTACAGTTTAGCTCCATTACTTGGACCTCGAACAACTCATTCTGGAGTAGAAAGATAGCTTGACCCAACTTTGAAGAAAGAAAAGCATACCTTGGGATGAACAGCCTCCAAATCTCCTTCCTTAAAAATTGAGTTTTGTGCGATCACCACAGAGTTGTATAAAATTGATATAAACTGCCTCTATAGCCTATATACCTCTATTATCTGAAATAAAATTTAAAAGCATAAAAAAAAAAATTGATTAATATTTCCAAAGCACAACAGTTCACAAGCACTTAAACTATCAAAACAGATGTTATGTAATCAATCAAACTGAGAAATTAAATCAAACCCAGAAGCTCAGTTCAACTAAAAAACCAAAAGGAGTTAAACCCATAGATAACTGGACTACAAAAAAAGAAGAAAACACAAGAAATCGTACAATTATGAAGAAACTGAGAAATAATTGACTGGACATGAAAAAGCATGAATCTTTTTCGAAAACCCAAACAGGAAATAGTTCGCAAACAAAAACGGGGCACAAAAACCCGTGAAATTCGTAAAAGCAAACTCTGGTTTTGAGAGAGCAAGTTGAAAAGTACCTCAAATTTTCATCATTGACATGCATACGAATTTGTATCCCCATATACAGAGATAAGACTTTGATGATAAACTGGGTGGAGAGGGAACAAGAAAACAGTACAGTATGATCAAGTCTAACGCCCCGTTCGGAACTTGTAGAAGAGAAGGAAACAAATGAGAAAATAATTGGAAAGGAAAGTGACAAAGAAATGAGGAGAAAATATCAAAATATTATTGCTATTTCCTCGTCAACTTCCTCCTAGACAAAACAATAGAGGAATTTTTTAAAACATTTTCTTTATCTTCTCGTTTTTAATGGATTTGTCTTCAAAGCAATAAAGGTCGTCAAATTTTTTTTTTTTTTATAACCAGGAATTCGGTCAGCTTATGCGCATTCCGACTAATTTTTTAGAACCACAAACCTACCGTCTACTAAGTGGTCAAACATCATCCCTATTTAAAACTCTTCCTTAAATAGGCTTTTTATGTATTAAATGTACATTATTTTAAATATTTATCAACAGAGATTATGAAAATCACTTTACATTTATCCTTGTTTACTTTCAGACACATGCATTAATTACATAAGAAAACATCTGAACATGAAGCGCAGGAATAGAAGACTTTTTTTTGTGCATCAAATGAGGGCATGTACAATACCCCATCACCCTGCTTGTTAGTATTGCACTATTGTCCTGTCACATCACACTGCACCAAATTATTATTTGAAGAAAACTCTATCACACCGATTTTGAGACTGAAGTTAAAGTTTCATAATGCGCGTGTGGATGGTGTGAAGAATATATTTAAGGACTCGTTTACTAATGTGGCTTATTACTTAGGGTAACTAATTAAATAATCAAAATACAAAGTAAGAGAGTATTGCTTAACTATCACTAGCTTTCCTGGTATTTGTTTACTATTATTGTGAGTCAAGTATATTATTTTGCCAAACTATTTTATTTTTCTTTTATAATTAATAACAATTTAGCGAATACTGAAAGACAAGCTGCACTGAGTTCAAATGATTGGCATTTTGACGAGAGAAACTTCACATGCTTCAAAATTTTGAGACCTATTTAACTGAATAATCTTACTATATCCTAAAAAAAAAAAAAAAAGAAGGAAAAAGCTTAAGGTGTTATCAAACTAAACTATTTGCCCTTCATTAAGCTGAGAGTCTTATTTTTATAAGGTGAAAGGAATTTAAAAAGAGAAATTACAACCAAAATCTTAAAAAAAAATTAGTAACTACGAAAACAATATAGTTTTCGAGTCATAATTTTTTTTGTGGTCTTTTTCAAACTTTTTTTTGCTTTGATTTAAATTTAATACTTTTCCGCTTTTTCTCGGCAAACCCACACATGACAAGGTGTCGTTGCCACTAGCTCTGCCACATCAACGAATCACATCAATGTGTGGCAATATCACTTTTGCACCAAACAACTTTAGGAAGGATGAGATTATCAGGAAACTAGCTTGGGCAGTCAGGTGGATAGTGAATTTACATTTGGCAGGAAAGTGTCGTGTTATTAAGTGATTCACTCATTCCGTTCTCAAGTAATATATATGAGACTATATTTTCTTTAACATCTCCTCATATGCAGCTGCGTTTGACATTTATGTGGCACCACATGAAGGCACGTGTCAAGCAGAATATGCGACTATTTTGTTTGCGTGAAAGGATGTTGACGCAGCAGGTCCAATTAAGTTCTTTTTATTAACATCTGGTATCTCATCAAGATTTTAGAATTGTTTAGTAGGGGTGCACGATCTGGTTCTCCAGAAAACCTGTAACTGAACCATTCCAAACGATTTTAGAAAATTAGGAAACAAAAGCAAATCAATATATGTGTGGAACCTAACCAGAACCAAACTGCAAGAATGGTCCGATTTTGGTTCTATCAAATTAGCATCCAAACGCTTAGGTAGGATATATAATGTAAGGATTATAGGTAGGTATTCTGTTGGAATGCAAAAAGAAGTAAGAAAAGAATCGAAAGAATATAAATTAGGGGTTTGGTAGGGTAAAGTAAATCGTGGAATCTGGAAAATGGATAAGTATTTGAGTAAGAAAAAAGAAAAGAATTGAAAGAATATAAATTAGGGGTTTGGTAGGGTAAATTAAATCATGGAATCTGGAAAATGGATAAGTATTTGAGTAAGAAAAAATGAAATTGGGTACACTCAATACTCTTAAGAATTCATAATGATTTGGGTTCCTATAAATTATAGTACTAGTATATATTAAAACTTTCTTAACAAATGATATTTCTTCTCTAAATAAAATAACTTTAGTAAGGAAAAGATTTACTTACCAAATAAAATACATAATTATATATATTTAAAATTTTTATACATTCGATTTGGTTCAATTCTAACCACGGATCTTTAATTGAAAATCAGTAACTAAAACAAAATTAACAGATCTTATTTAATTTTTTAGAACCATAATTTGACCAGTAAATCGCAGAACCAGACCAAATAGAACGGTCCGATCTGGATCAGACTAGTTTTGCGGTTCGAACAATTTTCTTGAGCACCCCTATTGTTTAGTTATTTGTGAGACATTTGGTGATAGTTTGGAGAGTCGTTTAATATTTTCCGAAGTAGGTAGAGTTTCCTTTTATCAGTCTCCACCATACTGACAAATTGAAGTGGTGCAAATACTTGCTTTTAAACTTTCATTTGATCTAGATCGATGTTGAGACAATTTTCGGTAGGGATTGCATGTACGAAGGCTTATTTTCATGGAGAATAACTTATTCACGAAGTCTCCTTGAATAACTAACACGGAGCCTCGCAATTCACACTCGTTTGTACTAGACAATCAATGGTTGAGATCTTGTTTTTAAACTTTGACCGGTAATAAATATTTCCAACCGATAATAATTTGTTTTTAATCCGGACCATGCAAAATACTTTTGTACGCATGAAATTGAGCACTGTAAACACTTATTTATGGAGCCTTCGTAAATAAGTTATTCTCATTTTCGTGTTGCCCACTTTACTTTCCCAAGAATAGTTTGTTCTTGATTTTCGAGTTTCACCATTTGCTCTGGTGATTATTTTGGCTATCAACAAGGGAAAAAAACATTCCTCTCTCCTTTTTTTTTTTTGGCGCTTGCATTCAAGGATGAAGTCAGAAGGACAAGTGGTGGCAGCCGTTACCGCAACAATTTAAAAAAGAAAATTGAATTTAGCACTTAAAAAATTGATGGAGGGGCTTCCAAATGACGTCGTTTTGTGTATCAATACAGTTTAGTTTTAGAGTGCTAAAATCACAATCCTTTAAAAAAATGCTATTACTATATTAGAAATACTTTTTTACCCCTAACTTTAATAGGGCTGCCACCACTAGACTTTTTTTTTCATGATTTATTTTGTTATACACTAATTCTTTAGTACTTAAGCATTTTCTGTGAAGATGTCCAAAACTAGTGATTCAAATTCCAAAACCAAATTTAATGGATAGATTTTTTTTTTTTTTTTGTCAAAGCTTTAAGAGACTGATATTGATACCACATCAAATGAAAAAAAAAAACATCAAAAAGGATGATTATCTTGCTCTAAAGAGCTCAATAACCATGAAGGAGGTCTAGCTTCCCAAGTCTTGGAACCAGGGCCTCGCACACCATGCCTTGCCAATTTATCGGCCACCCCATTAACTGATCTTCTCACAAACTGGAACGAGCAGCTTGCAAACCGTGCAGCCAATCCTCGGATATCCTCGATTATCACTTCCACACAATTCGGACATACCATATCCCTGTTCAAGATCCGAACAATTTGTTGCGAGTCACCCTCAACCACAATGGTATCTATGTCCAGAGCCCGAACAAATTCCATAGCAGCCCGCCACGCTCCTGCCTCCGCACTTAAAACAGACCCCACCATCCCCAAATTCACCGCTCGAGCAGCTATAAATCTGCCAGATGCAGAGCGCACCACAACTCCCGCCCCAGCTGAACCCTCCCCTGACTGGTTCCTCAACCAAGCTCCGTCCACATTAATCTTGGTACACCCATAATCAGGCCGTTCCCAATGATCCTTACCTCGCACCGAAGTTGAAGCTTGATGATGACTACCCACCAATGCTTCGGGTTCGGTTGCCTGGTAATACTCTGTCGCATCTTTCACAGCCCTGTAAATAGCAATCTGAGGTTCATAACCATACCCATTATTCAACTTCTCATTACGGCATTTCCAGATTCTCCATAATATAAATATCGCCAACGTAATCAACTGTTTCCAATTCTCCTCACATTTCCACCGCTCTATCAGTTTGTCAAACCACACCAAAATTGATTCTTGCTCCGATGGGGCCGGAACACAACCAATCGGTGAGGTTCGCCACATAATTTGAGCAAATCGGCATTCAGAAAAAACATGAGGGATGACCGAGCAACAGATGAGCCAGGACAACCGCCCTACCCAATTCATAATTTCTCCATAATCATAGTAGTTTTTTTTTTTCTTTCTTTCTTAAAAACATTAAAGCTATATAAATCCGTCTGCCCAACATTTTTTTAAAAGTTTAATAAGTGTCATCCTAATATTGTATGCATCTATAAAAATAAAATTAGGAACCTAGTGTCTATTTTATTAAAATTGTGTGGAGAGTTCTGAAATATTGTGGAGATATGAAGAAGGAAAGACATTTTCTAAGAGTATTCTCAAAGGAGAATATTGGTCGTTCGATGAAAATGATCATAGCGGTTTATTGAGGAGGTGAAGGGCTATAAAAGGCAAGAATGTGCTCCTTTGCGAGTGTTGTGTAAACCATTGTACAAGTGATTTTTGAAGAAATAAAAGAATAATTTCTTTCTTGTACATGTCCAAACTCCACAACCTTCCTACGTCCATTTTAGGCTCTGTTTGTTTCAATGTAAATAGCTTTAAGCCTAAAATACGCTCTTGAAGGTAAATTTCATGTCTCTCTTTTTTATGAAAATGCCAAACAATGTCTTATCTATTATGCTATAGGGATTATCCTGAGCAGGCAGGGTGTGTGGTTGAAAACTCTGGGTGAACTGTTCGCGACTGTTGTGACCATGGCTGGAGTTGGTATAGTCTGTTATCGGTAGGCAAGTGGTGCAACAGAAAAAGATGCAATGCAAAGGCCTTCTGGAAAAGAAGACAACCGAGGATTGGAAATGTGGATTAATATTGGAATCCTTGCAGAAGATAGCTGGAGAGGCCGAGAGGAAGAATGACGCTCGTGGCTACCCAAAGCATGGTTCAGTCTGTTCTGTTCCAATGGCGGAGGGACCAGAGGTTCCCAAGGCAAAGCCTTCAGCAGAGGGACGTCCTTGATATGGTAGGATGGCATCAGAACAGACACCGTAGTTCATTATGTAAGTGAAAGAAGTGCTTGAATAAGTACTATGAACACAACCGTGACCTGCGCACCTTACTGATCGAGGATACTTCTTTGGGATATCATTCATGAGAAATTGCGTAGATAAACGTTATGGTGGAATTCCAAAATTCAAAGAAATAATAGAAGACAAGCACTCATTTGGCGCCATCATGCCACAGGATCCTGGAAAAAAGGAAAGCACATAAATCATTTGAGGTTTGAAACAGGTGTATGATCATGGTGGATGAAAGTTTATTTGGAGTGCACACATAAACGCCTTATTCACACAAACCACGTATAAGTCACACATCTAACCAAGTCCGCTCTTTTTCATCTTCTTTTTTTTCAAGTTTAAAGAGCTCACGCATCTACCTAGTTTATCCTGTTCCAAAATTCAAGTTAAGTCTATTGTATCCTTTCCGTATCCCCCTTTTGTCACAATCAATAATTATTATACCCAGGCAAGATACATGTCTAAAATATCACAAATTAAATATTGTATAACTTAACATCTTAACAGTCCTGATCGATCATTTTAAAAATACACTCGCTAATGACATTTAGACTGTACAGTCAATTTATAGAATTTGGTATGAAACCTAGTCCTCTGTTGTAGTTGAATGTAATGTAGCCATGCGACTATGACACAATAATAACGATCAAATCTGTTGAATTTTTTATGTTTGTTGATTAAGTCACCTATGTAAATTTTTGTCTCAATCAGGTTTAGAAAGCTCCATCATCGGCACGCTTATTGAATAATAGAATGATATTTTTCATCCAATTAAGTGTCTAGCTATAAGCCATCAACTTCATTCTTAGTATGAATGACCTAATTAATATTATGTAAAAGATAGATGATTTTGATAAAATAAAAAATTAAATAAAAAAACACCTTACGTGGGGCTCAGATGGTGCATTATTATATTTTGATGTTGTATTGAAATTGAACGACGAGATTTGTTGAAGTATGAAACTTTAAGGACTAACTATGTAATTTATCCTAAAAAATAACAGCATTCTTTTTAAAAAAATAGGAACGAAGGGCGTAAGACTTGAACCCTAGATCTTTTAGATAAATGTCCAAACTCCAACACTTTATCACTATGGTACACAATTGAGAATTTGTAATTCTAAAGGCTATTAATTATATAATATTTTCTTGTATGTAGGGGCTTTATTTTCAAGCTAAAAATTTGAAAAGACAGAGAGACCTCAAATGCCGCCGTCCTAGTGCTGGACCTACACTTGTAAATCATATTATAGCCTATGTCATGGGTGTAAATCAATATGTCGACTATAATAATTTTTTTTTGAAAGAAAGTACTATGACAATAAATTTACAAAATTATTTAGATTTTACTTCCACGATCTAGTTCCAAGAACCACCATTAAATTTTGATTGGTATGCATAGGGTGAAGGTTTGACACCGATCCATGTGTCAAATATATAGTGCCAATTGTTAAGTGCACCGCCCTGAATATTAATAAGATTGGGTATTAATATAATTAATTTCACCAATTACAGAAAGGGGAGTAATTTTCACACTCTATTTTTGATATTCACACTTATTTTTTTGTACTCCATTTTAGTGTCGAAAGTGTATGCATTTGAGACAGTAGGATAATTATTTTTTTAGTGACCTCTCATTTTTCCATGAAGGAATTTTGATTTTTTTAAATTAAATTTTGTAGAGAAAGAATTTGATTTAGACAATATTTTGAGAGGAAATTGTAGTTGTATTCAAAAATTTGGGTATAGTACTTACTTTTTGGTGAATTTCTTGGATGAAAATTTTGTGCGAGAACTTCATTTTTAGTTTAAATTATTGAGGTATTGTGTAGGGACAAATAAGAATTTGAAAAAATAGTATGGAGGGTATCGAAAATTAAGATAATATGGTGGAAATTTTAAAATTTAAAAAAATAATGTGACGGGAATTGAAAATAATTAGTGGTATTGTATTTTGCCAATTATAACTATTGTTTACTGAACATTCCTATTGAATTTTTTTTATACGACACGTTATGGGTATGAAAACGCCAATTTATGGTGTTGTCATAACAAATTTGGTTATATTACTGAATTTGTGGTATGATATTTTGTTGATTAAAACTATCGTTAATTGAACATTCTGATTGAATTTTTTTATACGACATGTTGTGGGTATGAAAACGTCAATTTATGGTATTGTTATAACAAATTTGGTTATATTATTGAATTTGCTATATGGTATTTTGCTAATAATAACTATCGTTAACTGAGCATTTTAATTGAATTTTTTTTAAATGACACGTTGTGAGTATGAAAACGCCAATTTATGGTGTTGGTTATATTACTGAATTTGTGGTATGATATTTTATTGATTATAACTATCGTTAATTGAACATTCTGATTGAATTTTTTTATACAACACGTTGTGGGTATGAAAACGTCAATTTATAGTGTTGTCATAATAAATTTGGTTATATTACTGAATTTGTGGTATTTTAGACATGTGTTATTACGGAATATTTTAATTAATTTCCTTTGGTACGACACATTGTGGTAAGAAAACGTCAATTTATGGTATTGTCGTAATAATTATGGTTTGTTATATAATTTGTGGTATTTAAATATATTTTCTTTTGATATGACACCTTGTGTTAAGAAAATGACAATTTTAGGTGTTGTCATAATAATTGTGGCTATTTTATAAAATTTGTGGCATTTTACAAATATTTTTGGCTTGAGTATAACAATTGTTGATTCTGGTACGACATATTTTGATTTTGTTACGGAATATCATACGAGTCAAAAAAAAAATTGGTACGATTCATTGTAGTAAGATAATGCCAATTTATGGTGTTGTTATAACATTTGTGGGTAATATTATTTAATTTTTGATATTGTACACATATATTTGGTTAGGGTACAAGTATTATGGATTTTGGTACGAATAATTATGGTTACATAATAACAATATTTTTTAATTATGGATAACCTGCTAATGACCTGTTCAACAGGTAAATTTTAATGTACAAGTCGTAACTAGAATCATAAATATGCATTAGAAAATCAAAAATCGGCATAATGGAAATCACAAATTTTCATAATTTAAACATACGGTATACCTTGTGTACCATAGCTTCCTCCTCATATGAATCATCTCAAACTCTGTTGTGACCTGTTTTTGTAATTTCACTTGTGTCGCCATGTTAGTTGCCTTGTGATTGGTTGGTGGTTGATTTGAACTCAACTCAATTGCTAAACAGTGATCCACTTAGAACCAAAATTCCAATAGAAAGCAGCATGCCCTAATACCAAAGGAAATTCCTAAACTGCGACTAGAAATATGTTTAAACCATACTAGATCAATCAAACCACACGTAGAAATAACAATTGCACAGAATACACACGTTTACATGGAAAGCTCCTAAGTAGGAAAAAACTTCCTCGAGAAGGAATCATGCACTAAAATCATTGTGTTGAACAAGTATTCTTATTCGTTGACTGTTTATCGTCACCCCATGTCCTAATTAAAAACTATTTGCCGAGTTCACTTTCATCACACCTTTCGAACTCCACGAACGAACTTGACTCATAGATTGAATATTTTGATAGTATACCTCTTGAAATAGTATTTTAACACCAAGAATCCATAGTTCCTTACGAATCATTAAGATACCCAAAGCCTTAGCACTCTCAAAGGTTGAAAACTGAACCCAAGAGCTCAGTCATGATCCTGACCTAATTGCCTCAAATTCATAGTGCGTACGCTGAAATAATCATTGATCTTCTGCAATTGTTATCCAATTATTTTTGCTTTGTTGGAATAGTTTCCATTCCTTCTTTCCTCCACACTTGATAAGTTGTATCATTTTATCAGTGTCGGTTATTTATGTTGGTGACCTATATCATAGTTCATTCTACCAATGTCTAAAGGTTTGCTCTTGACTTTTCCATGTACATGCTAACCAGGTTACCTGAGTCATTTTACTTGGGGCTGCAAATGAACCAAACAGCTTGCGAGCTTAGCTCGGCCCGGCTCGTTTAATAAACCAGTCGAGTAGAGATCGGCTCGTTCAACAAAAACTTAGCTCTATTAAAGAGGCTCGTCTAATAAATGCCTAAGCTCAGCTCGTTAAGGACTCGAGATGAGCTCCAGCTCAAGTTCAGTTTCCACCTTTTTTATAGTTCGACACTAGATGCATACCCCCTTTTGCTCCTACTCAATTTGCACTTTTATCTTTCACAAATGTTACAAACCACATTCTCTTCTCCAGAACCTGCATGCATTGTATTGTGTTGTGCATAGCCACATACGGTTGATATTGTGATAAGTAAGGGGTAGGCTTCAATAGATAGCAAAACTAGAACTTACACTTTCAAGCAATTAACATCCAGTGCAACTAAACATTGCTTGCCAAATTATTCATACAAAACACATTTTTAGGAGTATATATAATGACTGAACTTTTTACACTTTCTCCCACCGAAATTCCATTTTCTCTCTATTTTTACCGTGACACGTTGACATTTTGGGGAAAACTAAGGGGATCGCTTTGGATTGCTAAGTTTACCGTATTGGAACGGTAGTGTACCATGTTTTGGAATGTTCGTACCAAAACATAATTCGCTAGAGTAGTAAAGCTCCCTTGTAACATAGTTTGTGTCATTGGCTTGTCCTTTGATTGTTCTATCTCCCTCTGTGTCATAGACTCTCTTACTATTTGCTCAAAACAGTTGATAAAATCAAGCACAAAGTTTCAAACTCTCTCGGGTAAGTTCTAAAATTAATCATTCCTGTAATAGCTCTGCATTGATATGGATATTGTATACACAAAGTGTAGGGAGGTATTCCCGAGCAGATACATTTAGTTGCCAAACACGTGATGTTTGAGGGCACGTGATCAACACGATTGGACTTATCGCCGGGCAGAATGAAGAACAGCGACATAGACCAATGATATGAGAAGTCCTTGGTCTATGCAGTCTATTCGGCTGATTAAAGGCCAATGACATGAGAAGTCAGTGGTGTAAAATTAAACTGTTCGGCAGAAAGAGACATTCTCATTACGTTTGGACCAAGGTACATGTGAAGTCATTAGTCCAGGAAGACTGTTCGGCAACGAGATTGCCAAAAAAGGAAAGAACCCCAAATCAATTGTTGGAGCATGGGGAGCATTCTGGAAGAATCCAGAATGTTGGTATTCCGTTAAGGAATAAGATCCCGAGAATATAGGATCTAAGAAAGATACCCAATGAGAATGGGATCTTCGGCCAGTAAAGGAAAAGAATCCAAAAAGGATTCTTTTCTATTAAACTGATAAAGGAAACGAGAATCCTTGATATCCTGGGTTTCCTATACGAGCTAGGAGTCCTATGGAAACAAGGATGCTTGGGCAACAAGCATACACGAATCTATAAATATGAGATAAACTTAGAGGAAAAAGGTACGCAATACATTGCATTCTAATTGCTTTTCTACTGAGAATTAGGGTTAAATTTCTAGTACATGATACTAACAAAGGCATCGGAGGGCCTTTGCCATGAGAGGCACAGGTGCACTCACCCCCTGTCTATTTTGCAAATTAGGGTTCAGACGTCGAGTTAGGGTTCCGGTGAAGAGGCACGAATAAGCCGTTGCAATCCAGTTGATCCGAAGCACCAATTGTTTTCATCCCCCTACAATTGGCGCCGTCTGTGGGAAACGAACAAACTTTTCTGAGAAAGTAATCATGACGAAATAAAATCCACTCACTCCGTTCAGTCCAAAGGATCAGTTGGGTGGGGGAAAAGATAAATCCCAACAGGCGCTCCGAGAAAGCCCACTGGTAGACATGACAGAGATAACTCCAAAGAAGACAAGACTGCTACTGGCTCCACGAGAAGGAGTAAGTCTCATCGAAGAGAGGAGTCAGTTACTCGTTCAAAGAGTATACACAACGATGATGATGTCCTTGATAAAAAGAGAAGAGAAATCGAGGAGTATGCTCGTTTAATTAGAAAACGAGAGTACGAGATACGGGAGCTGCAGAGGGTACGAGAGCACCTAGAAGATTCTGGACTCTCTCGAAGGAATTCCCAGAGAGACGGACGGGCTCTGGTGGTTCATAAACAAACTCATTCACGCAGAAGAAGGAGCAGAAGTCCTGTTATAGGGCGTCATGAGGCTTCTCCACGAAAAAGGAAAAGAAGAAGTAGAAGCCGAACACCTGAGAGAAAGGCTTCTTCACGAAAAAGGAGGAGCAGAGACCGAAGTTCTACCCCCGAGGAAGAGGACACAAGAAAACATCATCGAGACAGGTACGAGAGACCTGATGCTGATTGGGTCAAAGCTTCGGCCCACAAGTCAAAGGAGCAAGAGGATGGGACAGTAACTGCACGAGAAGCAGCACGCAAGGCCCTGAGTAATATTGCAGCCTCCCCCTTTACAAAAAGGCTACAAGAAGCGAGATTGCCGAGCAGAGTGAAGCACGGTGCGTTCGTACTTTACGAGACAAATACGGATCCCGTGGCTCACATACAACATTATCAACAGGCCATGTTTATGCATGAAGGGGATGATTCCATCTTGTGCAAGATGTTTCCCTCAAGTCTTGGAAAGGTGGCTTTATCCTGATTTCATAAATTGGCCCTACGATCCATTCGAGGATGGAGACAGTTGGCCAAGGAATGCACTGCTCGGTTCTTGACAAGTAGAAAAGCCCCAAAGACTTTTGAGAGTCTTTCCACCATGAAGTAGGAGGAGAACGAGCAGATCAGGGATTATGCAAAGAATTACTGGGAAACTTTCAACGAGATTGAAAGTTGCAGTGAAGAGTATGCAATTGCTACGTTCAAAACTGGTTTGCCTGTTCGTGGAGAGCTGCGCCGTTCATTGAATAAACATTTGGTAGCCACCTTGGCTAAATTGATGGAACGGATAGAGCAACACGCCAGAATGGAGGATGACATACTCCGTGAGGATGGCAGGACGGTTGCCGAACAGCCAAAGGTACCTGCCAAAAAAGTGGATAAGTCAAAGCCCAAGACTTATAGAGACAGAAGGGAGTATGGGTATGCTAAGAAAGAGCCATATAAGGACAAGCAAGCTCCTGACCCTAAATCCTTCTTTTCTATCACTACAGTTTGGAAGGAGCCAATCTACAGGATTCTTTATCGAATAAAGAATCAGCCATATTTTAAATGGCCCCCAAGTTTAGGTGGGGACAAAGATGCAAAACGTGCTACGAATCAGCATGCAGTTATCATAAAGATTGGGGCCATATGACTGAGGACTGTGAGATGTACAAGCGACACCTTGATGATTTGGTCTCTCGGGGCTATCTTAAGGAATTTATCCAGGAGGATCCTAAGGAGAAAGGGAAGGCTATGGAGCTGGGTTACGAACAAAATCCTAAAGGCATGATCCATCTGATACATGGGTTGGCTACACCTTATACGAGGAATGAGGTGAGACTGATGCAAAGGCAAGTCAAACACGATCAACATGTTATGCGTTTGGGAAATAAGAGAGGACGAGAGAATGATGTATGCAATGAGAGCTTGGCATTCAGTGATGATGACTTGGGGGAGGTTCAAATACTCCACAACGATGCATTGGTCGTAACCCTACGAGTTGGGGAATATGACATCGAAAGAATTCTAGTGGACTCGGAGAGTTGTACAGAGGTATTGTACTATGATGCATTCAAGAAGCTGGGGCTGGCCCAATCGGACTTAGAACAGTCTACAACACCCCTCACTGGGTTCGGTGCAGGAGCAGTCTGGCCCCTTGGAAAGGTAACGTTACCTGTTCGGGCTGGATCAGTGGTGTTGAGAACAGACTTTTTAGTGGTCGATGTCCCTTCTTCCTATAACGCAATTATAGGGAGGACATGGTTGCACAAGATGAGGGCAGTCTCATCAACTTATCACCAGATGGTGAAATTCCCAAGATCAAATGGGATTGAAGTCCTCAAAGGCAACCAGAAGGTGACACAACAATGTTTGATTTCCATCATCAAAACAGCCCCAAAGGTCCACCATGTTCATACATTAGAAGTACCAGATCAACCAATCATCGAGGATGTTGGAAGAAGCCCGGCTGAAAAAGTGGTTGAGGGCTTGGAGAAGATTCAGATCACGAGTCTGATCCTGAAAGATATTTTTTAATTGGAGAATCACAACCAGCAGACAAATGAGGCAAAGAAGGGTTCCGTTGGTTCTTGAGATTGGCTTCAGGAAACCGAGGCACGAAGGAGGCACAGAAAGGCTTCGTTGATTCGTGAGCTCGGCTTCGGAAAATCGAGGCACGAAGGAGGCACGGAAGGGTTCTGTAGATTCGTGGGTTTGGCTTCGGAAAACCGAGGCACGAAGGAGGCACGAAAAGGCTCCGTTGATTCGTGGGTTTGGTTTAAGGAAACCAAGGCACGAATGAGGCACGGAAAGGTTCCGTTGGTTCGTGAGCTCGGCTTCGGGAAACTGAGGCACGGAAGAGGCACGGAAGACGCACGGAAGGGTTCCGTTGGTTTGTGGGTTCGACTTCGGAAAATCGAGCCACAAATGAGGCACGAAAGGGTTCCGTAGATTCGTGGGTTCGGCTTCAGAAAATCGAGGCACGAAGGAGGCACGGAAAGGCTCTGTTGATTCGTGGGTTTGGTTTAAGGAAACCAAGGCACAAATGAGGCACGGAAGGGTTCCGTCGGTTCGTGAGCTCGGCTTCGGAAAACCGAGGCACGAATGAGGCACGGAAGGATTTCGTTGGTTCATGAGCTCGGCTTTGGGAAATCAAGGCACGGAGGAGGCACGGAAGGGTTTTGTTGGTTCATGAGCTCAGCTTTCGAAAACTGAAGCACGGAGGTGGCACAGAAAGGTTCCGTTGATTTATGGATTTGGTTTAAGGAAACCAAGGCACGAATGAGGCACGGAATGGTTTCGTCGGTTCTTGAGCTCGGCTTCGGGTAACCAAGGCACGAATGAGGCACGAATGATGCACGAAAGGGTTCCGTCAATTCGTGAGCTCGGCTTCGGGAAACCGAGGCACGGAAGGGTTCCGTCGGTTCGTGAGCTCGACTTTGGGAAACCAAGGCACGAAAGAGTATGGATGCTTTCGAGCCTGTCGAAAGCTAACTTCTGCCTTGAATCCTTATTTTATTGGTGTTCGGGGCACGATGAACGCCTTTTGCACTATCCCGTTGTCCCCCAAAGAACCATTTCACTAGAAGGGGCAAAACGGTCTTTTACGGACTGGCTAGGCCATGGATTCTTTTGGCGGACACATACGTCATTATGCAACGGACAGTCCTAGGCCCCCATTGGAGGGAGAAATAGAGAACAGGTGGAAGAGTCGCTTGATCTTCACTAATTCCTCTCATTGCGCCGCCGCCTTTTGGTTCTAGAATCTTGACATTTTCGGCGTGAAGAGCGCCTATGAGCGAGGTGAGAGCTGTTGAAGGGGAAGAGTGAACATCAGAGAGAATGACTAATCCCCGGCAGAGTCGCCAATTGTAGGGGTTCGATTTGTTGGGACCTTGACCGTCATTCAGGTTAGGTTTCTTCCTCCTCGGCTCCGCTCTTCTGGTCCTTGACCTACAACAAGTCACTAGGGCTTGGGTAGCCCAGTGAACCTTCGACGATCAAGTTAGATCTCAGGGGAGGAATTTAGGTTTAGGGTTTGGGTAGAATGACATACCTCTTCAGGTGAGTATCCCTTTGTATTTATAGACCTAGGTTTACTTGGCCTCCAAGCCAGTGCGTGAAGGGTACGCTCAGGTAACCGCCTCGGATGATATCATATATGACGAGAGGAGCAGGATGGTTACGGAGCACATGGCCAGATCTGACCCCAATGATTACATTTGCCACATAATCCTTGTGGTCCCCAGTTGGCGTAACAACCTCTTCGAATCGGTAACGAGAGCATCCAAACATATGCGCTGCATGCTGTTGATAATTATCGAAGCAGGTACCTAAGGCTTGTGGCCTAGCGGGGAACCGAACGATACACCAGGGCCATCAAATGCTACCAAATTGGATGATAACACCTTATGAGGCATCGGCTCAATTCACTTGGCCAGGTTACTGAAGATGGCAACCGAGGCCACTACACCCCCATTCTTTGCCCCACGTATTCCTTATGATATAGTAAAGCGTCCCATTGAACATCCCATAACCCACGATAACAACAGCATGAAAATTTTGTTTGGACTTGTCAACCATAGGTTGATCACCCCAATAAATGCCCTGCAATCATAAGAATAGCTCAATCGTTTCTTCTCCATTTAACATTTAGTATCAAAAAATTCTTACCGATTTGTAGCTTAGCATTGACTTGGGTCTTTTGACTTAATAATGCTCAAGGATTATTTTTTGGCTCGCCACATCCATAAACATTCGCATACATTCTCAAGGTGGACACCAAAAATGGGACGAATAGAGTTTATTTATCTTAATTTTTGTTTGGATGCTCTGGTCAATGGATGAGTAATTTCACAACCCTAGTCCATTAATAACGAAAATGGAGACCAATCAAGACGCTGCTGGAGAAGGTCTGTGCAAATATTGACCCTTGTAGTTAGTGAGGTTTGAATCTCAGTCAATTGCATGGAAGCATATGAGTGCTCTGCATTAGTATGATTGACTTTGGGAAATTGGCATTTTGAACGCAATGTTTATGTGATCTTTTTTTTTTTTTTTGAAAAAAATTTACACCAATTTTTTCTTCTCGATGAGAGATCTTTAAATTGGTGTCAAAAAATTTACTTACAAATTCATGTTAATACATTCATTTTTTGCGGGCAAAATGTACGTTTTTCTAAAAAAATGGCGAGCAATTTGGGACAGAGGAAGTATATTAAAAGCTTTTATTGTTTAGCAAATGGCTCCATCGATCAAAAACCAGTACTGATGCACAATTATTTTCCTTGGTTTAATTTCCTGAAACCAAACTCTATAAATAACACAAAGCTCCCATACATTGGTTAGTCTATTTCCCTTAAATTAAACTCCATATAAACACACGAAGCTCCAATTTTATGGAACTGTTCATTGTGTACGAGAAATGTGAAGTTCTCTCGTCGCTCTCTCCTCAATCTATATATCTCGTTTGTATCTTGTTGGTCGTCACTCTCGAGAAATTTTTGGGTGCTAACTGAGCGGGCACCACATGGTGCCCGAGCAGCGCTTTGGCTCCGACACCTACCTGGCACCCAAAAATTTCTCGTCACTCTCTGTCCCGCAGCGTTAGTACTTTTATCATTAGATCCAAGATTCCATGAGTTGTAGTATTAATTTCCTCCATGTATCTAAGGTTTAATTTTCAGTTTATCTGAAGTACTCTGATTGGGAAATTCTGTAGTGCAAGACTCGCACCTTGTAGGACGTACACGGGCCATTGATTTTGACAATGAAAGGTTGGATATAATCTGAATTTTTACAAATCCTACTCGTCCATTGTTTGGATGAAAATCTGAGCCATCCATTACGGACCCGGGGGCTCTGCTGCCCATGGAGGCACAACAGCCCCTACCCACTACTAAAATGGCCACGTTTTTGTGAAAAAATAAATCCAAACCTTCTATTTGCAATCCTATGGAACAAAAATGTGATTATGAAAGCTCTAAAGACAAAATTTAATTATGACTCTTTAGAATAATATGACCAGAATAATATCTTTGTACCTGTTCAAACGGAGTGAAAATTGGAATACTTAATTTTTTAATCATATTTTTTAATATATAACCATCTAAAAAAATTTAAGTGTTCAAATTTTCACTCTGTTTGAACCGGTGCAATAAATTTGTTATTCTTATCATATTATTTTAAAGAGTCATAATTAATTTTTGTTTATAGGGCTCTCATAATCACATTTCTACTCCACAGGGTCCTAAATAAAAAGCATATACTTCATATGAGAGCTCTAAAGATAAAAATGAATTACGACCTTTTAGAATCATATAATCAGAATAATAAAATCTTTACACTGATTCAAACGGAGTGAAAAGTTGAACACTTAATTTTTTTAGACGGTTATATATTAAAAAATATAGTTAAAAAATTAAGTACTTCAATTTTCACTCCGTTTGAACTGGTACAAAGATATTATTATTCTGATCATATTATTCTAAAGAGCCATAATTAAATTTTGTCTTGAACACTTTCATAATCACGTTTCTGTTACATAGGATTGCAAATGGAAGCTTTGGATTTATTTTTTTACCAAAACGTGGCCGTTTTAGTAGTGGGTAGGGGCTGCTGTGCCTCCATGGGCAGCAGAGCCCCTGGATCCCGGATTTAATTTGTGCAAAATTAGGGTAAATGAAGACTCGTTATGATTGGAAACATACAAATACATATATATCCATATTCAGGTTACGATTAGTCTATAAATGAAACGCTTGAATTTGGTTACTAGAAGGCAAAAGAAAATGTAATTGAGCCGAACCGCACGCATCAGACCAGCACCCACAGGTTGCTCCCTTGTCGCGCCGCCTGGGTGTGCGGTCCGAAGCGAATCGCCTCGGGTAAAGACTGACTCAAACCATGGTTAATGGTTCAACAGTAGCGAGATCTACTCGAAAGAGGAAGATCCACCTTAATTGAAGCCAAAAATATATATAATAAATTAAAAGCCGGCCGTCATGGAAGTGACGTATCGCTGCCTTTATCGAAGGAAGAAAGGAGGATTTTTTATACTGGCGTTTGAACATTTTGAAGCTGAAGATGAGGACTACTTAAGAAAAGAAAAATCTGAAGGTAAGGATTACCTTGAATCTGATATGATAACATAAGTTTCCACAGCAAAGGAAATCTCTAAAATTAAGCAGCCAAAATCAATTAACCCCTATAAATATGAAAAGTAATAACGTGTTTACCATATGTCTATATGAAATGTGTAGATACATATCAAGATAGTAAACTAATTAATAAGGGCATAATAGGTCATTCAACTAATTTCAAGATGAGAACATAATTATTTAAATTTATTAGGATGTTGACATAAATAAGTTTTCCAAATAAGATGAATATTTAACTTTGTCTTTATTTTTTTGCCAATTTTTTTGTTTTTTGGGGGACAAAAGTGAGGTACTACATTGATTAAGCCCAACGACACTTATACAACGAAATTCATTACAGATAACTTAGATAAAGCCAAACTAATCATCTAACTGATACATAACGAGAAAGAATGAAGCGATTAATGTCTTTCATATCCAACTCAGGCATCGCCTGACGCACTTTCTACTGAGCAGAAGTTTTATATATTCTATAACAGTCTCAAAAAGAGATACGTAACTAGCTAAGAAAAAAAAACAACAAGAACCCAGACGATCAGATGAGCTTTGACTAGAAATGAGTACACTAATGAATTTCTAGTAAACCACCAACAGATGCATATTAATCTTTTCGAGCCCCGAACGTCAAACAAATCGCTTAAAGGCGAACTTTATTACTCTCACAAGGAGAGACAAAACTCCCACAATGAGAGACAAAACTCCACCAGATCTTGCTCTAAATCCAGCCGCCCAAAAACTGCCGAACTGATCCAACCCTCACTGCCTCCACCGCTGCTGCCACAAGGGCTCCGGTGATGAATTACATGCGGACAAATGATTCCATTGACGGCGGAGCCCGCTGAACAAAGAGGGTCAGATCTGAGAGAGGGCTCTATTAAAATAATTGATCATGTGTGGCAGGTTTGATTAAAATTTAGCTGTGAGTGCTCATTGTTGCGTTCGCCAACACTTCAAAGGCCCAAAAAACGATGATCACGTTTATAACTTAAAGATTTATAGTAGGTCATAATCCAGGGAATCCAGCCCCACGATGCCGGATGCACCCTTGTGATAGCTTCTAAAAGTCCACTCTCGTGTTCTAGTTTAGGCCTCGTTTAAAAACGAGAATAAGTACTTATTTTTTAAAAAGGTAATTTAAAATTTAAAATTTATGTATTTATGTAAATAATTTTTTTAACAATATAAATTTTGTTTGATAGATCTCATGGTGATATTTTAAACAGTGCAAAAAAATAAAAAAAATTTATTTATATTATTTTTGAGTTTAAAAATATAAAATACGTTGTTTATTTTTTAAAAAGGTTTCTGAAACGGAGACAAATATTAAATTTTTTTTTTTTGGTGAGGCAAACATAAAAATAAATAAACTGATAAAGACAAGTTTGGAAGCAAAGGCCCAATTCCCTTCGTCATCTCTTTAATACTTAAATTACTTGGGGACACTTGCTTGCTCCTCAAAAGGGACCCGGGGTGCTTGGCAGGGTCTCTCGGTCCCCTCAAAAGAGACTGGGACTCTGCAACAATTTTTTTTTTTAGACAAAAACTTATTCACGGAGGAATCGTGAAATTTTTTTACGGAACTTAATCTCGCGCATTCAAAAGTATTTTGAATGGTCCAGATTAAAAATAAACTATTACCAGTCAAAGTTTTAAATATATCACAACTATTAATTATCGAAACGGACGGCTTTGATTTCGCGTATCCGTGAATAAGTTATTCTCAATTTTTTATTAGTATTATGTTTGACTAAGGAAAATGACGGATAAATTTGTAAATCAACGGTGTTACGCTCACCGCTCTGTTTCACCGCTTAACATCTCACTGTCTGTCTCAGTAATCATTGGTTTGGTTTTTTAAAAAATTCTTCCAATTGAGAACGATAGAAAGAGCGATAAATATTGAACGGTGGACATTGACTTTTTGTAAATCATCTAGGAGCATAATATTTTTATACCTCGAAAGATGTAAGGATAATACTTTATGAAATCATTGATCGCAATGGTGAAGGCTTCGGATATACTTTGACTACCGACTGCCGGGAAGTTTTTGGGTTAAAGGGTGCGTGGTACACACGTGATATTCCATCGGCGATCTCAACTGACCAAACGTACTTTAGATTGTCCAGATTTTTTAGAGAGGAAAAGAGAAGAGAGTGGTTCGGTTGAGGGGAGAGAGAATAAATTTGAGCCGTCTAAGATACGTTTGGATGGTCGGGATCATGGACGGATACCACCACACGGTACCCGCTTAGCCCCAAAAATTTCTGCCTAATAGATACCACACATATAGCACGTCATCGGCTACCCCACCATCCAAACGTGTTTTGACTACCACTAACTCCACCCACTCCATCTCCAATTACTTCAACGTGAGAGTTGGTTTTTATTTTATTTATTTTTCATTTGAAGACTAGGAGTGTTGACTTTGCTAAAACAAATGTACACGCATTGAGCACTGGAGCTATTAAAAATACTTTGTTTAGGAAAATGACTGTGCGTGGAGCTTATTTTTTTAGAATGAAAATGAAGGCACGTATGGTACCCGTTGCTTTCGACAGGAAATATTGACCCGTCGTCATGCTACGCTATTATTTGTTGGATTTTTGTCGCACCTATGTCAGAAATAAAGTTAAAGCCTCACCACATATGGGTGGTGTTTAGCCAATAAGGAACTATGGGAATCGACTCGAACCTATGCCCTGTACGTCCAACCAAGTCATGAATTTTCACTACTGAACCAACCTTGGTGCGTGAATTTTTTACTATTTTTTTTATTCTTGGCAAAAGCAAAAGTTTTATTAATAACTCACGCAACAGGGGTACATCGAGAAAGAAGGGAAAAGAGTTCCAACAAGGATGTTGGAAATGCAGAACAAAAGAGAAGACCAAAAAAAAGGAACGGGGGAAGCTGCTGTGCACCAGCCGGCATCGGTCCGGAGATCAGAGAAGTTCACCGCGTAGAGCTCGTCAAGTTCTACACGTGCGCCAAAAATCAGCTCAATCAAATATCGTTAAGTGCCTCATCCAAACGCATATAACTTGAAAAAAAATAAATCCTAATGGATACAAAACACTGGATCAAAACCACTGGATCCATTTTTTTCAAGTTATATGTGTTCAGATGATGCACTTAACGATATTTGATTTATCTGATTTTTGGCGCTCACGTAGACCTCGACGAGCTCTATGCGATGAACGTCTCCGATCACCAAACCGATGCCAGCAAGGCGTCACCGGTGGGTGCACAACATGCTGTGCAGCACGAAGCTGCACAGCAGCTTCCCCCGTTCCCAAAAAAAAATAACGGCAAAATTTTTTACTCTTATGTTTGACTAAGGAAAATAACAGCAAAATCATGTGTAAATTTTTTTTTTCTTCTTTAGGAACACAAACATATTTCCATAACCAAACAAAATCATGAGCAATTTTTTCATTATACTGGAAATGATGTATTGATAGTATTTAATTATTTTATGAATGAGGGTGGTGTCTCAGTTGGTCGAGCATCCTTTGCCCCATTTATTTGGCCTGGGTTCGATTCCCACGCCTGCCTCACGCATGCGGTGGCCCCCCTTCCCCTTAACAACTAACTCACTAACCCATCGCTTTGAAAAAAAAACAAATTATTTTATGGAATCATTGTAATGGTGAAGGATTCGATATGCTTATAACCTCACCCATGTCCCACCCGCCCCACCCACTCCATCCCTAGTTTACTTATAAAAATAAACCTAATTCATCACAATTCTGCAGGCTTTAAAAAAAAAAGACCATTAGAATTTGTTGGTCAAGGCCTTTAAATAGGAGAGGAAGGCAATAGGGAAGGGGTGAGAGAGAGAGAGAAGATGGAGAAGGGAAGGAGGTCATCAGCAGTTCATGTCTTGGCCATTCCTTATCCAAGCCAAGGCCACCTTAACCCTATGCTCCAATTCTGTAGGCGCCTCGTTTCCAAAGGCCTCAAAGCCACTCTTGCCATCACAACTTTCATTAGCAATACCACGCAACCTAAGTCTGACTCTGCAGTACAACTCGACACGATATCTGACGGCTATGATGAAGACGGCTTCAAGCAGGCCGGTGACACCCAAGCTTATGTCGCCAGCTTAGAAGCCGCCGGATCAAAAACCCTAGCCGAGCTCATCAAGAGGCACGAAATCGCCGGCCACCCTGTTGATTGTGTCATTTATGACGCGTTCCTACCTTGGGCTCTGGATGTAGCCAAACAACATGGTATAGTTGGGGTTGCTTTCTTCACGCAGCCATGCGCCGTTAATTACATATATCATCACGCTCATCACGGACTACTGGCGTTGCCCGTGCTGTCGTTGCCGGTCTCGATCCCTGGGTTGCCGTTGCTTGAGCTTGAGGACATGCCATCATTCATTTATGTGCATGGTTCTTATCCAGCTTACTTTGAGATGGTTCTAAGCCAGTTCTCAAATGTGGAGAAAGCTGATTATGTCGTTGTGAACACATTCTACAAGTTGGAGGAAAAGGTCAGTTTACCAATTCCACCTAGTTTCTCTTATTTGCCAAGTTTTAATTTCAAGTTCAAGGAATTGTGGTTGTTTGAGCACATAACACTTGAATCCGATCCGGGTTTATCCGAATCCGATTCGATATCATCATAATCCAATTATCAAAACCAACCTGGCCATCCATTTCATCCGAATTTGTGGTATAATTCGAAAACTAACATATTGGATTTGGATACGTCCAATGAGATCCAATCCGATCCCATAGTTCTACTTATGGTTTTTGGGAGTGTGTTTACATATATTTAGATGTGATTTCAAGTGATGGATTTTTTTACGTTTATATGCCTAGTCTAGGAATAGGACAAATGAATCCGATCAGACCAAATAGAATTATCGGACTAGATATCACAGTATTCAAATTCGGATTCGAATTGACTTAAACGAATTTGCAAGAATCATATTCGGAAAGGATACTTTTTGGGATCTTGTCAGATGTGAATTGAATCTGATCCATTGATATGCCGTAACAAATCAGATTCACATCACTACGTAATGAAGTTCTTTTCTTCCAGTTGTATGTTTTCAATGACTAAAGTAACTTTTTGGTATGTCATCCCTCCCCGATGTGGGAGGCCCTGGGTTCGACCCCTGCTGGCAACACCCTTGGGTCCCAAGTTATGGATAACTTCTGGACTCTCGTGCTAACCCTAACACTCCTTACTAATCCCTGCTAATATAGACGATTGAAAAAAAAAAGAGTAACTTTTTATGGCACCGTCACATGGTGTCAGTTTTTTTCCCCGAAAAAATATCTTAACTACCTCCACAATCACACATTCATTTGGGATTTGGCCACACAAATAAGTATAGTTGTGGTAAGGATTGGAGACGGCGTGTTGGAGCACCCAATATATTTTCAATTTTTCATTGATTCACTTCCCTTGAGAGAAATCTATGGGTGGTTTGGCTTAACTTAAACAAGTGCATTTTTTGTTAGTCTTCCGGGATTTAAATTAGATCTCCTTTGGAGGTTATTTCTTGGGTGATTAATATGACGTCCAATAAACCCCAACGTGATGATCTGGTCCGGTGGCCAAGAACTGGGACTTAAGGATTTGTTCCCTAGTAAAGTTTCAGATTTGAAATTTCTTGGATGCTATCAAATCCTTTGACGTCTTTTCATATGGGTTTTGTTCCGACTTTATTGAACTTCTGCTAGTGGAGGACGGTTGGATGAATCTCCCGGTATCAATTGAGATGCTGTTCCGGACACGAGAGTTATAAAAAACATCCTCCAATGAATAAAAACTCTGGTGCTCTAATAGGACACTCGTTATTCAACTGATAAAGACTCGGGGACTAGGCCTCTCCAAGCACTCAGATTCTTGGATGCATTAGGCAATTTTCAAGCCAAAGGTCAAATTGCCCACTGTAACCATACGTTTTTTTGTCTTCTATCTAAAAGATCTACACGCCCACCATTTGGCTTGTGATGTCTAAACTCCTCCAATAGAAACTCGTACTTGGGTGTACAAAGAATGTACAACCATTAAAACTTGGGCTTGTCTGTCCACGTAGACAAATTGTTCATAGATTTTATTATGGGGTCTACCACGGATCTTACAAAAACGATTCGAGTCATTCATTAAATGTAAAATATTTTTTCAAAGGTTTTCGCAATAAATCAACTCAGTCCAATAGCTATAGGTATTTGATCCAATCATCTAACTTTTACTTTTCCAAAAATCTGAATGAAAAGTTAGATGATTGGAATAAGAACCTACAGGTATCGGATGGAGTTTATTTTTCGCGGAGACCCTTGATAAAATATTTTACATTTAATGAACGGCTTGAATCGTTTGTGTGAGATCTGTGGTGGACCCCAAAACAAAATCTATGCACAATCCGTGCGCAATTGTCTATGTGGCTTAGTGTTGTTAAAATTTGTTGATCAAGGCCTTTAAATAGGAGAGAAAGATAATAGGAAGGGTGAAAGAGTGGGAGAATTAAGATGGAGAAGGGAAGGAGGTCATCTACGGTTCATGTCTTGGCCCTTCCATATCCAACCCAAGGCCACCTTAATCCTATGGTCCAATTCTGCAGGCGCCTTGTTTCCAAAGGCCTCAAAGCCACTCTTGCCATCACAACTTTCGTTAACAATACCATGCAACCTAAGTCTCACTTTGTACAACTCGACACGATATCTGACGGCTATGATGAAGGTGGCTTCAAGGAAGCCGGTGATACCCAAGCTTACCTCTCCCGCTTTGAAGCCGTCGGATCAAAAACCCTAGCCGAGCTCATCAAGAGGCACGGAATCGCCGGTCAACCTGTTGATTGTGTCATTTATGACTCGTTCCTGCCTTGGGCTTTGGATGTAGCCAAACAACATGGCATAGCCGGGGCTTCTTTCTTCACACAGCCCTGTGCTGTTAATTACATATATCATCACGCTCATCACGGACTACTGACGTTGCCTGTGCCGTCGTTGCCAGTCTCGATCCCTGGGCTGCCGTTGCTTGAGCTTGAGGACATGCCATCATTCATTTATGTGCATGGTTCTTATCCAGCTTACTTTGAGATGGTTCTAAGTCAGTTCTCAAATGTGGAAAAAGCTGATTATGTTGTTGTGAACACATTCTACAAGTTGGAGGAAAAGGTCAGTTTACCAATTCCACCTGGTTTCTCTTATTTGCCAAGTTTTAATTTCAAGCTCATGGAATTGTGGTTGTTTGAGCACATACCTGTTTTAGCATACTGTAGTACTGGATTTTCCCCTCTTCTCTAGATTAGTATTTTTTTTTTTGAAAAAAAACTAGTTCTCTTGATTAGTACTGGATTTTCCCTTCTTCTCTTCTCTTGATTAGTTCAACAACACACGAATCGTCATAAAAGTTGAAAACTAAATTTCATCCAATCTTTCCAATTTTGTCCGATTTTTCAAAAATGGAAAGTTCGGATCGAGTACCTACACATATCGGATGGAACTAATTTCTAGCGGGCATACGGTTTTTTTTATTTAAAAATTATTGAACTGCTCGGTTCATCCATGTGGGGTCCAGAGTAGGCCTAGCGTGATCGTCGGTGGCCATCGTCTATTTCTTTAGACTTTTCCTAAATATAAATACAACACCGATTTTTTCCAAAAATTTCCAAGTCCAAGTACCTGCTAAATAGTCCATTTTGGCCGCCAATAGAGAAGAGCAGGGTTGTTCAAAAAATTCGGTGAACCATGAAACCAGTCTGAACCAAGCCGATCCATACTTTTTGGATTTTGTCCGTGGATTAATGGTTCGGACACGGATTGAAAAATTAAAAAACCGTGACACACGGTTTGGTCCACGGATTTTCATTGCGAAACCGTGGATTAACCGAACTGGACCGTGCGATATTTATTTATAAAAATAAATAAATAATGTGTGTGTGTGTGTGTGTATTTATATAAATAATTGCTAGTAATGTTAAAACTTTTTTCTACCAATTTAATTATTTTATCTTAATACTAAAATTGGATTGGAACCGGACTGTATGACTTTTGTTCCGGACACAAATTTCATTTTGTAAAAACCGTGACTAGCGTTCGGTCCTTGGATTCCAAGGAATCCGAATCCAAACCAAACCGAACCGCGAGCAGCACGAGAGAAGAGTATACATCACGAAGGGAATAAAAGTCTCAAATCTCAATAAACGATAATCACGAGTCTAGTGATTATAACTTAAAAAAATTTTAGTTCATAATCCAGGGATTCCTGCCCCACAGTGCACCCATTTGATATATAGCTTCTAAGTTCTAAAAGTCATTCTCGTGTTCTAGTAAGACAAAGTTCTTTTGTTTTTATGGTGAGACCGTGAGACAAACACTAATGAATTGATAAAGACTTGGGGACAAACCTCATCCTCCAAGCCCAAGCCCAAGCCCAAGCCCTCTTTTTCTGGACCAGCATCTTCGCCACTTGAATGGCACAAGGACCCTTCCGAGGATTGGGAGATGCTGCCAAGCGGAAGTGTTTGGCAGCGGTGCCGAGCGATTGATCTGGTCGTTCATCTCGACAATTAATGGTTCGGATATTGACCGAGTAATAGATAGTTTAGATCTATACGCTGGCTCAAAAGAGATTGGAACCCTGTAATAATTTATTATTATTATGTTTGACTAAGGAAAATGACGCATAAATCATGTAGGAGTATAATATTTTTAGTATACCTCCAAAGATGTAACGACAATACTTTATGAAATAATTGATTGCAATGGCTCCACTAGGGGTGTTATTCGGTCGGTTCGGTTCGGGGTGAATTTCCTGCATCCCGATCGGGTTCGGGTAAATAATTTGGGAATCGATCCTGACCGATATTAATTTCGGTTTGGTTCGGGCTGAGTTCGGTCCGGTTGGAGATTTAGGGGAGTTCGGTCCGCGTGAAATGGGCCTTAGTTGGGCCATTTTTAAAAACTAACAATAGACTACGGGCCATGTTTGGGCCATATTTTCACCCCTATTTGGCCCATTTCCCCATGTTTCTCATCCATATTTGGGCCATTTTCAACCTTAAGTTAATCAGCCATGTTTGGGCTATTTTTTAGCCCATACTTGGGCCATTCTACCCTTTTTTTTTTCAAACACCAATTGAAAAGAAAATAACATACAACAGACATGCTCAAACAATTACAGCTTTTACAAGTATTCTTCCACCTGTTTTTTTTTTCCCAATCGATTGGAAATACCGAAATATCTTCTACACTAGAGTATATAACTTGGATGAGTTAAAGTAATTTAGAACAGAGAGAGCAATCGATTGAAATTTTTTGCAAAAACATAAATAAATCAAGCAATGAAATTTCAAAAAAAAAAAAAAAAACAGTAAGAGCTAGAAGTTAACAATTCTAAATTTTGTTTGATTCTGTAATTGTTGCTGGTGTAATTCAAAATTTTGTTTGAAGTTAACAATTCAAAACAGCAAGAGCCAGAAGATTAAAACGATTTATATAAATATACATCGGTTCGGTCCGCATTCTGTTCGATTCAGTCCGTATAGATTTCCAAAACTCGAAACCAAACCGACCTAGGTTCGGTTCGGTTCGGTTTAGTCCACCCCGAACCAACAAAAAAACTCCCCTGGACCGACCGAAGACCAAACCGATCGGTCGGTTTTTTCGGTCCGATCGGGTTCGTAACAGCCCTAGGCTCCACCCACTCCATCCCCAATCACTTCCAACCATTTCCAATAATAACACACTAATTGATTGTAATAGGAGAGAGAGAATAGGAAGGGTGAGACCCGTGGTAGGTCTCAAAACAAAATCTGTACACAATTTGTGCACGATTGTCTATGTGGTTAGCAGCGTTGTTAAAATTTGTTGATCAAGGCCTTTAAATAGGAGAGAGAAAGATAATAGGAAGGGTGAGAGAGTGGGAGAATTAAGATTGAGAAGGGAAGGAGGTCATCTACAGTTCATGCCTTGGCCCTTTCTTGTCCAACCCAAGGCCACCTTAATTAACCCTATGCTCCAATTCTGCAAGCGCCTTGTTTCCAAAGGCCTCAGAGCCATTCTTGCCATCACAACTTTCATTAGCAATACCATGCAACCTAAGTCTGACTTTGTACAACTCGACACAATATCTGACGGCTATGATGAAGGCCGCTTCAAGCAAGCCGGTGATGTCCAAACTTACCTTGCCCGCTTAGAAGCCGTTGGCTCAAAAACCCTAGCTGAGCTCATCAAGAGGCACGGAATCGCCGGCCACCCCGTTGATTGTGTCATTTATGATGCATTCCTACCTTGGGCTCTGGATGTAGCCAATTAAAAAGCATGGCATAGTCGGGGCTGCTTTCTTTACACAGGCTTGTGCTGTTAATTACATATACTATCACGCTCATCACAAACTACTGACGTTGCCCGTTCTATCGTTGCCGGTCTCGATTCCTGGGCTGCCGTTGCTTGAGCTTGAGAACATGCCATCATTCATTTATGTGCATGGTTCTTATCCAACTTACTTTGAGATGGTTCTAAGCCAGTTCTCAAATGTGGAGAAAGCTGATTATGTTGTTGTGAACACATTCTACAAGTAGGAGGAAAAGGTCAGTTTACTGATATTTACCAATTCCACCTAGTTTCTCTTATTTGCCAAGTTTTAATTTCAATTTAGCTGCTTGTGAGTCCAAGCAGCTACGAGCCAATCGCTGCTTGGACTCACAAGCTTTGCTTCTGATATTGCGGTGCTTATACATGACTGTCTTGAGTTAAAGAATTTGTTTGATTTTTGTGATTTTATTTTCATTACACGTGAATGTAATAGGGTTGCACATAATTGCTTAGAGAGCCATTTCTAATAGTTTGTCCAGTTTGTACACATCTATTTTACCCCAACGGAATTCCCTCCTATCTGATGTTTAGGCTCTTGCCTTCCAGATGAATATTTTTATTTGTTGTCTTTTGATTGGGGTAATTATTGTCTGCGTTTGAGTTAGGTGGTGGACACAATGTCAAAAGTCAGCCCAATGTTGACAATTGGCCCAACAATTCCATCTTTCTACTTGGACAAAAGAGTCCAAAATGACAAAGATTATGGCCTCAATCTCTTCAAATTGGACCCCTCTGTTTGCCTTGAATGGCTAAGCAACAAGCCTAAAAGGTCCGTTGTCTATGTCTCATTTGGTAGCTTGTCCAACATAAGTCCAGAGCAAACCGAGGAATTAGCACGGGGCCTCAAGGGAAGCAATTTATACTTCTTGTGGGTAGTTAGGGATTCCGAGGAGGCCAAGCTGCCGGAACATTTCGTCGAGGAGACGTCCGACAAGGGCTTGGTAGTCGGATGGAGCCCGCAACTGGAAGTGCTAGCGAGCGAGGCTGTCGGTTGTTTCTTTTCGCATTGCGGGTGGAATTCGACTATCGAGGCGTTGAGCCTAGGTGTTCCGATGGTGGTAATGCCGCAGTGGACTGACCAGACAACGAACGCCAAGTTTGTCCAAGATGTTTGGAAGGTGGGTATTAGGGTTAAGATGGATGAGAAGGGGGTTGTTGGGAGAAAAGAAGTTGAGAATTGTATAAGGGAAGTGATGGAAGGGGAGAAGGGGAAAGAAATGATGGAGAATTGCATCAAATGGAAGGTTTTGGCTAGAGAGGCTGTTTGTGAAGGTGGGACTTCTGATAAGGACATTGATGAATTTGTATCTAAATTAACTAAATCTTTGTGCTAATCTTGTAATCAAATCATGTGATATAATAATAGAAACTTTTGCCTTTTACTTGGTAAGCTCTAAAAAGTTCCCACTTATTCATTTCACAGGTAAAATTGAAAGTTTGGCATATTTTGATGTAACTTTTTAGAAAGTGGACATTTATTTTGGGACATTCCAAAATAGAAACATGGACAATTTATTTTATCTGTGCTTTTCCATAACTTAAAAGGGAAATGTAACGGAGCTACATTGGATTCATCAAGCAGGATTTGGTAATTGATGTCGATTGGTAACTAACAAATTATTTTCCGACGCTAGGGAATAGAGGGCTGCAAACGAATCGAGCTGCTTGCGAGCACCTTGAGCTCCAATTTTGAAGTTATTTAGTAAACGAGCTAACGAGCCGAGCGTAACATCCAAAGCTCTGCTCAGCTCGGCTCTGCTGGAAAAAGCATGATCGGTTCGTTTGCTTGGCTCGTCAAGGGCTCGACTCGTCTACACCTGAGCTGAGCTCGAACATAACAGAGTTCGGCTCGGCTCATTTGCAACTATACTTGGAAGTCACTACAATGGCATTCCTGGTTCAAAATCAGACTAACTAGAAAAAAGAAAGATCAGAATAAACCCAGTAAACCAGAACCTAGAATTAAAGTAAATCAAAACAAAAGGGATTTCCCGTGGCACAGCAATGAACTTGTACTGTTCTAATATCAACCTAGAACACACGAGTCTTCAGCTACACAAATTGAAGTACTGTTCTAATATCCATTAGTCCAATCAGAAGCGTCAATCCACAACACATAAGTCATCCATGGTTCCTTTCCCCTTTCCCTGGAAGGACATTAAACAAAGGAAAACAATCAAAATCGTTTTACATCTCATTAAACAAAGGAACACTGGTTCTAGAGAAGAGCGAGTGGATTGTAACGTTTGTGAAAGAGAAAATGGGAGGAGAGCAAGCAGTACACAAATGTGAGGGTAAAAGGTAGGGGCAATAAATGTAGAGAATTGTTGACAGAGTGATAATTTCACTTCAGTCTAAACACAAAAAGGCATACGCATTCAGTGTCGGTCGAACTACGAGGTGAAGTGTTTTCAGTTGGTAATACTTAAAAAACACACTCTTCGCACATCTTGGTTTCCTATAAACCTTTGTTTGAGCAATCCTTGAGAGATGAAGGAAACCTCAACTGATCCATGGCAACCTATCTGATGTCCAACTGTCACTCCACAATTGAGTTTTGACACCACTGAAATGCTAAGTGGGGAATGTAGAAAGAACTTTTGGGGATAAACCCATGCCTACATGCTCTTAGAAGCTACGGGATGAAGGAGTAATGGGACAATAAATCACCATGCTGTTAATCGTTACTCTTCCTATGATAGTATAGTTTCCTTCCGAATGGCTCACCCCGTGCGTCTTCAAAGAACCTCTAATTTCGGTTCGAAGGCTCTCGAGGATTCTTCTGCTCTTAACCCTCAGTAAACCAATTAAACAAAGTCTCCACTGATTTAAAAATCATGCGTTATGAGATAAAGGGTTAACAAGCAGATTAAATGATATGAAAAAAAAAACTGCTGACCTTTTCCTCCCCTTCCGTCACTGTTCACACTTTTCCAATTCTCTTGCCAGATATGCTACTTTCCTCTCCAAGTATGCCTCTGTGTTTCTGGGTATGGAACATCAATAGGTAATTTCATCTCAATAAAACGGCTATTGATTTGTTCAAGATTTTTAAAACAAGACGGTCACAGACAGAAAGGAAGCAAGGACCTAAATTAACTAAGCAAAACTGCTTTTCTTTCTTCAGTAGGAACAATAAAACATGAATCACAAGGCTTCTCGTATACGGCCCAAAGCATTGCATGCAAACACTAGGAAACAACCAAGTGGTGTGCCATTGTCAAAATTCAAATGCAAACTTGTCTTTGTAAAAATTTAAATCCAAACTCGAGCTAATGAATATGACGGGACGGCTAGTGCTACACGAAGAAGAACACCATTGCCAAAATGAAGAAGGAAACAGATGAGAACAATGATACTCATAGTTAAAATTGGTGTATATACCTTCCATTCTGACGCCAATTACCCAGCCACTCCTTCAGCCTGTGACAAAAATATAAGACAAATAATTCCAAGCGTCTATTATTAATTGCAAATGGAAACAACTACTTGGGCTAATAAACGAGCCGAAAGAGCAGTGAACTTTCATTACCCTGGTTTAACAACCTTACAAAAACATTCCGGCATACCGATTTCTAACGAGCTTTAACCGAGCAATTCACAAGCTCAATACAAACCCACTTAAGATCATAAAAGCGAAAATATTTCAATTTTAGTTTCATGCCAATTCAACACTACTACAATAAATTATAAAGATCACAACTATTGGCAGTGATTGTAAATTTTTCATCATGCTTCTGCGATCGTGGTGGATCTGGGTATGATTGTAAGTCACTCTCTTTTATCACGATTATAAACCGTGATTGAAAGAGAGAAACAATCACAGCCAAAAGGCATGAAAGGTTTCTCTTTTATCACATTAGCAAGCCGTGATTGTTTCTCTTGGCTGTGATTGTTTCTTTTCTGGGTGTGATTTTGTGTCACTTTATATCACAATCTATAACCGTGATTGAAAATTCAAAATGATCACACCATAAACTGAGATGAAAAATCATTGCGCGTGATCTTTTCTTTGTATCTACTAAACCATCTTTTCTTGTCATTGCCAAGCTTCAAACCTACTCACCCTTGGTTGATTTTCCAAGCCTTTACCACTAAGCTAGTCAAGAACTTCTGTTACATTAAGAAAACAAAAAATATTTATACTTACTTCCTAAATTGAGAAAACTTTTTTTTTTCCTAAAAATTTACTGAATTTTTTGAAATGCAATTAACATGATATTAAAAAATATAAAAATATATATATAAACATTGTTGAAAAAATTTTAAAAATATGACAACAGATCTTTTGCGAATCAAAATTAGTTATTGGTCACCAAAGGATTTTCTTGGGGCAAAAATTTTAGTTTTAACCAGTAAATTTAGTAGACAATAGTGTTTTTTATTATAGTGTGCGCTTTGTATTTTTATGAAAATTATCACAACCTGCAGATTGTAACATTATGGACAAACTTTAGATTTTTTTTATAAATAAACTAACCATTTCACATGGATTTTGTGTTTATATTGAATTTCAATTTCAATAGCGGCTTCCCAATTAGATTTTAATCCTTTTCAAATAAGGTTAAGCCATAATAATATAATTATATTTTTTACCTAATATGTCAAACACTTGGAAGATATCTGAAATAACTAAATTTCACTATTACAATAGACCATAAAGATAACAGCTTGCCCATGTAAAAATCGAGCACTAGTGGAATAGTCTACCTGTCGTCGAAGAAACAATTGGGCATTGGTGGAACCGAGTCGTGGGATTTGCCCTCTCTCTCTCTCTCTCGATCTCGATCTCAATCTTGATCTCGATTTTTTGGGTGTGAAGATGAAGATGAAGATGAAACGTAAAGATTTTTTGGGGTGATTGTAATTAGATCTTATCTTTTTACTTTTTATATAAAAAATAAAAGAATTTTTCAAAGTCCTTAAACGACATCGTTTTCCTCACATAACTTTTCAAAACTCGCTTAAATGGATACCAGCCTGCCCACGTGAAAATTCAGACCGCAAGCCTAAATGGGTAAGTTTTTTATCTCACCGCAGCAGTGTGATCATTTATCTCACTTTTTTCCACGCTAAAATTTTATATCACGCTACAAGAGTGAGGTCTTTTTTCTTTTATCTCGCAACAAAAATGAGATTTTTTATCTCATTCTTTTCTGTCCTAAAATCTTTTATCACACCACAATGGTGAAATCTTTTCTCTTTTTTATCGCGCCACAAAGGTGAACTCTTTCCTCTTTTTTATCACGCTAAGAGGGTGAGCTCTTTTCTCTTTTATCTCCCACACAAACGAGATCTTTTATCTTATTCTTTTTTGCGCTAAAATCTTTTATCACTCAACAAGGGTGATGTCTTTTTTCTTTTATCTCGCCACAAGAGTAAGATATTTTATCTCTTTTTTTTCTGCCCTAAAATCTTTTATCACGCCGCAAGAACGAGATTGTTTTTCTTTTATCTCGCAGCAAGAGCGAGGTCTTTTATTCCACGCTAAAATCCACTTTTTATCTCAGCTTTGAACTTAAACTAAGATAAAAAAAAATTTAAGCACCACTTTTTATCACGCTTTGATTGAAAACCGTAATCTCTGTAAATCTCTTTAATGTGACCCATATTTATTATTGTAATAGTGCCATCCCAGAAATATTCCAAATCGTACCTTACCATGCCCCAGCATTTAAAGCCATTTGTTGATTAGCCCCGTTTCCGAAAGAGAAATAAGTACTTATTTTTTAAGAAAACAATTATAAGCTTAAAAATCATGTGTTTACGCAAATAGGTTTCTTATCAATATGGATCTTATTTGATAGATCTCATTGAGATCTTTTATATGGTGCAAAAAAAATTGAAAAATTATTTTTTATTTACATTATTTTTTAGTCCGAAAATATGAAATAACTTGCTTAGTTTTTAAGAAGGTGTTATGGAACGGAGCCTAAGTCCTCTGGTTACAAGCCCATTTTTTCTTCCAAGTTCATTAATTCTCTCTGGTATGAAAGTTATTTGATTGTGAAAGAGAAAAATACTACTCTCGTGTTCTCTTTGAAGCCACTCCAGTTTTCAGCTTCTCAAGCTTATGCCCCCTTTGAACCATAAAACTAGGGGTGATTTTAAAAATCTGATTTTCCAGTTTTCTTTTCAAATCGGTTCGTTCCGGTTTGAAATATTTCAAAAATTCATTTCAGTTCCGGCTTGGAAGACTTCCAAACCAGTCTAAACCGGCCCGGATTACACATGTATACAAAACATTGCTAGAGGTTTGGGTCGAACTCGAGGCGGCCAGTTTCAGCCGAACACAACTTACCGCCGTGCTACATAGATAGTTGTAAGTTTTATGTGTAAAAAGAATATTTATTACATAAATATGCTAGATATATAAATACAGACCCTAATTTTTCACCCAGATTTCGTTCTCTTTTCCTCACACCCCGCCGACTTCGCTCCAAAGTCTAGGCGATGGCGATGGCGATTTGCAATTTTGCAGGACTGACTCTCTCTCTCTCTCTCTCCTTCTTCTTCTTCGGTGGTGATGGCGAAGTGTGGCGGCCGGCGACTGTTATACACGATGACTCTCTCTCTCTCTCCTTCCTTTTTCCGTCCATGTCTGTTGATTTTTAGTTTTATTTGAAACCCCAAACTCAGATCTGGTCTGAGATGGGGCTTGGTGATGACGATGCCGGCGGTTGATGCAGATGGAATGGTGCATATTTTCTGTTTGTTTGTTTTGAAACCAAATAAACCGAAAAATCAAACCGAAATCGGATATACCGGACCGGAACTGGACCGGATTATTTCGACCGGTTCCAGTTTCCATTTATTCCAAACCGGATAACCGGTTTCGACCGAAAAATATGCCCGAACCGGTCGAAACTGGACCGGTATCACGGTATCACCCCTACATAAAACATTAGAAATTTCCTCCCACCTTATTTTCTCTTTTATCTCGCCACACAAGTGAGATCTTTTATCTCATTCTTTTCCATTCTAAAATCTTTTATCACACCACAAGGGTGAGGTTTTTTCTCTTTTATCTCGCCATAAGAACGAGATCTTTTATTTTATTTTTTTCTGTCCTAAAATCTTTTATCATGCTGCAAGGGCAATGTTGTTTTTCTTTTATCTCGCCACAAGGGCTAGGTATTTTATTCCGCGTTAAAATTCACTTTTTATCTCAGTTTTGGACTTAAACTGAGATAAAAAAAATTTAATCATCACTTGACAAAAAATTTTAGTCTTTGTGAATCTCCTTATGTGATCCATATTTATTATTGTAATAGTGCCATCCCAGAAATATTCCAAATCGTACCTTACCATGTCCCAGCATTTAAAGTCATTTGCTGATTAGTCCTCTGGTTACCGGCCCATTTTTTCTTCCAAGTTCATTAATTTTCTCTAGTATGACAGTTATTTGATTGTGAAAGAGGAAAATACTACTCACATGTCCTCTTTGAAACCACTCCAGTTTCTAACTTCTTAGGCTTATGCCCCCTTAATGTGAACCATAAAACATAGGAAATTCTCTCCCACTTTCTTTTCTCTTTTATCTTGCCAAACGAGTGAGATCTTTTATCTCATTCTTTTCCACCCTAAAATCTTTTATCACGTTACAATGGTGAGGTCTTTTCTCTTTTATCTCGCCACAAGAGCGATGCCTTTTATATCATCTTTTTCTGCCCTAAAATCTTTTATCACGCCGCAAGGGCGAGGTGTTTTTCTTTTATCTCGCCGCAAGAGCGAGGTCTTTTATTCCGCGCTAAAACCCACTTTTTATCTCCCCTTTGGATTTAAATTGAGATAAAAAATTTTAAGCACTACTTTTTATCACGCTTTTATTGAAAATCGTGATTTTTGTGAATCTCCTTAATGTGGCCCATATTTATTATTATAATAGTGCAAACATAGCAAAAGGATCTTCCGAGTCCATGAAAACTGAATTTCAAAAAATCCAAAACATGAATTTACACATTTAGCGTTTCCAATAGATTTGGCCCAACTGACTTTTTTTTTAGAAAGTCAAAAGATATGTGACTTCACCAAGGGTCACGTCTCTTGGCGTAAACGGTAAACCCACTAGTCACACTCCTAAGTTAAACCGGCCTCTTGATGTAAACTAAAAAATCGTCACATCTTTTGACGTAATTAATCTCAAGGGTCACATAAATAACCCCAAAAATCACACTTTTTGATTTAACTCCAAGGTCACACATCTTCACACATAAGAAAAAACATGGCCGGTAACATCTCAAAGAGTCACCTATCCAAATTTCCCCAATCGAAGTTCGGCCACTAACGTTAACAATGATACGTACAATGTCAAAGTCAGAGAACATTTAGGCCTTTTAATGATCACATAGTGCCAACATAGATTCAATACTAATAACGAAAGTGTACAATACTAATTAATTCCCACCAATTTGGATAAGATTTCCATTTGTCATGGGAACAGTGAATCTACTGAATGACGGGGATACAGAAGCACTACTCAATAAAAATCATTTCATTTCATTTTTCACGTAGATGCATGTAAATCAGAACCACCGACCATAATTCCATACACAGAATTATTAGAACACTCACAAATTGTCGAAACCGAATCAATTGTGTCCCTCACCAAAGAATACGCTTGTCAAATGTGGACACACATCCAATGTGCACAAGTGTGCAAAATTCAAAAGATTTGAAACATTTGCACCGTTCTATGGATAATTTGTAATCGTCACAACCTTTTATAAATTCATGCCTGTTCCAAAAGGTCCTAGTCTGCCATATATATGATATATAACTTCGTGTACGAGCATTTCCAAACATATACATGCAATGTCCACTTTCTCGTTCAACATAAACATATAGAACAGAAATCACATAATCACAAAAGTAAACCTAATCAGTCTCAAATTTATAATATTGAGAAATTTTTGGGTGCCGGCCGTAGGGTACCACAAACGTGGTACCTTGTCGGCAATCCGGACCATCCAAACGTGTTTTCAACGGTTCATATTTTAGAGAGAGAAAAAGAGGAGAGAGAGTGGTGGGGTGGGGTGAGGGGAGAGAGAGGGAACAAGGTGCATACCCAATATAGACAACCAAATAAGGGTGTGTATCGTAGATCTTCCTTGATGTCTAAAATGCTAATCCGTACTTGGTTGTGTTCGATATGCACCCTTTAAACCAATTGGGGCTAGCTCATTTGACCAAGACTCTTGCATCTCACTAGAAATTCAAGAGTTCAAATCTCTCCACTAACGTGTGGGTGTTCTTCCCCTTAATGAGCTTTTCCTTGCTTTCTTAATTTGTTGTTACCCGATAATGGGTTCATTTCTTGTTTTTGATTGAGTTATTGGATTTGATTGTCTTGTGAACTCTCACAATTGATGTAGTGTATCGAGTTTGTAGTTTGTACTTCATATATGATGTAAACGATCTCTATCGATTGACAAAAGAAAACCGTCTCGAAATCATAATGTTCGCATAAAGATTCAAAATTATTTTGACGTCTAAGAAGAATCACCCATAAGATCACATTTGGAACGATGTACGAATAATGTTTATTGGCAAAAATAAATTCAATTATCTGAAGGACTTTTCACGTGGCAAAAATAGAAGAATCAAATGGGGAAGTGTACGTACACATCGTGGTCCATGGTTGTCGGTGGACTTCTCCTTTTGTTGGGTAACTTGACAACGGCTGCTTGCCATAAGCAGGGGTGCCGAGCATATCTCGGCCGTCCAAAAGTATTTTGGATAGTCCAGATGTAAAGGTATCGAACGGATTTAAAAAAAAAAAGAAGGAAAAGAAAAAAGATGTTTCGATCCGGGCTGTTAATTCCGAGATGAATGGCTGGATTGGCCGCTCGGCACCCGCTTGGCAGGGGTGCCGCTCGGCAGGGTCCCCAGGTCCCCATATTTGTGGTACACAAATTCACACCTTTTTCTTATGACAACAATAACGATGGAATTGAATGGGTCACGGGGCCGGGGTATGGAAAGGGAAAGACCGGAGACAGACCTAATAGTTTACAATGTATGCACAAAGCGATTACTTTCATGAAATGAGCAAATAGCAAGCACTTTATTCTTAAAAACGAATTTTGTTAGTAAGTGTCAAAGATACTTTAAATTAAAAAAAAAATTGAATTACTAATTTTTTTATTGGCAAAAGAAATTTCATTATCATCGAGGATAAAAAATGAAATCATTAACAATTAAAAAAAAAATGCTTTGAGAGAACCCCCTTAGTGCTACAACTCGCAAAAACTTGAACTTCTTCTCACCTCTCATTTTTTTTTCTAAGAGAAAACAAAACAACACAAAAAAAGACAAAACACAATTATTGATGAAAGGGCATATATGGTAAAGGAATGTTAATCAAGGGCTTTAAATAGGAGAGAGATAATCGGAAGGGTGAAAGAGTGAGGGAAAGATGGAGAAGGGAAGGAGGTCATCTCCAGTTCATGTTTTGGCCCTTCCATATCCAAGCCAAGGCCACCTTAACCCTATGCTCCAATTCTGCAATCGCCTTGCCTCCAAAGGCCTCAAAGCCACTCTTGCCATCACAACTTTCATCTCCAATTCCCTGCACCCCGACTCCAACTCCGACTCTGTCGGATTCGACACGATATCCGACGGCTATGACGAAGGCGGCTTCATGCAAGCAGGTGACGTCCAAGCGTACCTCACCCGCTTTGAATCCGCCGGCTCAAAAACCCTAGCTGAGCTCATCAAGAGGCACGAAAGCTCTGGCCGTCCCGTTGATTGCGTCATTTATGACGCGTTCATGCCTTGGGCTCTGGAAGTAGCCAAACAACATGGCTTAGCCGGGGCTGCTTTCTTCTCGCAGCCCTGTGCCGTTAATTACGTGTATTATTACGCTCATCACGGATTTCTGATGCTGCCAGTGTCGTCGTTGCCGGTCTCTATCCCCGGGATGCCGTTGCTTGAGTTGGAGGACATGCCATCATTCATTTATGATCATGGTTCCTATCCAGCTTACTTTGAGATGGTTCTAAACCAATTCTCAAATGTGGAGAAAGCTGATTATATTCTTGTTAACACATTCTACAAGTTGGAGGATAAGGTCAGTGTTCTTTCTAGCTTCTTATGTTTCTCTTATTTGAGTAGATAGATACAAATTCAAGTTCATGAAACTGTTGCTGTTTTAGCATATAACGCTTGAAATTAACATGTCCAATAACTAACACAAATTCATGGACCTAATTAAGGGCTAAGCTTAAATTGTGATTTTCGCCTCTTCTCTTGATTAGTTCAACAATCCTAACACAAGAATCATCACAAAAGTTGCAAACTAAGTTGAATTTGACTTTTCAGAGCTCAAGAAAAAAAAGGAGATCGATTTGTTCTCATTTTTTGGCATGAATGATGATAAGCTTAATTGGCGGACAAAACAAAATAAACGATTTCAGTCAGACTCATAGGCCCGAGATGGAGCCCATACAAAGAGCACAACACCTGCTATGCCGAACAGGTACCATGTGGTGGTACCTGGCGGCGGCGATCCGAATCGTCCGAACGTATTTTGAGCAGTTCATATTTATTTCCTCTCTCTCCCCTCACCTCACTCTCTCTTCTTTTTCTCTCTCTAAAATCCGGACCGTCCAAAATACGTTTGGACGGTCCGAATCAATCACCGACCCAGTACCACGTGTGTGATACCCTACCAGCACCCAAAATTTTCTCCCCTTCGTGTATGTGATGAAGTTTGTTTTTGAGTGGTATGTTTTCCAATGACAGGCCGCAATGACTAGGGAAGCCGTACTTAGCAACCACTTTGCCCTTATTGATTCGAGTGTACGTGCCATATAGGGGAGAAATTTTTCGGTGCGGGATTGTATATTACACATGGTATCCATTTGGCACATTCGGACTGTCCAATACACTTTTGGACGCTCAAATTGAAACACTCTCTATCCTTTTAACCCAATACTTTCTCTCTTCCTTTTTTCTTCAAATTCTAGCCATTCAAAAATGCAATAAACAACTCAAATGCACCGAATGGGCACCACGTAAAATCCACCCGTCACTTTAAATTTTCCCATGTGGCGAGATGGCCAACCTTCTTGGACTATTACTCTGGATCCCTATTTACTCCAGGTCCCTCATGTAGTCATGTTACTTTCAATTGTACGGACCCTACACAGTATTGTCAGGGCCGATCTTGATTTTTCCGGAAACTAAAGCAGAAATCAAATACTTCCTCCGTCGATTTTTAAGTATCCTGCTTTGTAACTCTAACTTATTAAAAAGACATTATCATTATACCTTTCACATCAACTTTTTCCTACACTTTTCCTATTTACCCATCATCATTACACTTTTACCCACTAACTTTTCAAAATAGAATATACTTTTAGGGACAAAATAGATAATGTACTAACTTTTACCCTCCTAACTTTACAAAATGGACACTTATTAAGGGACAACTCAAAATAGAATACTGGACTCTAAATAAGGAACGGAGGGAGTCTGAGGCCATCTACGAATTTTTCACAAGCTAAATTTAAAGTAGATAAATTACCTTTCCTAAAACAAATTCAAGTACTACTACTTATTAACATGAAAATCCCAAACAACATCAACTGAATAGTACAATATATCAAAATCAACCTTAAATATCACAATTTCTTAAAAAATAAAATGTAACCATTCATATTATACTATTTCAAAAGCATCACTTAAATACTATCACTAAATGGCAAATTCAGTGCACGAGACTCCCATCATTACACTGCACTTAGTTGCAGTGAGGTCGCAGACTCGCAGGCTCAATTTCTAAGGAGAGAGGAAGGATGACATATCCTTGTTGATGGGAGGAGAAGGGGTTTTGGTAGTATCAAAATCTTCCACTGTACGACTAAAACAATTGAAATTTTCCAAAGACTGTACTTTTCAATTGAAGTTAGACTTGTTTACAAGTTATTAACAACACTTCAAGAGATAAAGATCAAAGTTGGAATTTCTTTGGGTTTTCTCATTTGACTCGTCAAAAGTTGGAATTTCTTCGGCTTGAGATTATTGTGTGATTTTTTTGTTTTTGGTCTTGTTAGGTGGTGGACGCAATGTCAAAAGTCAGCCCAATGTTGACAATTGGCCCAACAATTCCATCTTTCTACTTGGACAAAAGAGTCCAAAATGACAAAGACTATGGGCTCAATCTCTTCAAAATATTGGACCCCTCCGTTTGCCTTGAATGGCTAAGCAACAAGCCCAAAAGGTCTGTTGTCTATGTCTCATTTGGCAGCATGGCACATCTAAGTGAAGAGCAAATGGAGGAACTAGCATGGGGCTTCAAGGGAACCAATTTCTACTTCTTGTGGGTCGTTAGGGCAGCCGAGGAAGCCAAGCTACCGGAAACTTTTGCCGAGGAGACGTTCGGCAGGGGCTTGGTGGTCGAATGGAGCCCGCAACTCGAAGTGCTGGCGAGCGAGGCCGTCGGTTGTTTTTTTTCGCATTGCGGGTGGAATTCGACAATCGAGGCACTGAGCTTGGGGGTTCCGATGGTTGTAATGCCGCAATGGACCGACCAGACGACGAATGCCAAGTTTGTCCAAGATGTTTGGAAGGTGGGTATTAGGGTTAAGATGGATGAGAAGGGCATTGTTGGGAGAAAAGAAGTTGAGAGTTGTATTAAGGAAGTGATGGAAGGGGAGAGTGGGGAAGAAATGAAGAAGAATGCTACAAAATGGAGGGATTTGGCTAAAGAAGCTGTCAGTGAAGGTGGAACTTCTGATAAGAACATTGATGAATTTGTGTCTAGATTAACCAACTCTTTGTGCTAATCTTGAAACCATGCCTTATCATCATCATATTCCTATGGTAAACGTAAAATTGTGCCTTTTATATTCATGTCTCGTCGTGTCGACCCAGGTGCATTACAAAAAATGAGTCAAATGACGATTTCATGTAATAGACTCCATGTATTGTAATTGAGTTTTTTTGTTGAGAGAATATCAAAAGATTCATAAATGTAAATAATCCCAACAGACTCACACGCATGTGAGAAGATTTGAACTCCTGACATCTTAGTGAGATGCAAGAGTCCTGACCAACTAGAATAGCTCCAATTTTTTTTTTTTTTGATCCGCGAATAGCTCCACTTAGTTACTAAGAATGAGTTTGTTTGATAGTTAAATAATAGATGGATAAAAGTGGGTAGATAAATAAATAATGTGAGATGGGTCCTGACATCGTAGTGAGATACAAGAGTTCTCCCAGGTGCAAGAGACAGGTCCTTCCACCTGTTAACACTAGCTAGTTACCTCATAATTGCAGCCTCTATGGACATAACTAACACCACTTGCTTCGTACACATCTCTCCGCCCATTACAAACATTAGGGGCGGATTTAGCTAAGGCACGCGAGTTTGAAACCCAACAAGTCTTTGGCTTTTTTGTTTTGTTTTGTTTTGATGCTAAAACGTTTTGAAATAAAAAAGATTTCTTCAAAACTCGCTGAGTCGAACCCCAACCACCGAGTGCTTAGGTAGAAGCAATTAATACCGCAGTGCCAGCAATTAATACCGCAATGCCAACATAGACAATTATTTTTATTTATCAAATGAAAATATTAAAATATAAAACACTTGTCCATTCACTTTTTCTTAATGTTAGTACGTTTAAGTTTAAAGTTTTGTGCTCTATGAAGAACGTTTAAACATCTCTATTCTTATTATAATTTTTTCTTAAATGCATGTTCTCTTATATTAGATTACGAAATTTTTTATCAACTTTATACTCGAGAGATAACTTTTCTGTATGAGATTTCTAGATCCGCCACTGCAAACACCACTTTGTCTCAAACCTTTGTGTGAATATAATTTACTTACCACTGCCACTTCTCTCATAACCGCGACCTCTTTGAACATAACTAGCTAGCACCCCTGGAAGTAAATGCCGGGGGAGGGTCACAAAAAATTACTCACATTTAAGAGAAATTTATCCGTGTCGGGTGAGTATATCCCACGTGGTACCCGCTCGGTACATTTGGACTATCCAATACACTTTTAGAAGGCTAGGATTGAAACCCTCTCTCTCCTCTCACCCCAACACTTTCTCTCTCCAAATTCGAGCAGTCCAAAAGCGTAATGGATGGTTCAGATGTGTCGAGTGGGCACCCCGTGGTACCCACCCAGCACTGAATTTTTTTCCCACACGGTTTGGAAATCCTATGGTGCACTCTCATGTAGTGCACTTTGTAGGACAGATCCGGACCGTCCATCTCATCGATCAATGGTTCAAATAAGTTTGTTATCTTTTACCGGTCAAAGTTAATTATTACCAGTAAAATATGACAAACATATCTAAACCATTAATTATTGAGATGGACGATTCAAATCTATCCTGCAGGGTGCACTACAGAGGGTGCCCTGCAGGACTTAGTGAGTGTGTCCAACGACGAACTAATATGAGTAGTCATGTACTCATGTAGACACACTACATGATCGTGTTTTTTAAAGCCTAACAATGTTTGGCCGCTGTAGATGGATGATGTTCGGTCAGGTGTTGGAATGTTGGAGAGATATGGCCTAATGGCCGTTGGGGTCGGTATGATTTTGAATGGAGTGAGTTTTTAACTTTCTGAGAATTCTTATTTTCCATGCTAACAATCTACTACTAAAGAGAGAATTAATCCCAAGGGGTTGACAACGTGGACAAGAGAAAACAATAAGTGTTTGACCATGAGATCAAATGTTTGAATTTTAAGGAGGTCAATCATTCCAAACTTTGGAGCCGCTAGGATTATGCTCAGTCGTTACTTTCAGGACCCCAGAATTAGTCAAGGTGCGCACAAATTGACCCGTGTATCCGGTTTCTTCTACACAAGTGTTATAGGATTATCATACCCTTTTCACCATTATTTAGCATACAACTAGAAAAGGTTAGTGTGACGTGCGGAAGTAGTAGGGAAACCCAACCCGAATCTAGTTAACAAGATATTAGGCAGGTTTTCGGGGATTCACAACATTAAATTTAAAATAGGTTATTAATTTTACCATAGAATGGGGACCCACGAAGTTTAATTACGGTAGATAGAACGAAGATATCGATAATGAAAGCAACCGACATTGATTATGGAAGAGATTGAAAAAAGTTAAAACATGAATCCGGTCTTATTGGATCCAAAACCAAAATACAAATTTAATACGTAGCTCTGTGTACAATTGTTGAAGTTGTCTGGCATTTTGATAGAAAAATTGGAGCACTCAGAATATATTTTTCTGACTAATCAGTAAAAGATATGACATATATGATGGAGGTTTGAAGGAATTGAACAGGTCAATCACCAACTATGTTGTTAACAAAATCGTAATGCAATATCTGCAGTAAAACTTTAATAGCATAATAAGTGATCGACATCCAATGGCATCCTAACACAATGGTTAGGTTGTTACTAAACAACGTTGCTATATACGTGATCGATATGAAACGCGTGCCCGACAACAATTTATTCTAGTAGCAGAATCATCTTTGGAAATATATACGTGACCGATATTGAACACATACCCGACAATAGTCTAGTGCCGAAATTGTCACCAAGAATTCACCAAAATTTCACTTGAATCACCCTCCCATGATAGTATTTTTTTTCTTCCCTTTTTGGATGTTGGAAACACCCTCCCACTTGGAAAAATATCAAATATCGCTATTCTCCACTACTATTAACCATTCCACTCTTTCCATTCAATCGAAAAGAGAAATCACTACCCAATCCACATTTTCTTCTCACTCTGAAAACAAAAAAAACAAAAAACAAAAACCCACCTGCGTCGCTAGTCCGCTTCATTACTGTACATCTCGATTCCAATTCCTCCCCATTTCTCTTTCCACTGCATTCTCCTGGTACGTATTTCTCCTCGTTTCTCTAGCTGATTTCTTTCTCAATCTGCGAAACCCACATCTTGTTTTCTTTTCTTATCTTTTTTGGCTAACCCATCAAGATATTCACTGTTTGGTCCCGCAAACCGACCCTTCAATCCCTTGTTCGAAAATTTCATTTTCTTTTGTTTATGTGTACATGGGTTATACGTGGATTGTGGTGGGTTGTTTCAGGTGGGTTTCTGGAGCAGGGGTAACTTTGAGATCTGGAATTTGGAAAGAGATGAACTTTCTATATTTGATTTTGGAATGAAGAAAAAAACTTTTCCCAATTTGGAATTCTTGGGTCATTTGGTACTAGGGTTTTTTTTTTTTTTTTTTTGTTTCTATATGTGATTAATTTGGCGAAATACTTCATTATTGGTGAAATTATATTTATTTTGTGGTAGTCATTTTGGGGTGGACATGGAAATGAATAAAGAGATGAACTTTCTGCGTTTTGACTTATTTATTGAATGGAAAAAGATACATATTTTTCAGAGTCAATATAAATTCTTTGTTCATTTAGCACATGTTTTTTTTTTTTTTTTCCTGTTGCCAATTATTTTGGAAAAATACTTGGAAGTAATTACTAATGGAACTATTTCTAACAGTTATTCAAAGGGGAAACCAGAAAAGCTACCAGCTTTTGAAGGAGAGTGTTGGAAAAGCTACCAGCTTTGCACATTTTCGTTCTTCTTATCACAAAGACTAGTTAATGTTTGGCTGTTGTTGAAAATGGATCGAGCAATGCCTGCCAGAAACTGAGGGTTATGGTGGTGTTATTCTTTTTTAGATAAACTAGATTAGTCCATGTCCATCCCATCATATTGAGCTGTGGAAGTTTGGGTGTTCCATTTGATATTTGTGGGACCGAATTATTCGCAAAGTAATTGGAGATTGTGTGGTGTATTGGGGGAACACTTAACATGTGTTCTTTTTTTCAATGACGAAATGGGTCTTCGGCGATTTTCTATTTCTCCCTTTTGTGCATAAGTTCAATTTACTACAAGGGGCTCCTCCTCGAGAAATGCCCTAGAATTGAATTCCAGGTTCCCCGGACTCTACTCTCGTTAATCTTCCATCGGTCAAGCTGGGTTTTGAAGATCTCTCCAAGGAAGATGATTGATCAATTCATCAATTTCGTCATCCGGCCGCCCAGGTATGTTAAGTCTGTTTTCATCTCACTATCTCATGCATTCCACACCGAAACTTGATCCTGCTGAATTTTTGTGTGTATGCTTCTTTTTTTGTTGCTCTATTTTGATTTCTGACAATGCTTCACTTTTTGTATGATATACGCCAATTACGTCCTTGAAATTGCTCCTACCATCTACTGGTTTCTCATTAATTTTGAGATCTGTCATAAGTTATCACCCAAATTTCTTCAGCTCCAAAATACTTACTACACTTTCCTAGTTCCAATGAATATCCAACGACTAGGGCAGTGCTATAGTGTCAACTTGCCTTAGTCATTTTGTTTAATTAACTACGCTATGGATCACTTTTATTTGCCGTGTTGATAGTTATTTTGAAGCTTTTGCTTCCATATTAAGTTCAGAGTCTCCAGGAATTGTCGTAACGATCATGGAACCCCACAGGTCAATGACTCTATATGTAAACCAAGAGGCAATTAGATTGTTCCAGCACCCAAGTGAGTCAGTGACGATGATCTTCTAGCTCTTTCTATTTTAACCTTTTGAAGAGGCAGTATGATGCGTAAAAGCTTTTGTTATTTGCTTGCAAACAATTGCAAACCATTTGCAATCTTGTTTGTTGTGTATTGGGGTTGAACTCAACTTAACAAGCCTGCCCAAGAAGTTCAGGTGGGTTACAGGAATCCAATTCCCAGTTGTATCTAAGAATAGTGTCACTTCTTATTGAATCTTTCTCCTCAGCATCTTCTATTTCTTTCAAGGCTCTCCATGTGAATAGAATCACTCCTCACCAGAACCGCGTCGATTTGTCTATGATTTACGTGGTCATTCAATCAGTTGGGTGGAGATGATGTCTAAAGGAAAGTGACATTCTGATGCGCCTTGATTCTGTTGTCATTCCTCAATATTTTAGCACCAACTCTACTTTTCCTCTACTTCTTTTGAATTATGAAAGCGAAAGAAATCATTTTTTCCACCAATGGATGCAAATATTGTCACTAAAAGATAATAATTTGTCGTTTGCCATTGGATTAGGTGTGATTCTTATCTTTTACAAGTCATATTTCTTATCTTCCTCAATGCGTTGAAACCTTGTTATGTATGCACTATAAGTATATTATCACGTTATACGATTTCTGATTTGTATTACATGGTTGTGTGCGATATGCCAAGCAATGGTTATTTTCTGAAGTTGAATGAAGGAAAGCAGGAATCGCCTTAGGTTTGAAAACATTCTTCAAACCAATTCTATTTAAAAAGCAATTGATACAACTTTATCTAAGAGTTTTTACTGGCAAAAGGAATATCATAGACAACTGACTATTGCGTTAAATTTAACTCACTTTATTGATTTGATTCGAGTGTTTTACATCTTTGTGTGACTGATCATGGAGTTTTGTTTTGTTTAATTCAACAAAATGCAACCAAAATGAAGGCTAGGCCACAAAACCACATTCTTTTGTGTCTTCCTCATGTTCAAAAGCTTTAGTTGACTTGAACAAATTAGTCTTTGATTTTGTTGCTTATAACATATTGGATTTTACAAATTCTCCCATCTGATACCCTCACATTCTCACGCCATGACATGTACATGAATAATATGCAATAGCTATGAGCTCTTGCATTCCTTGCTTAATTTTCCGCATTCCCTAGGCTGTTTGTTGAGCTATCGATATGCTGGATATGCAGGGCAGAATACAACCCAGATCAGTATTTGTGGGAAACTGATTTTACTCTTGCTGGCAGAAAATACAAAAGACAGGACCTTGAGGCGAGTATGGCCATCCATTACCAAATTTTCAGCTTCAATTGCCATACCTATTTACCACCTCTGATTTTATACCAGTATGGTTTAAGCTTTTCAAACTATGTATTATTTGAGTTTTGCAGCTTCGGAATCAAAGAGGACATACCTTGCGGTGCAGTCATTATGTCCCTTCACCTTTCCCAGAGGACACTCCTCTCCCTTGTGTTATATACTGCCACGGAAACAGGTTTTCACAATCACCTTGGATGTTTCATTTCCAGAAAATATATTGCTTGATGGCTGTTGAGTATGCATATGTAGTAGCAAATCCTGTATTTGTAATTATGTAATAGCTATTGCTTGTTCTTCTCTATTTCTAGTTTGACATGACAGCTTTCTTTCTCTGACCTCTGGAAGAATTAGGAAGCTTATTGCAGAGTGCTTCACAGATGGAAAGGTGGAAAGTTAATTTTATCACTCTTGTGGACCTTGCAGTGGCTGCAGGGCAGATGGAAATGAGGCTGCTGTAGTTCTACTTCCATCGAATATTACTGTATTTACTCTTGATTTTTCGGGATCTGGTTTATCTGATGGAGATTATGTGAGCCTTGGTTGGCATGAGGTGTGTTTTCTCTCTTTTTTATGATATATCCTTGACCTTCTGTTGTGTTGTTTGTGAACCCTCTTAGTTTTTTCCCATCTGTATTCAGAAAGATGACCTCAAGGTTGTGGTGTCTTATTTGAGAAGCAACAAACAAATATCTTGCATTGGTCTTTGGGGTCGGTCTATGGGTGCTGTAACTAGGTATAACATCTTGTCACCTCTCTAACCGATTACAATGTTTGCTTCCGGCAAAGTCTTTGTTCCTAATCTTTTGCATCTTTCAAGGCTTTGCAAAGTGATGTGTGCAATGACAAGCATCGGAATTGACCCCTGATTTAGTTTAGGTTCTGCTGAACATATTAGTTGCTAATAATTTTACTATGACATGATACAAATGTGACACCCAGATTTGTTGGATGTAATGCAGCCTTCTTTATGGAGCAGAAGACCCATCTATAGCCGGAATGGTGTTGGATAGTGCTTTCTCAAACTTATTTGATCTCATGATGGAACTCGTGGATGTCTATAAGATCCGACTTCCAAAATTTACAGTATGGGTTTCTTTTTGCATATTTGTGCATGACCGTATATGTTGTTCAAATATATGCTGCGAATATAAGTAATGGAGTTACCTCTATCTCTAATGGCTTAAGTTTTTAGATGGTTGGTGGTTAAAAATCTATTATGGTATAAAAGAAGGTAATAAATTTTGTGTTCGAACCTCCCATCTTACCCTAAGCAGTACGGATACGGACACAACATGGCACGAATCTGCAGACACATCATTTGCTGAAAAATTAGGAGACGAACACCTTAGGGAAATGTTCAATGCGAAATACATTTATATTTATATGTACCATACATGTCCATATATAAATCGACAATATTATCCCTATCTAATGTGGATAAAAGGCTCAAATAATATGAATGTCATGAAGGTATGCCACTAATTTGATATTCATGGAACTAGCATTCTGGCCAACTTTCCTTGTTAAGATGGAGTTTGACATACCAGTGAAAAATGACAATCCTTTATCATGGAGTGAGATTTGTTTTTCCTTTTTCCACCAGGTGAAGGTGGCAGTACAGTATATGCGGCGGGTAATTCAAAAGAAGGCGAAATTTGATATCATGGACCTTAATTGCATGAAGGTTTGTGCTTTGATTCTGAAGAATGAAGACTTTGGCCTTTCACTCTAACACCCATTACAACTGTGTATTGTTTGGCAAGTGTGTTTATTGAGCACATTATTGGAAGACCAAATTTGATTCAGAACTCCGTACTTAAGATAGTAGCAACTGGATAATATCTGAAACTGAGCAAATAATTTAAGCTGTTATTATTCACAATTTGAATGTTAAATAACATGTGCAGGTCGCACCCAAAACATTCATTCCGGCTTTATTTGGACATGCTAATGATGACAAGTTCATTCAACCCCGGCACTCTGATCTCATCTTTCAATCGTATGCGGTATTAACTAGTCAAAAGATTTTTAGTTATTTCTTAAAGTAATAACCTCTACAGAATTAATTGAATTATCTCTGGCTTTGTGCAGGGTGATAAAAACATGATAAAATTTGATGGCGATCACAACTCTTCTAGACCACAGTTCTATTATGACTCCGTATCCATTTTCTTCTTCAACATCCTTCATCCCCCTCAAGTTTCTTCTGCTTATTCAAATAACCTTGAAAAGTATTATGATTTGGGGAACTTGAAAGTCACCGCTGGTATGGATGAGGTAATTTCTATTGCACTATATATCAAGATAACCTTACTTTGTTTTATTAGATGGACTACTAATTAGCAGCTCTAATCTTACTTCCTTTTGGTTAAGCTTCTATTCTCTTTTGTTTACTCGAAGACATGAATTTCTGCTTATGCTCTCTCACATGAGATCTTTTCGCAACTGCTCTCATGATGTTATTCAAATCTCCAAGGGAGGGGCCGAAGCATGAGCTATATCAGCATTGTGTATAATGTAGTCAGTTATGATGGCCACAATACACTTGACAATGACCAGCCTATTATACTATGAGATCGACCAAGAATCATTAGAAAAATCCACGTAATGATCTAGGAATGCCGATTGCCCGTGACCTTACTGAGCCGATGTAGTTTTCTTAAATTACTTTTGGTTGGTTGCGACTTTGCGTCAGTAATATGCAGTTTTACACTTGCCGCCTTTAGGGACAGATGACCCCCAATGGTGGTTAGCATTATCGCACCGGACCTGTGATCAGGCTTCATATGATGAGGAATCCCTTTATTTAGGCAATGTTTCTGCCGTAGATGCTGATGTGACAGGTGGTTATTTAAGTACAAATAAGTACTTCCGCCCGTATTGCCGGTACACTATGGGTATTCCAAACTTTTAAGAAGAAATGCAAATCCACTTTTAATGCAGGTCTTCTTAGAAAGTTTTATGTGATTTCCAACACTGCCCCTTACTATCTACTTTTGAAACCGTGTTTACTTAATTTATGAGGGTTGGTGGAAATCTTATCTTTTTGTTCGATTTTTCAAAGAGGACTAATTTGTTGGGACATCCATGGTGGACCAACAATATGGGACGGAGTGTAATATATGAGGGGTACTTGAATAATGGAGCTTAAAGGATTTGAGTAACAGCCTCATTCAAACACCTTCTGTCAAAAGATGGATTAACATTCTGATGCCTTCACAAAAGCAGCACCCAAGCAAAAAGCTATGTGCAAATTTGTCCAGCTGGGCATTCATTTTGTCTTTCACCATTTTGGGGGTAGTGTAGGTTATTAGGAGTGATTGTAAGGTCTTTTTGCAATGTGTCCGTGTTTAGAGTGTTGTTTAAATGCTATGGCAGAAGTAAACCCTAAGCTCTCTCTTTCTCCCATTTTATTTCTTATATTATTCGATCTTCTTTTCTTCTACTGAAAATCAAGTATTAACATTTCAGCTTCTTTTATTTTGTAGAGTCTCCTTTATGAGATAATTTCTGGTCTTCAAACTGGTGGTACTGATGCTGCTAGTTCATCGTCTGCTCCACCTACGATTTCTACCACAAAATCTGTCATTGAGCTTCTTTCTGATGTTGCTCCAGTTGCTGGTGTAATTGTATGAGCTCTCCTGGTTTTCTTCACACTTTTCTCCAAACAATAGTTTTCGACAACTGAGGTATTGTATCTCAAATGCTTTTGGTTATTGCAGGATGCAATCACCAATGTAGCCGATACACTAGGTGGTGATGATCCATCAGAACCCCAGGTGATTTTAGTTCAGATAATTTACCATATCCTGCATTTTCTTGATCTCTTATAATGGAGTTCAACTTCTACTCCTATTGGAAAAGCAATTATTTGTTACTAGTTGACTTCCCAAACCAAAAGAAGTTTCTTCTGTACTGGTTTGACCAGGATATAGTTATTTCCAGAAGTAAAACATACCACTAAAGAGACAACTCTACCGCTGATGTACTGTTCGTTATGATTTTTCTGCTGGATTTGGGCCTATGCTTAGAAATATAGCCATGCCAAAACATGAACTGTGAAGTAAAAGTTGGTAGTTTAATGAAATGTTTTCACCAGTGTTTGCATTCCCTCTCAGGGTAAACCGATTGTCCAAAATGAGGAATGTTGCTCGTATACGAGCTCAAATAGAGAGAGTTGGGGAAGATGCTCATCTTTGGGGAGCGATGATGAACCTTCATCAGATTGCAACGCTGCTTACAACCGCCACGAGGTTAGATTCTCAACCTTCATCAGGGATTTTTTTTGAAATTCTAAGAGGTTAAAGCTGGGCCATGCTCTCTCTCTCTCTCTCTCTGGGGATTGCCTTACTGCTTAATTTCCTTCTAACCACTTCCAATAAGTCTTGATTTTAATAACCAAATCAATTGATTAGGCCTAGCGGTTAGGTTTCAGTTCTAATGGCGGTGATGAACTGTGGGTCTGGATGGCGACAAAAGTGAAGATTTATAGGAAGGTGGTTGTGGGAGGGCCTGACCATAAACTCTCGCCTCCATAACCAGGAAATTTGTTTTTACTTGTTTGGAGATTCAAAGAACTTTGTAGGCAGTAACTTAGTCTTAAGTATGAATCCTGTTAAACAGGTTTAGTCTGTCTTGTCAAAAGTGGATGTTAAGCAGAAATTATCGGAACCCAGAACCTGCCAACTTGAGTTGGTGGTTCGGGAAATAATTGGAACCCCAACTCATGAATCTTCTTGTTCCCCAAGTAAACTGGTATATTTTCTTTGATTCTATGTACTAAAATGGTCTACCCCATTTACTGGATCTTAGCTGGATATTCCATCTTACATCTTAACTCGTCGCTCATAAGTGTCACATATTACCTGTTACAGGCACACTGTCAGCGACACTAGATTAAATTATAGCTTGTTTGATGGCTTATACTCAATAATATGTATGTTGTGGTTCTGTAATCTGCCTGATCATGTATTACCCGTTTACGATATCTCAATCTTAAATTCATTGTTAAGCAGCAACATGTTTTTTTTTTTTTTGTTGTTGTTGATTCTAGAAGACTCTAAAGGTGCTTGCCACACCTTTTCGAAACACTCCACGTGAACGAACGGACCTATCACAAAAGGAAGGGACAAAGAAGCAAAAGAAGAAAACTCCAACCGATTCAAAGAAGCCCAATCGCGATAAGTTTGAAAAACTTGAGGCCCTTAGCCAACGTCTACGTCATTGCATTTTGAAGCGAGTTAACCATCGGAGGAACCGCTCCTCGTGATCACCTCTCTACTGTAGAGAAATTGCTCCTTGTAACAGTATTCTGTAATTCTGTAGGTGTATTGTTTCTTTTGTTCAGTGATACTTTTAAATCTTCCACACCTCATTGTATTGTTTTGCACAGTTACCCAAGTATGCAATCTCTCTCTCTCTCTCTCTCTCTCTCTCTCTCTCATAGTAAGTGTGATGATTTGCCAACATGGAGCCCATATCTGCAAATCGGGAGCCTCCACGAATACTGTTGTTGCCCCAAAGACCTCTCCAATTCCCACGAATCATTTTAGCACTAGAATTAAGAACACTACCAGAGCCGTTTAAGATGATCAAAATAGCATTTGTCGAAGGGAATATATCCAAGTAACTTTCTTTTCTATTTCATTTTCACTTTCCAACATTCAAGCATTAGATCCCGAAAATCAACTTTTTAGGGAACCATCACCACTTTGCAGTGCAAGGAGACCGCGAACAGAAAATCCACAAGCACATGCCGAGGCAGGCTAGAGCCAGAGCTTCACCCCAGCTTAAACTAGGGCATTAAGGCAATAACCTGGTGAGTTAAGGCTAATATGCATAAATCTCTCCGTAAGAGGTCATAGATTTCACACCCGTTTAGTTCAATTTTCTACCCCCTATCTTCGCCCTTTTCTTTCGTTTTTCCAATAGTAAGCATATAGACATGAATGCCACAATTGAAATTAGAACCAGATGAAACGACACTCAACCACATACCTGCACTCAACACTTTTGTACTCGAGTATATGAAACATAATAGGAAAGTATTTTCCTGTCCAACAAGGTGATTTTGATCAAATTATAGCATTGCAACTAGATGGGACATGAAGAACCCCCATCTTCAACATTATCCAACCCAAAGATACCATACTCACAAGGAAACCAAACACAGCTGCTGCTGCTCCATGTGAAAACACAATCAAGAGTTTCTCTCCGAACATCAGAGGATCAACCAAAAATTACACACAATTTACATCTGTGTAATTGCATCTGTGGCCTCATTTCGTCATTGTGTCCACACTCTTTTAACGACAATACCATCTGATTGGCGCGTTCTATTTGCTATGGGAATCACACCTCATCTAGCAACAATCGTTCAAGTAGATTCATCTAGCAATATTAGTGAATTTCGTAAACTAACATTACCATCCATTCACTGAATTTTTACTTCCCATGTATCATAATCACAGTTCATCAAAACAAGCATCTTGTAGTGGATTGTTTATCGAACAACATTACTGTATTTCGAAAAATGGTGTCTCGATGAAGCAGCTTATATACATAAGATTTTAGTTTTATAGAGACTAGATCAAGGTGGATCTAAAGACATGGAAAAATGCTTTACATTCTTTCTTAAAAGAAATGGATCATGGTGCAAGAAAAAGAAAAGGAAAAAAGATTCATACAACGCAATGAAAAGAAACATGTACATAAGGATTAAGGAATTGACAGTCCTTCCTGCAATTCTAAACTATCAAAGAATGAAGACAAGGTTCCTGCTTATCAACCAAGACATCAGTTTTAGAATGCCAAAGTTTGTTAAAGTTGACAGATTAAGCACCAGATTTTTTGAGATATCTATACATAGAATTGTTGGTATAAAACATGCATAAAATGTTTATACCACATTTTGTGCACCTTTGTAAAATACAGAAATGATTTCCTTGATTGATTATTTCAGTGCTTCAACTTCTTTTATGTGGTAGGAAAATGACTGTAACAAAGCAAGTATATGTTGTTAAGACCACATTCTCTCGTCAACTATTTAGCGGAAAATAGCTATGGGCAATTTGGCACACCAATTAGTGGAACAACATCTCATATTGGAAAGAAGCCAGTTAAGGAAAAAATGCACTAAAAAACTAGATCACCATTTTGACACAACGAGGGTAATCATTTTGCTTTTCGCATAAACCAGTTATCCCATATGTTATACCTTGCTAGCTCTTCCCTGGAATAACTTCAGACCAAAAGCACATATAAATAGATACACACTAATTGACATAAATTAAATATGAGGCACCAAAGCTAGTACAGTATACTCATAACAGAATAAGCATAGATGAATATGGTAAACCACGAGTGTAAGGCAGAAAGGGAAGATAAAAGCAGTCCTCTTGTTCTCAGAATCAAAGTTGCATTCATCAGATTTCGTCTTACCTCGGTAGCCATTTTAACACTTCAGGAACCTAATCTGCGCGCATACTTAATCACGTACCTCACCAAGGAATTGCTCTATGCGGTTTTCGGAATTGTGGTTACAGTCAGAATCTTAAATCCTGTTTCTGCACCGTAAAACTTGCAAAACCTAACCCGTCATCCCAAAGCTCCTCTTTTGACTACTCCAATTGGCACCAATGAAACTTCCTTTACATAGAGCTCAACTGCTCCCCTTATGTTCTGAGCTACAGTATAATTTTAAACGGTAGCCTGCTCAGTTCCTCCCAATAAAAGTCACATTCAGCAGATTTCATCTTACCTTGGTACGCATCCAACACTTCAGGAGTCTCATCCTTGTACTTAATCACATACCTCCGCAAGAATTCGTTCTCTCTACAGATCAAAACTGCTGACAACTTCACATTTTCTTGAATCTTGTTTCTTGACAACAAAACTTGTACAACCAAACACCTTGGGATGATCCTCTTCTCCAAACTATAAGTAAGTACTACAGGCCTCCTTGACAACTGCGATGGGCTCCAATGAAACTTACTGACGTAGAACTCCACCGGGCCTCTTATCACCTCCTCTGACCTGGATATGAAAGAGGGGTTGAACCTAAAGATATCAAGGGTCTCCTCATCAGAAAACCCCAAGGTTTTGTAAAACATAAGTTTCTCCTCCCAAGTCGATCCAGGGCAGAATAACATTGCACTAATAGCATTTTTAAATGCCAATGACAAAGGGTCGAAACCCATTTCCATTGCACTGGACACAACCTTACTAAACCTGCATGGTTTTGTACATGTTATTACACGGCCACCTATCACATTAGCCATCATATTTGAAATCTGGGATTGGGGGATGCCAAGATTCCGCAATGTTGACAGATTAGGCACCAATCTTTTTGAGGTGTTGAACAGAATAAATGGGTACCTTTTAATAACCAAAACTGCATTATCTCGAGAACCTAACGAAGTTATGAGAAACTCAACTATTGGGACAAGGTGATTCTTTAAGCTTCGTGTAAATAACATAGGGCAGGTGGTGACCACACCAAGGAATTCAGTTTCGGACAAGCCAACCAAACGAAGGAAATCAATCTTGGGCTTGAGGGTTTTCTCAACACTGCAGGAGAGAATTCTGGGGTATTTGGAAACCATGGTTTCGACTTGGGTTCGTGAAAACCCATAGTCACTCAGAAGCTTTAAGACTGCATTTGGCTTCTCCGAGGACTTACATAGAACACGAAATCGGTCGGATAACCCACAGGAAGTGATTATATCATCAATTGTGAAAGAAAGCACATCGTTGGTACTAGTGCTGCTATCACAACTTAAACTAGGTAAATTCTGTGAGCTCTGCAGATGCAATGATGAGGAAATACTTCGATTAGGTGAAACTACCAAATCTATCTTGACATGGGTAAGAGATTTATTGGGTTTGCAAAGTAAAGGAAGCATTGTGTTGGGAATCATTGCATCAGAAAGACGAAGAAAAGGGGATGAGAGATAATAGTAGTAAGAGGATACTGATGATACAACCATAAAACTTGCAGATTATATAGCTTTTGTTGGGTAGAAAGTGAAACGCAGCAAAAACAAAAAGAACAAAGAAGAGTATCGAATCTGACCCACCTAGAATCGGCAACTGAGAGGAAGAGAGAGTAGAGTAGAAGACTAGCAAGATTTGTTACGAATGTCTATCGCAATATATATACAGTATAAAGGAGCTTCGTTTTTCTTGTTCCGCATGTTGCCAACCCCAAGTCAACTCAGAGGTGGTAGTTAAAAAATTGTAGATTTTTATTTGTGGTTAAAGTGTTGCTAAGTGTTTTCAATAGTGAATAAGTTATTGAGAAATGTCAAGTTATTTTTCGGTAATGAATAAATTGTTGATAGTTTGTGAGTAGACTTATTGAAGCAAAAACAGCATTTGTTTACAACTTTTTTGTTAGTAGAAACGAGATAGGAAAATGCTGAAACTTTTTTGTTAGTGGAAACAGGTATTAAGTACTCCTTCCGTCCCTAAATAAGTGTTCGGCGTGCAAATCTTATCCTTTAAAAAGATGCATTTGTTTGGTTAACAAATTTAATTGTTTTTCACAAATAAATAGATAGCAATGAGTTTTATTAGATTGTGAAAAAAATTTAGATTTTTTAACTAAAAATATGCATTTTTGGTAAGGTTTAGATTTGCGTGTCGAACACTTATTTAGAAACAAAAGGAGTACATTATTTTATTTATACCACCACAACCCTAGGTGGTTATAATTACCCCAAAACGGGAAAAAAAAACCTAGGTGCTTAATCGGGTGTTTCCACTAATTTTTTGGTTAACAAGTTGTGATAAATTTGCATGTTGTTAACATTAATTGAGAAGTTTTGCATCCTCATTTCCCCGATTTTTATTAGTGTGAACAACTTATTTTTCATTAGTGGGAACAATTATTTTTTATAATTTATTCGTTAGTGTGAACAATTGGTAATTTTCAATGAATAAATTGTGGTGCACGATTTATTCATTAGTGTGAACAACCCAGATTCCCACAGGTTGAGCCAAGGAGGGTTGCAATTGACTCTCACAGGGCTTTGGTAGAGGTTAAAATTTTGGACAGGAGAAGGAGATATGATGAAAGGGAGATAAAGAGGTGAATATGATCATAGGGATGATTATTTTAGAATTTAATGAGGGGTATTTAAAAATTACTTGGTTTGTTTAGGTGTTTTAGAAGGTGGATATGAGGCGATGAATAATGTACCATTGTGTGATGTTCCTAGTTTGCCCTTGGATTATTTCTTCTCTCTCCCTCCCTCTCAGAAAAACCGCACACCATCAAGATCAATCCCAACATCTAAAACGGAAAAAATATCAAACAACGGTTTTATTTGTTTAAAATGTCGTCTTATTTGAATTTTTTCAATATTGGTCCATATTTCTATATTTTTTCAATGCGTCTCGTGAGACGAATGATTAATCCCAAAAATTACGACAAAATGCTAAACAAAAAGGGAAAAAAAAAACCAAAATAAGTTTTAGAATATAAATTTACAGGAACGCAGCCTCAAGCTCAATTTTGATTTACTCTGCCCAAACATCTACTCCAGGTACGTAATCTGTCATTTTTTTAGAAAAGAGAGAAAAAAACACATGAATGTGTAAGCCTAGAAGGCTCAACTCGTCCGAATCGTTGCCTCAAATTCCAGCAATGGGTTCACGAGTGCAATTTTATTCACCCTTCTTAAAAAAATGTGAACATTACCCTTCCTCTTATTAGTTGAAATGATATATCCCTTACCCATGCAATACACTTTTTGGTAAAGCATGATATCACATTGTGATAATGTTCACCCAAAACTCAACTGGAAATGCCTTCATCCGGCCAAAATCAATCACAGAATCCTTTCTCCGGCCGATTGGGTTCTTGTTCCAAAATCACACACCCAATCAAAACAATCCCAGAATCAAGAAATCCAAAATCAATTTCTCGTTCCCGACGATTCCTTTCTCCGGCCGCAAATCAGAAACCCAAAATCACGGAAAGTGTCGCCGGCAACGACTTAAGGAAACCGGAAATGAACAAGTTTTTTTTAATCTGTCGGAGATGAATGATTAACCTATGGACGGCAACGGCTTGTCAATCGAAAGCATCCGCAATGGCAAGAAGAGAAGTAAAATCGTAGACGGACACACAAGAAATGAAAAGAAACTGAAAGGAAGAAGAAGGTACAAACAACGTGGGCCAACGGGGTACATCGGTAATGTTCCAAGCTGGATAAGATTTAATCACCCCTGGGGGGTGTCTAAAAATTATCCCCCTGGAGTTAGATATACATAGCCAAGCCAAATAATATCCGGGAGCCAAAATCCAAACAAGTAACGGATACGCCCAACCTGGATATGTATATCCAGCTCCATCCTATATCCTCCTCCCAAACAGCCCAGAAGCTTCACACTACAACTCTCTTCGCAGTTTTCATTTTTGCTGCTTTCTTGAAAAGTTGATCTATCATAAGTTTCCAATCGAATCACAAACGTTTACCCATGATATATTTCATACCAAGTAGATTTCTCCTTGTTACGACCTCATGAAGGTCAGAAGTATGGTCTATAATTACGTTCGGAAGACGAGCCTCCAGAACCTCAATTAGTCACACCACCTAAAAACCAACAGGGTTCTTTCACCTAAGAAGAATACATTCTTCAAGGAACTACACATGCAAGGAAAGTGGGAATCCTCGCATGCACAACATGCAACATGCCTAAACTATAAGTCACTACCTGAAACATCTTCAAACTGATCTTCGTTGCTAATGGGTATTCCTTGACAAATGATCCTACTGCTCTCTGGCCAGTAAGAGTGAGTGGGGTTGCTTGTATGGTGGGCTACAGCTCGAGTCCAATATCCGCTGTGTAAGCGCAGTTTCTGGTATAGAATACGCTGCATCCATGCTCACTCGTTGCTTCTTTGCTGACCTCACACCATTGGGGCTCTCATCTGGTGAACTGCTATGGCAACAGGAATCTGGTGTTAGGGGCTCGTGGCGAGAAGAGAACGATTCATCAATAGAAATACTCTTGGCTAGGACATTTTCCTTCGCATCCTTGTCCAATAGTGGGTTCTCAGAAGTTGGGGCAGGGGTTGCCGGGTCAGTCTTAATGTCTGATGCAGGCCAGTTGTCATTTGATGCTGGGGCAGACAACCCTGAGCTGGGACCTTCTGAAAGAACTCCACTCAGTCGATGTTGCTCTTCGATTATCTTCTTCAAATACTTGCCTTGAGCTTCTATGCGCAACTGCAGCTGTCTCTGCACCTGTTGTATTTCAAATTTTAACACCACTTGCTGGTAAAAAGCTTGGCTCACAAACCAATAGTACCTTGTATACTAGCATAACATGATGGACAAAAAAACTCAGTCTAACTGAAGTGTCACAGTGGGGATTCATCTAATATGTGTGTCCACACCCGACACCTAAGTATTCATGTTTCTTAAGGAGGGTACATGGGAGTAGCCCTGCCACATTGATCAGCTACTCGTCCTCCAATGGTGTGCTGCCACATGGCTGCATGGACGCCTCACCTCCATTGGCACCCCGCCCTGCGACAAGCCCGGTTGCCTCTCAGCGAGGAGAGGGATTCTTATTTAGTGGGGGCAGATTTCGTTTAGAGTGACATGAAAGGTTATAGGATAAAACTCCTCTAGAAAAATAACTTTTAAGCAATAATATACATAAAATGTTACATTTCATTCAGAAGAACGATTTTGATTTGCAAAAAAACCTTGACAACTTTCGAGTATTGGATGTGGTGCGTGATAGCTCATTTGCAATGCCCGCTAATATGTATTTTTCATATTACACATGAGTGAAATATCTGTTGTTATCGTGAGAGAAGACCTTTGTCTTGTTTTCTAAAGAGGAAGAAAGCAATGCTGTAAATTTTACGGTAAATATGTAAAAACAAGTTCAAAGAAATTTGTATAAGGTACACAGGGTATCTATCTCTAATGAAAAGGATGCTCGAGGAGGACAGGAAAGCTACCTCCAATTGCTCATGAAGCCGCTTCTGTACCTCCATCTGCAACTTAAGTGCTTCAGTAATTTGCATCCCTCTGCAAACAGGTAAGAAGTAAGAACACTAACCTTCTCAGATCAAGTAGCCCATTAATCAGCTAAATGACTAGAATTAAGATGTTCCATTATGTAATCTTATCCGCATTAAAAGTTCTCATGCGATCCATTTATGAGAATATGACGCAGAAAAAAGCTGATTAAATTGCTTATTAGTCACTTTGAAATTTCTGGCCCTAATTGGGCAGGAGCATTGAACAGTTAACCACCTCTTGAATGTGTGCCACGTTTATAAGATAGCCCACAAATTGGATCTTCAGTCGTAAGCGCTATAAACATTCTCTCCACACAAATGCAAAGCATTAATAGAAGGAGGCAAAGTTACTTACGATGAACCATCCAAACTGGAAAGCAAGTCCCCGGAGTCTTTGTTGTCAGCTTTTTTCCCTGGCATCATCAATTCAAGTCAGGTATCAATAAATTGTCTTGTTAGACGCCGGATACATTTTAAGCCATCACAGAGAAGAATCATCATTACTATAAACCTCCCTATTTTATTTCTCCAGTAAAGGTACAAGGTATTATAGTCGGTTTGTGTGTTGTCAAACGAAAGTAAATTGACAATATGGTATACTTTGTCACTTACCATCGGATGAAGAGTCAGGTAGGTATTTTGCAAGTCTATATTTCTGGATGCATCACATAGAAGAATTAGTGGAAGTCTCAAAAAGTGAGAAAATTTGAAGAAAACAATAAGAAAATTTTCATGAGAAAACAATTATAGGTACCTGTAAATGGCTCTTGACGTGGTAAATTGTTAGTTCTTGTACGCCCATGACCTTGAGTACACCTTTGGGTGTAGCCCCTAAAATTAGGGTAATGGTTAGATTAGTGGAATGTTATCGATGTTTATGCTTAGATAATCTACAGTTAAAATTGTCCAATTTCTTAACCAGATCATCTAACCGCTGGACAGCGCTATTCAAATTTTCATTTAGCATTCTAACAAGTTCAGCATATAGGTACAAATCTTTACCATAGTAACCTGGAAGCCAAATCTAGAACTAGATGCCTGTCATATTTAACAAGCTACATTGTCAATGAACAATTGACTTTCAACATGTTTCTCAGTCATTCAAGTTGACATCAAGTGCAAACAGAAAGTCAGCAAGCAACTTCTTTGTTTGGATAGGGATTGTGTATGAAAAGAAAGAAGCTTAACCAAAGGAAATATTTGCTCCTGTTCCAGTTTTGAACTTTTCTCATTTGAGGCAGGTGTGAAGGATGTAACGCTAAATAGATATAAAATTTAGCCAGATTAAGGTCAAGACAACTCACGATCTGGCCCACCCAGTTGTGCCACTGCTTCGACAAAGCGTTCATGAAGCTCATGTGTCCACCGCAACCGTTGCCTGGCGGCCAGACTAGGATTGTTGTTAAGAGTAAGACTGTTACATCCATTCATAGTGCTGGCACCACAATCTACCTTTTGACTAAAAACCGCTTCTGACTTGTTAGGAGCTAAACTTCAGCTAGAGACACCCTTTGATCAACAAAATTTGTCATTATCTACAAAAAGTAACCGATGTTATTTGAAGCATAAAGAACACATTTAAACACTACGTGCATTTGGGCAAGCAGCTGTTGAACTGCCTTAAGAGAAGTGACGAAATCTAAGGTCCACGCAATAATCAATTTCGTGAACCAAGTATAACAGGATAGACTTTGATGCTCATAAAAGAGCTTGGTAAGCTTTAGCTTCCTAGAAACTTAAGCAAAAAGGAAGTAATCATTTGTGCTTCCTTTCGTATGTAACAGAAATGAAGCAACCTTTCCTGTGATACATAACTAGCATCCAGACGTGTCATTTTAGTGGCAATATATTAGTTCCTCAAGCCCAATCCACAACTTGTTTCGATATGAACCTTCTATCCACGAAACAAACACCACCGATAACAAATTAGCGGATACCTGGGCATCTAGGTGATAAGCATTAACTTACCACAACTTATTAATTCAACATTTGGCCAACAGTAGCTTGGAGAACTCGGGTGAAAAAAGCAACCAATTGAAGGATTCCTGTCGATAAGCAAAGATATGAGACTGGTCCAAAAGGAAAATTGAAAACATAACAATGTCGTCGAAGTTTAAACTTTTCAGCAAAACAAAGAAAGGAAAAGAGGGGGGAAAAAATACTAGGGTCACGGCATAGAAAAACATTCTCTCGCATTTAATTAAAACGAAAAAGGTGATCCACAGTGGAGAGCTACAAACTGCAAGAAGAGGTAGGTTACATCCAAATTCTAATTCAATGGCATGGATCATAAGAAAGAGTAAAAGAAACCTCCACATACCTAAATGTACTTCCATATAACCCCACCACCAAGTAAAATTGGCAGTTAGCCCCATTAGTTAGAGCAACTTGAAGAATTATTAACAACTGCCTTGGCTCTTTTGCACCTCCAGAAAAGCGTGAGAAGATAAAAGGAACAAGAATCAAATCACTTGTTTTGGTTGATTAAAAAAGGTGAGAAATGAAGAAAAAATATGGGTTTTTGTTAGTCCAGGTGAATTTCTAACCAAAAATCCTTTCTTTTCTCTCCCTGTCTCACAATCCAAAGGGCAATTAACCAAAAAGAAAAGAAAAAGAAGAAGAAAGAATCCCTGCTGCGCCATTTACAATTCTTCAAATCCAACTACAAAAACTATTACGCCATTTACCACATAAAAGAAACAGTGGTGTAGAAACTTGTAGTAATTCGCAGAGAAGATGTACAATAACGAACAAAAGGCGTAAAAGAAGAAGAAGCAAGAGCATACCCAGATCTGAAAATCCAAGAAAAAACATACCCAGATCGCCGAATCAACAATTCAATTGAAACCCAAACCAACTCCTTGCTCGTGGACTCCCTCCCTCTCCCTTTCCCTTCGCTCAAAGCTGATTGAAATTTCGGGGGATAAAGGGATAAGTGGATGCGTGCTTGCTCTCCCAAATCTTATATTTTAATTTTTTAGCAGACAAAATAAAAAAAGACAAATTTTTTGTTGGAAAAAAATCCGGACAAATCTATTGGACTATTTTTCATAGTTTAAAAGTAGGAATCTCTAGGACTATGGATTATGGGAATCTGGGATAGCCGGATGGGTTGGAGAGTACTTAAAAAATTTGCTTACATTAACGCGTTTGCGTCAGTATATGCATACATTGACTAATTATCGAAATACAAATTTTATTATTCACTAGTGAGGTGTCGGAATCTGATTACAGGTGGAAATTAACTTTTTATGAGAAGTACTAAAAAGGTCGTTACATACTAGTACATTTTTTTAATTGGACTTATCTTCAAGGGCTTTGACCCCTTTTTTGGTACACAAGAACTATGACTTAAATTACATAATTCGCGTGCAGAAGCGCTAACACGAGAGCAAAATTTGAGAGCGCGAGTGCAATGTGAAAATTGAGAATGAAAGTTCACAGCATTTTAAAAAATTATGTGACTAAAGCTAGATTATGAATATTTGAACTCATGTACCTTTGAAATAAGGAACAATAACTTGTGTTACTGTTTTATTTTATTCATCTTCATTTGAGAGCAAATATTATCCTATTGGTGGGGGAAGCATGAATCTTATGTTAACAAATAACAATCTCATACATAAAAAAAATGTATTAATTGTTCTCTTAAGCTCCACATTTTCAACTAATGAGAGTCAAAGTGTTGTTCATTTGTCGCTAAAACAGCGAAGAAAATCAAACGCTTGATTTATCCTTCTTTTAATACGTCATTCCATTGTCGCCAAAAACGGTGAAGAAAATCAAACGCTTGATTTATCCTTTTTTTAATATGTGTACTATTTTAATTCATGTAGAAAATATGTGGTGTAGACGAGGGAATAATACTCTCGTTCTGCGAATATGCTATTGACTATGAACCAGATCATAAAACACACGCATTATATGTATAAATTTTACTCCATCCTATTAGACATGATTTTCTTGCAACTTGTTTGAGAGTGAACTCATTTCATCTGACGAATTATTTGGCTGGTATATTAGAAAATTGTCACTAGACATTTTAAGTCATGGATTCATGAATATTTCAGCGTAAAAACAACATTATATAACTTTAAGTTCTTCTATAAATAGAGTATTGGTATTTTGGGAAAATTTCAAAATACCCCCAACCTTTATTCTAAATTTCAATTAGACTTCCAAACTTTCAAAAAAATCAATTTTACCTCCAACATTATCTTCCGTTAATCAAAATGACCCTTTCCGTCTAAATGATTAACGAATTTCGTTTAAGGCTCTGTTAAACAGCGTCCTGATCGAATTTCGATGATCTGAGCCGCTCAATGCGTTCAGAATGTAATTTTAAGGGTAATCTCGAGAAATTAGAAGAAAAAAAAGACTGGGAAGGGCTTGATTTGAGCAATTTTTTATTGAATAATTCAATAAAAAATTATTTAGATGAAGCTCTTTCTGATCATTTTTATTACTAATTTTTCATGGGTACCCTTAAAATCACGCTCTGAACATATTGAACGGCTTGGATCATTGAAATTTGATAGGGAAAGGGGAGATGCGGACCAATCCGGATTTTGTTCAATTCAGGGCATCAGGATTTTGCTTCGGTTCGCGCCTCTCATTTTTTGATCGAATTTCAATGATCCGAGCCGTTCAATGTGTTCAGAACGTGATTTTAAGGGTACTCGGGAGCAATCAGTAAAAAAAATGACCGGAAAGGGCTTCATCCGAACAACTTTTTATTTAACTATTCAATAAAAAACTACTCAAATCAAGCCCTTCCTAGTTTTTTTTTCTGATTTCTCGAGGGTACCCTTAAAATTACGTTATGAACACATTGAACGACTCGGATCATTGAAATTTGATTGAAAAAAGGGAGGTGTGGACCGAAGCAAAATCCGGACGCCCTAACTTGAACAAAATCCGGATTGGTCCGCACCTCCCCTTTTTCGATCAAATTTCAATGATCTAAGTCGTTTAATGTGTTCAGAACGTAATTTTAAAAATACTCGCGAGAAATCAGCAAAAAAATGACTGGGAAGGGTTTCATCCTAACCGTTTTTTATTGAACTCTGATCACATTGAGCAGCTCATATCATCAAAATTCGACCGGAACACTATTTAACAGGGCCTTTAACGAAATCTGTTAGTCATTTAGACAAAAGTGGGCGTTTTTATTAATGGAAGATAACTTTGGGAGTAAAATTGATTTTTTTTTTTTAAAGTTTGAGAGTCTAATTGAAATTTAGAGTAAAGGTTGGGGGTATTTTGAATTTTCCACTAGTATTTTCTTTCTTTAGTTGACCATTGTGTGTGGAGTTTGTGGACATATATTTTAGGGCGCTGCTATTTGGAGCCTTCTATTTTTTCCCGTATCCCGTTAAAAATTTTCAATTATACTTGACAGTTAGTTACTGAAATTGAGATATATTTTCAGCATTCTATTACCGAAATATAATATTTTTTTCAACAGCTATTTACCGAAAATGTATGTTCGGCAGTTATTTACCGAAAGTTGAACATATTTTCGACATGTAGTTACCGAAATATAATCTTGTTTTCAACAGCAATTTACTGAAATGTTATTTATGATTTTCAACAACCATTTACCGAAATGTAGTGAGCTATGGGAGAAAATAAAAGGCTGCGAATAGCAGAGCCCATATTTTAGGGTTAATTTTAAAAATAGTCTCACTAGTTTGCATGCAATTTCAATTTCATCCCTCTAGTATTAATTGTGTTATTTTTAACCCTATAGTTTATACTTTGTCTTAATTTGGTCCCTCTCACTGACGGTGTTATTAGAACTAACGGAACTCGAGAGCAAAATTGACATTTTCCTCGCAGAGCGATGAAATTGAGACAAAATACAAACTAGAGGGATTGTTTCAAGAATCTTACATTTTATTTTTTATTTTGCAAAGACAAACTCATACCTAATATCTTTCTCATCTTAATTATTTTTCTTTTATTAAATAATCAAAATAAATTGGAAAAATTAATAACATAATTTTAGGATATAATACATATAATATTATGAAATTCGAAAGGTATTCTTTAGTTAAATAACTTTGCCTTGGGTTTTTTCTTTCAATGGATTTATCTTAATTTTTACAAACCCATTGTGCTCTTTCTTACGCAATTAGAAAAAAAAAATCGTAATAGTATTAGCAAATTGTTTCATCACAACCCTTTCCTTATTCACCAAAAAAAAACTTTTTTCTTTATTTTAGTAGAAAGAAAGAAAACTATTTCATATAAAGATTAACAAAGTGTTTCATAACAACTTTTTTATCGTAATCGCATAAAAAAGAACATATGTAAGGGGATTGTAAAAATCAAGATAAATCCATTAAAAAAATCGATACAAAGATATTTAACTAAGGGATGCGTTTTGAATTTCATAATATTATCTGTAATATATTTGAAAATAAATTTTATAATTTCCTCAATATGTTTTGATTATTCAATCTGAGAAAGATTTTAGGTGTGAGTTTGTCTTTGCAAAACAAAAAAAATATAAAATTTCTAAAATAATTCCTCTTATTTGCATTTTGTCCCTTTACGAGCGAAATGCCAATTTTGCCCATGAGTTCTATTAGTTTTAATAGCACCGTCAATGAGAGGGACCAAATTGAAACAAATATAAACTAAATGGACTATTTCTAAAATCAACCCTATATTTTAATTGTATTATTGTCCACTTTGTTGTCATAATTGATAGTGCTTGGTTTTATAGTTGTACGTCGAACTAAAAATTCTTCTTACGTATATTGGGAGATGCTGCCAAGCGAGGGTGCTTGGCAGTGTGCCGAGCGGTTGATCCGACAATTTATCTTGACATAAACGATTCAGATCTAATCCGAGTACATAAAAATTTAAACTTTTCATTGTTCAAATTAAAATTCGAACCGTCGATTGCGAAGACGAACGACTGAACCATTGCCAAACACCCCCGCTAAACAGCATCTACATATGCGTAAGAAGAATTTTGGTGACATCCGTTTGATGTTTGCTTTTGAGGTAGGGTTCCGCTAGTCTTCATGCCTACACTCTCGATATTTTTCAAATCTTCAATCTTTATTTTCACCCTGGGCTCATAACTTTGATTCGAATTATTTATGGTGGACTTCCCAATCATATAAAACCATTCAAAAATAACATATAATTTAGCTACTAGCAAGGTTGGCTTAGAGGATAGGTGAGAGAAGTATGCACTTCAGGCAAAAAAAAAGAGGCTAAAAATGAGAGCTCAAAAAATTCTAGGACCTCTATATATATGTGTGTGTGTGTTCCCAAAAAAAAAATTGCTCTATGTCTTCTTTACACAAAATAGGCCCAATTAAAATTTCGGAGCCACAAAATAGGCCCCAACGGTGGAATACACTAGTTGCATAACTCATTAGGGTACATTTAGTTCGATAGAATGAAATTGACAATGAATGGAATGGAATTGAGAAGATTAATTTTCAAATGATGGATTTTGAGATATTGTAATAGTTGCATTTTTTTGGGATAACTATGGGCTTATATTTTGTAATGGTTTTTTTTTTTTATGAAACTCTTTGTAGGCCAACTTTTTATGAAAAATATAGGGAGGCCTCATTCAAGAAATTCGCTTTCGGCCTCCAAAACTTATAAGCCGGCCCTGGCTAGCTACTAGCTAGAGGCCAAGGCACACGCGATGCGTGTGCAAGTCAAATTTTTTCATGTTTTGTCAAAATTAAACCAAACAAACAATAAACAGGAAGCTATTGTACATATTTTGTCAAAATTTGACTTGTATACGTACGTATTGTATGTGCCCGGTCATGACAATCAGGTATATCCGTATATATGACATCATTTTTCTCTTTTTATCCAGCCATGGCTATGTCTTCCACTACCAATTTCCAGTTCACACAAAAACTAATCTTATATCTTGTTCCTTTTTGTTAATTACAATGCTTCTCTTTATTTCTTGGCACAAGAGATTGGTATGGTGGCCAAAGTCCGAGACACTACGTGCAGGCTTTCCTTGAATTTTAATTGGCTTGCGATATTGAACTGTGTGGTTGATCTAAAAAATTAATTGGGATGGGAATAAACTGACACGTGCACTTTAGTCTCTAAATTTAAAAAAGGGGAACTTTTACTATTAATTGTTCGAAAGGGTTTCCAGCCAAAAAAAAGTAAAATATCAATAAAAATTTCAACAATTATTTGTATAGAAAGAAGCAATCAACGTCTTCTACCACGTCCAAAAGAAGGAAGCCTTAGAAATAAATGAGTCCGATCCAATGTGATAAGTGCACTCATTTAAAGATAAATGTTTTCTGATCACACGTCGATTAGTAACATACGAACCTAATTTTTATAGGGTTGAAAGCCTCAACAAACTCTACAAAATGAACGGTTCCAATTATCATTGTAAACCCGAAAAGGACCCACAAAAATCACACTCAACGGGACTGGACAGGACCCTTGGCCGCTAGGAAGGTGATATTGGATGTGATGGTCCAATTGCGATGTACTACTTCCGTCTCAATTTAATTATCACTTTTGGAAGTTCGTGCCACTTTTTAATTGATTATATCTTATAATTTATAATGTTTCAGGTGATTTTGAAAATATTGTATTATAGAACAAATCGTGATCTATCAAACAAGATCCATATTGGATATAAAATTTATTACCAATTTAAAGACATAACTAGTTTTTTTATCCAATTAGAATAGAACTGGGACAAGTAAATTGGAACGGAGGGAGTATAATGGACCGGTCTGGTCCGGCAGCATGTCATAGGGAATCTTGAAAATAATGTTCCGGCCTTTTTGAAAAGGTAATTTATAGCGAGAGAATGACCTGTCTCGTAAGGCGAAAAATAAGTACTTAAAAAATGCGAATCTTAGCGAACGGAGCCTATATAGTCCCCTTCCAGCTTCCAATTTGCTATCTATTTTTCACAACTCAGGTATTCGGGTCCGCTTACGCTTACCTCGATTGAGCTAATCCGGACACCTAAATTGTCAAAAAAAAATTAAAAATTTCTTTCCGACGTTGATGGTTACACAATTTTTTTATACGTAGGAAATTAACGGGTCAAAACTATCCGGCCGAATAGACCGAGTAGTGTTCAAATTGGTGCCTCCAAAACTTGAAGTCCATTTCTAGTTATACTCGAGGAGTGCGTTAATTTGGAATGCTGTTAAGAATCTAAACAATGAATCATGCTGATTGGTGGCCTGGTGGGGGTTGTATCTGGATACTACTATGTTTTGAGAAATGCTACATGTAAAGAAAATGGACAAAGAATTGACTCTTAAAGTGTACATGAACGGTTCAGATGCACTGTACAGTAAATCTGAGCTGTTCAAGTATACTTTAAGGGTCAATTCTTTGTCCATTTTCTTTGCCCCTAGCACTCCTCCTATATTTTTAGCGGGTGGTTTGGAAAGATAATCCAAGGGTTATAGTTACGGGACCGGCAAATTAATTATCGTTTGGGTTAACGTGTCTACCCGTTACGACAAGAACGTTGTATTTCAGGTATCGACGAGGTCATTCGCTAGACCTGTACCTCGGCAGCCAGGGATTCGCTCCCTCATCATCGATGTCTGCCCAAATGACATGGGATGTAAATCGTTTGCTTTCATCAATTTTTAGGGTAATTTACCCTCGAGCCAGTGAATTCGATTTAGCTATTATTATGTGAGCCGAAATAAGTAGGCAGTTTGGTTCAGGGAGGTTGAATTGGGTTTGGGCCTTAGGATGTACAATTAACCACACTTCAACGTATATAAGTTTTTTTTTTTTTTCCCTTTACAACCGGATATGAGTGAGGTGGTCCCAAAAATTGCTGGTAAAGAGAGTCGAACCTAAGATTTTAAGAGAGAATTACAAACCCAAGCCCCGTTTGATAGAAGTTTTGGGGGATGGGATTGGATTATGAAGGTGATGGGTTTCCTAATATTTTGTTTAGTTTCATAAAGTTGGGGTGGATTGCTAAGCTGGTGGGATTACGAATCCCCCAAAATTGGGTTAATAGGAATACCCTGGGCCCTGGGGGAGTCGGGGAGATGGTCTTAATAGTCCAGTTCTAACTCATTCTCATTACCAATTCCTTCTATCAATCTAATCCATCTCAAATAAACATACTCATTACTAATCATTTCTCATTACCAATATCTCTTCTCATTATCAATTACAATCCTAATTTCATCTCCTTACGAATCTCACTCGTCTATAACTGTTATCAAACGGGGCCTAAGTCCCATGCCTTTTGGCCAACCCCTTACGGTTCGTTTGTCAGACGGATAAAGTTTTTGGTGGATAATGAAGAAGGGTGAACATGTTATTTGGAGGGATTGGTTAAGGAGGGGGATTAGCTTTTATGTAGTTTTTATTTTTTATGTAGTTTGAGCAGTAATTGACATGTGTGGATAAGAGCAGCAAATGTGAAAATTACTTGATTACCCTCATTAAATAATTGTATTGAGAATACAAAAAAAGGTTTAACTATTTAAGGGGTAAATAGGTCTTTTTCTTCACCCAGATAAGCTAATTCTATGATAGGGGTGGAGTAAGCTAAGACCTTTGGAGGGATTCATTTGTCAATGTTCTATGAAAGTAATCCACATATTCATACTCATTCCGTCACTTTTTAAGTGTCCTAATTTGACTTTCACGCAGTTTTAGGAGTCTAAATAATTGTACCTCTAAAATATTACTTTTCATACTTATCCTCTATGGAGACATTATCATTACATTTTTACTCGTCAATTTTTCAAAAGTGAATCTACTTTTAGATGCAAAATAGAAAATATACCAATTTTTATCCACTAACTTTACAACAGAACCCTTATTTTGGACAGCTCAAAATGGAACAGAGGACACTTAAAAAGATACGTGCTCATTATGGTCTTATTTTGATAATCAAACTAATTTATTCTTTCCGTATTTGCTAATAAACTGTGGAAAAATTTAACTCAAAATAGATCTCAATAAGTTCTTAATCTAAAAAATACAACTCTTGAATAGAATAGAGAAAGAAAAAAAAAAAAAAAGAAGTTCTCACATGAAGCTCTCACTAATATCTGAATGAGCGGAATTTTTGCATGGTCTGTTAGCAAATGAATCTATATAGAATGAACGATTTCTATCGTTTGCGTGCTTCAGCAACTTAAATATGTTTGCACTCAAGGAATCATTCCAAAGCTCAAATTGTTGACCATAAAGAATGTTAGATGTCAACTCTGTTCCGCTAAAAAAAATAAGAACTTATTTTTTGAATCAAATGTGATGTATTATAAGAAAATAATTCTGTTTCGTAAAACGAAAAATAAAAATCTTAACAGAACGAGACTTAGCGGTAAAGCAGCAAGATAAGTGATTTAGAGGACGAATGCTGCATTGCTATTTCATTCATTATTTACTGCTTAAATTTTCTTCTTCAAATTCTGCAAGCAGGACAAGATGAAACTCAAACAAAACAGGGCATTTTTTTACAACGCAGTAAAAAGATGGGAGACGACGATGCAGATTCCGGCGAGGCCCCTCAAATCGCGATTCATCCGAGTCAAAGGGGAGCGAAATGCCGTGCCTCGGAACGCCGCCTCGCAGTCGCCGGCCTTGCGAGCGGAGTCGGCGGCGTACGAGGCCAGCTCGGAGTAAGTCTCCGAGTCCAAGTCGTTGAGCGCCAGCGCCAGCGCCGAGACGGCTTCCCCGTACAACCGGTCACATCTCTCCAAGAGCCTCGAGTACTCATCGCGACGGCTGCTGCCACGGCGGCGGCGGCCCAGCAATGCCCGTACGTAGGCCTCGGTACTGGTGGCGTTGGCGTAGGCCAAGTCGAACGAGACGAAGGCGAGGACGTAGGCGTCGGCGGTCGGGGTTCGCGGGTCGGAGTAGAGGGAGTCAACGCAGAATGCGTAGGTGGTTGTGTTTTTGCAGACGCTCTCGACAAGCTCGGTCGGTTTTTTTGCGTAGTAGGAGGTGGGACTTTGGAGGGTGGAACAACAGCAGCAGAAGAGGAGGAGGAGGTTGTAGAGGTGGAGTGAGGGTGGAGAATAAGCCATTTTTGGTGGTTCTTTGTGGCGGTTTTGGTGGGTGGTTTGGAATTTTATGGGATTTGAAGGGGCGGGCAGGAAAGTGAGGCGTACATGTAACCTCCTTCCAGCCAACGAAAGGACGCAAAAGGGGAAAAAGAAAGGGTAGATCCTTATGATTTACTTTCATGAATTTTTTTTTTTTTTGCGTAACTCGGTATTCGGTTCAATGGACCGACTAGTACGAGAATTTATTTTATCGTCCTCTAGTAGAGATCCAGTTGAAGATGAGGCAAAATCCTGTATGGACCGGTTCAATAAGATAGCACGCTGATCAATGTTAAATCATAGTGCTAAAGATATTTCGAGGCTTCTAATTGGCAAGGTGACTATCATTGCGTCAATCCTCAAAATTATGAGGAGGGTGGAGATCGACTTAGTCCTAATTTGATGATTTGATCTATTCATTCTAAAGCTCTTAGCATATAAATTATTTATGCAAGGGAGTTAGTGTAAAATGTAAATAAATCATGTGAGAAAGATGGCACGAAGAAATCACATGACTCTCCAAATAGGTACGTAGTTTCGTATGGCGGGCAACAAATATATCAGGACAAATGGGGGATTTGGCATTATGGGCTAGAATTCCGCCATTTTCCGTCTCCGAAACTCTTACTAGTATTCAGAAACCCAATCACGTGTCGCTCCTACACGCGATTGTTCAGGGTTTGATTTTAGGGGTGATGTTGCATAAAAATAATTTCTTGTGAATTCTTTAGTTTCGGCATAGATTGTTTACTTTTGACCGAACTAGAGGAGATTAATTTAGGTGTGTGTAAATTGGCCCGGACACTCAGACCGTAGAAAAAAACAGAAAAGGAAGAGAGCTCAAATATATTTCAACCCATTACGATATGTCTACACCACGTACATCAATTCAAGTAATTTAAAGAGATTGATATATTTTTCAAAATTAAGATATCTGAATATAACATGCATTTGCTATAAGGTCTATTACGTTTTAATCATCATGTCTTTCAGAATCTTATTCAATAATCATGTCTTGTTACTATCCTCACTTAATTTACTGCCATTTGTGTTCAATTACAAGCACGATGGCGACAATTATGAGAGATGCTACCCGTACAGATGTAGCAACACAGACCCCGCATACAGATGGTTAGGGCACCTGTCTCGAGTTAAAAAAAATGATCGGAGCCGCTCATCTTTTTTAAAATACTTTATTTAGGGCCCCTGTAAAAAATAGGTTTATCTGGACAACGGCAAGAACGTTTACGATACATCCAAGTTTGTTCCAGAATTCATGCCTGAATTCTAAAGCAAAATTAGATGTATCTTAAACGCCTTACCGGTATTCAATAGAACATATTTTTTACAAAATAAGTGGCTCCAATCAATTTTTTGAATACGAAACGGGTTCAAAACAAATCTGTACTCGCTTGTACAGATTTCAAATCTGTGTTGATATCCTTTATGGACAATTATATTCAAAGGAGATTATGTCCATATGTTATGGAACGTAACTTTAACACTCCTATTATTCAAGCACACTTCGACATTGTTCATTTGGTAACTTTGGATATTTTAGTTTTGATAGTGGGTGAAGGGAGAAATAAAGTAATGATTAGAAAGAGAGGTAATGAGTGGAGAGAGATAGAGAAAGAAATGAAATTAATAATTTAAGAAATAAGGTAATAATTGAATAAAGATATAGGGTAAAGATTGAAAAACAAAATTAAAATAAAGTAAAACATCAAAACGAAGAAAGCGAAGATTTCTTCTTTCTATTCATGTAAAATTCTGAAAATCCCACCCGGGCTGCCCATTCCAGGATGAGCAGGATGTGATTTCTGACAATCCCGTCCGGGCAGAAATCCAATTTCGCCCAGGCGCAAGAAAAAATGTGCATTTCAGTATTTTTTAGGTTAGGGTTTTTCTGATGTATTAATTTGCTTGGACTTTAAAATCAAAGTTAGGGCAGTCTATATACGTAACTTGTTCATATTTTCATCATAATAAAATCCTCAATGGAGTACAATTAAGCAAATTGCTAAAATCGGAACCACGTCTATCGCGTATCTCGCCTTTCGATTGCTTCTTCCTTTTGTTTGCGTGTGTGTTCTCTTGCCCTAATATCTAAACCCTAGACCCGACACTGCGTGTTTTGGTCACTTAATATGTTTCGACTCGAGGGTAGGAATTCATTCCACAGATCAAATTGCTGACCATAAAGAATGTTAGGTGTTGGTGGTAATCACACATAAGTAGATGATTTGCAGGAAACAATGCTAGTATTTTGTGTGGCCCGTGATCTCTTCTGGCTCGAGTCCTTCCTCCGCTGGTTCAGTGGTTACCTAGCCTTCTCCACGCCGCCTGCACAATGAACGCACGACTAAGACCTGGCCGGGGGTTGCCCGGCAAGGCCCTCCGGCGAGAGGATAAGTATGTGTAGGAAGCAAGGAGAGAAACTAGGGTTTTGAGTGAGTAATCGCGTATATGAGTGCGTACCTCTGCAGAGGCGTTCTCCTTCAATATTTATAGAGTCTCCTTGACTTGCTCTCCAAGCACAGGCACGTGCTTTGCACAGGTCAGTCGACGTCGTCATGACGTCACCTGACGAGTCTGGTAACCGTTTTGATGTGAGCTGGCACGCTCCACGTGCGCTCATGGTTATCCTTTGGTGTAACCGCCTCAGCACGCGGGACGACACGTGAGTGTGCAAGTGGCCGAGCACGATTGATCGTGCGGGTAGCCGAGCGCATGGGTAACCGAGCGTTTGAATAGACTTCGGGCCTACCAAAATTCGTCTACGGGTCCTCCTATCAAAGGTGGCCGAGCTTGGCATGACACTTTCTGTTCTGGATGCAAAGTGATGGCAACAACCGACGACAGGCGTGGCTAAGCGGTGGCCGAGCACAACAAAGCAAGAGTCGAGTTCGGTCCTCTACATATTTCATTCAAGATTTATTGCTTAAATTTTCTTCTTTAAATTGTTCAGCCATGATAACAAAGATTGGAGACGACAACACAAATCTGGGCGAGCCCGAGAAAATCTCGGTTCATCCGAGACAAACGGGAGTCAGTGGCTCTGCCCCCCAAGGCGGCTTGGCAGTCGCGAGCATTGCGAGCAGAGTCGGCAGCGTACGAGGCCAGGTTGTAATCCTCCGAGTTCATGTCATTGAAGGCTTGTCCCAGAGTCACTTCGGCTTCCCCGTACAACTGCACGCATCTCCTCAAGAGCTTCGAGTACTCGCTGCGGCTGCTGCTGCTTTTCAACAATATTTGCATGTTGCGTCTCGCGTCACTGGCATTGACGCTAGCCAAGGTGAATGAGATGTAGGCGAGACTGTAGGGCTCGTGGATCGTCGGCGTTCGAGGGTTGGAGTAGAGAGCGTCCACGCAGAATTTGTAGATGGTGGTGTTTTTGCAGACGCTCTCGACGAGCTCGGACGTCTGTTGTGTTGGATGAGAGGACGTGGGATTTATAAGTAGGGTGAAAAAACAGCAGCAGAAGAACAAGAGGAGGAAGAAGAAGTTGTAGAGGCGGGGAGAAGGGAGAAAATAAGCCATTGTTGGTTCTTCTGGTTTGTGATTTTATGGGATGGGAAGGACGTGGTTTGTATAAATAAGTGGTTTGTAATTCTACGAGGATTTCTCTGAGAGAATTATGTGAGGTTTTCATCCAGGTCATTCATTTCGATAATCAATGATCAACGAAGAGTTGCAAAAAAGGCAAAAAGAAGGGGTAGATCCTAGTGATTTGTTTATATATACTTCCATATTTGATTCAATGGACGGAATAGCACGAGGTTCAACTTTATCATCCTCTATGGGGGATTGAGTCAGAACACAGGCAAAGACGTTTTATAAGGACCGGTCCAATACTGGAATTGATAGCACGAGGATTAGACTTTGAGAGTAAAACCCCATACCAAAGATTTCTCCGAGGCTACTAATAATCGTAGCCAATCTCCATAGTAGGGGGACCTTAAACAAAATACTTTAAGCAAAATGAACGGTTTCTATTGATTTTAGGGGGTTCGGAATGGTTAATTCCCAAATGGATTTTGTCCACCATAGCAGCGCTCACAAGATATCTGCTAGAACTCCGTGGTTTTCCTTGTCCGCAACTCTTTGTTTTAGTGGCTGATTTTCCGCTTTCGAATGATCCAGCCACATTTCCTTAGCCGGAATTAGTACACTTCCAAAACCAGGAACCCAATCACGTTGCCTTCTTAAGGGGGATCTAATTTGTGGCGGAATGTATGACAAGTGGGCCCCCGCATAATTTTTTTTTCTCAAAATTTGCATTTTCTTTATAACTTGATTTCATGAATTATTATGTTTTTAGTCATTGTAATGCATTTTGTAAATCACTTCGTTCTCAATTTTTTTTCATTTTAAATATTAGAACATCACCATTAATATACATTAGCGAAATGAGATGGCTAAATTAAGGGTGTACACAGTTCGGATTGGTCTGATTCTCTAGAAAATCAGTAACCAGATCATTTCAAACGGTTTGAGAAAATTGGAAATCAGAACCTAACCAATATATGCATGAAACCTAACCAGAACCAAACTGCAAGACCGGTCTAATTTTGATTCGGTTCCAGTTCTATCCAATAAACATTCAAACACTTATTCACAAAATGTGAACTCATAAAATTAAAGAAATAGAAAGATAATCTGCTGGAATAGGAATGAAGGAAGAAAATAAAAGCTTTCCTATCAAATGAGCTTTCATCTCTAAATAAATTAAGTTTAGCAAGGAAAAGATTTTTTTTTTTCACGAGCAAGGAAAAGATTAACCTACCAAATTCAAATATATATTTAACTACACACATATGCATTTCTATATTTATCTTAGTTTTAAACGGCCCAGTTCGGTTCTAACCATAGTTCATTAATTGAGAATCAGTAACTGAACCAAAATTAACGATTCTTATTTTTTTGAAATCATAACCTGATCGGAGAACCGCAGAATTAGACCAAATAGGAGGGTTCGGTCCGGATCGGACCGATTTTACTGTTCGGACGGTTTTCTTGAACACCCCTATGACTAATGCAAACACTTCATCACCATTACAATTGAAAAGTGGCTATATGCATTTACATTTTAGCAATTACATACTTCCGTTCCTTTCTCTCTCCGGCAGAACTTACAATGGATTCGAATTTGGAGATGTCAGGAGACAAATTTGAGTAAAAGAAATTCTCTCTAATTGGAGCAAGATTGCTAAATATGGAAATTCTAAATATTGTGTTGTGTATTGCTCTTACGTCAACTTGATTCCTGAGACAATTCAAGCAATTCATTTGTTTTGCTAGTCTATGTATGCAACTTTCTTTAAATATGTTGGCTTTTTATTAGTTTTAGCGTACAAAACTTCTTCAATTATTCTAGCATCACTTTATCACGATTCAATTCGGGCAGAGCGTGTTTAGTGCCCACTAACACCGGTTTCTGGCTCTGCCAAGACCTAATTTCATCGTCCACTAATGGAAATAAGATATTCATAAGCTAGCCATGAGGCTACAATATTGAGCTCCTTGATAGGCAAAATTTGGGAATATTTGGAGTTTACCGTTTTGGTTGGAATCAGTCAACCTATGATGAGCTCCTTGTTATGCGATAATAAGCATGTGGATAAGTCTCTGGACAGAGAGAGAGAGAGAGAGAGAGAGAGAGAGAGAGAGAGAGAGAGAGAGAGAGAGAGAGAGAGAGAGAGAGAGAGAGAGAGAGAGAGAGAGAGAGAGAATACTGTTAAGACTTGCGACGAACGAGGACCACCGTTGCTGCAGCTGAGCTTTCTCACCAACGGATATCCTTGTAGAAGAATACTAGAAGAGGAATAAACTGAAGGAAATAACCCAAGAATGGGCCATATATGTACACTCTCTACCACTAGAAGCTCACACCGCAGGTGAGCACATGCGTTCGAAGCCGTTTGATGCAAGTGTTCCTCACATGATACACGTACAACCATACGCATCAGACGACCACCAAACGGGAGCGCTCACATGCACACTCACTTAGATAGAGTGTGGCACGTTTTATTGTAAGGCCATCCCTCTCTCTGGTTTTCTACTGCAGTAGCAAATCCTACTCTTCTTCGTCTCCTTCTTCTTGTTTGAAATGGCGACTACGGCCATGTATTCAACCTCGCGTTGCAAATTCGTCTCCAGCCACAGCAACGACAGGAAGACGAAGTTCTGTTTTTCAAGCAATGCTTCTGAGCTTTTCGGGAAAAGAATTGGGTTGGATGCCAAGAGAAGCCCCAAGAAAAGTAATCGAAGAGGAGTTGGTCTTAATCCTCTTGTGGTTTCTGCTGTATCCGACTCTAGCTCTTCTCAGACATGTCTCGAACCCGATGCTAGCCGTGTATCTCTCTCTCTCTCTCTCTCTCTGATAATTGACTGAATGTAGTGTTCTTTTGCTTACTACCACTTCCACTTCCCTGTTTCGGCTATGTGCTACACTTCAGTTAATTGCACTTTTCATAGGGTAAACTGGAAGTGTTGTTTTGCATGACAATTACCCGCTTTATATGGCACCCACGATTCATTTTGTAGTTGCCGCAAGTGTTTTTGATGGAATAAAATTTTGTGTTGCTTCGAAGTTTTGGTCTTCACATTTAGACCGAGGATTGAACGATTGCATCAAGCACTTATCGATGTCCAATTGACGTGATCTTGGCAAGAAACTTAACAAATTGAGCCTACAAAATGGACAGTTGTTATCATCGAAGTGGGACTCAGAATAGCTCTCAGCTATTTTTTTTTTTGAATAGCAAAAAAATTTCATTAATCTTTGAAATAGATACAAAGATCAATAGGAACAAGGAGAACGGCATCAAATTCCTAACAAAGGTAAGAAAAATCCTCTGCCTAATCCAAGACCCAAACCCTCAATTGGCAAGATATACAGTCGCTTTGTTTCCCGGTTGTATTGATCTTTTTGATGAAAAACCCTCCACAAGATTTAGGTGCAATGAAGCGTTTCTTCTAACAAATTGAAATTGCATTGCTAATGATGTTAGCCAATGTTTGACACAACTTGCAAATAGTATTGTCATATGTATTGTTATTTTGGGACCCTTTTTTTTTTAATCCCTGGCAGGGCGTTCAAATATTTCTTACCGGAAAACCGAGAAATTTCTCGGTGATTATCCCATAGTGTGAAGATTGCTTGCTTAATCGATTCCGTTTGTAGTTGATTTGGTCTTGTACAGCTTCTCACGGGAATGGATTTCTAGTAACCATGGTCCATGTTGTGCGAACTTAAGTGCTTAAACGATCGCCTTTGGGATTATTTGCTGAAACTTGCAACTCTCTAAAGCATGTTAACTCAGAAGCTATCAATTTCAAGCTTAAGAATTTCCGTTTGGTCTGGAAGTTTAAAGGGGCATCCTATAAGATTTCCTTTTGTGTCCCTTGAATTTACTGTTTCTTTTCTTATGTGTAACAATATTAAGGAAGCCAATTTTGTTCCATGTTGATCATGCAGAGTGTTCTTGGGGTCATTCTA